>CM075977.1:380310071-380495127 GCA_038087875.1 Malacoraja senta | reverse complement strand
TGATGCTATAACTCAACTTTAAACATACTTTGTCTGTTCCTGAAATGCAAGCACAATCAATGAAACCAACATAAAAATAGAACACATTTCAACATTATAGGTAAAATAATTTGTCTGGCAATTAAAAATATAAAGTAAAGCCTAAACTAAAATTATGACAACCTATTGTTTGCTGCTGCACTATATCGGCTATGATCAAAAGTCTCATTGGCTCATTATGTAAATACTAAGTTATATATTAAATCCTTCTAACAAACTTCTAAAGATGTACAGTGAAAAGAATCCCAAATAGCGCAGAAATTTTCATCCAAAATCAATGTTTTTTCTGATTTCCAGCAACTAGTAAAACAGAAAATGCTATAAAAACTCAGCAGCATCAGAGTAGAGAGAGATTCATTGACCCAACATGCTAACTCTATTTCTCTCTCCACTGAAGCACTTGGTGCTTTTGTCTCCATGCATTCAGGAAGAAGAGAGGGGGAGAGAGAAAGGGGAGGGAGAGAGGGGGAGGGGAGAGGGAGAGGGAGAGGAAGAGGGAGAGGGAGAGGGGGAGGGAGCGGGAGAGGGGGAGGGGGAGCTTGTTTTGGAAGTCTCTCTTTGCATTCCCGATAGCCTTGCGGTGAGCACACTTAGTATTTAAAAGAAGATCGAGTGTGATCTCCGCAAGGCTATCGGGAATGCAAAGAGAGACTTCCAAAACAAGCTGGAGACTATTCAAGGTGCAGAATCTTCCTTCTTGAAATCTTGGATATGGACTTTAGCACAGAGGATCTCCCTATTCATCCAACGTTTCTGGTTAAGATGGATTCTAATTGTCTTTGACGGAACACGGTCATCAGCGCATCTCATGGTGGAACTGGTAACTGAGGTTTATTGAACAAAATGGTCCTAACCTGATTACAGTCCGCTGACTCAAAACAGACCTATAGTAGACCCTGACCTCCATCTGGGCTCGAAATTAGCGGTTGCCCGGGTGCCACTGACCACTCAAAGCGCCGCCGGGCAACCTAAACACCAAGTCATTTTGCCCGGCTTGGCAACCAGATACTGGTTTGTACCGAAAATAGACACAAATACTGGAGTAACTCCGCGGGTCAGGCAGCATCTCTGGAGAAAAGGAACGTGACGTTTCGTGTCGGCGGCGGCTGTGCGGGGCAAAGAAACTAGGTGCGGGGTGAGGAAGGGTTGGAGCGAATGACGGGCTTCGCACAGCGGCAGCAGCGACCGCGATAGCGGCTCCATCTCCTCCTCCTCCCGCCCGCCCTGATAAGGGCCTCTGCTTGTAAATCCGCTACAAACCCTCCCTCCCGCACGCTGAGGCCGGGAGGGAGAGAGGGAGGGGGAGGCCTCGGCGTGCGGGAGGGAGGGTTTGTTTCGAAAGCGGTTATCGCCGTTAGCGGGATTGCAAGCAGAGGCCCTTATCAGGGCTGGCGGGGGGCGGGAGGAGGAGGAGGAGATGGAGCTGCTGCTGCTGCTGCTGTGCGAAGCCCGTCATTCGCTCCGACCCTTCTGAAGCAGCTGCACCAAAGATCCTATAGGATCTCTGAGCTGCACCGCTCGGCCCCGCACCTTGCTGTTGGCTGGCGGAGGGGGGAGGCGGTAGCGAGGAGTTCCCAACGGCCAAGGCAGCGGGGCGATGTTGTCCGAGGAGCGCTGACCTTCCTTCCTCCCCACCTCGCCCCCCCCCCTCTCTTGTACGCCCCCCCCCCTTATCCTGGGACCCCTCCACTCCATCCCGCACAGATCCCCATTTCCGCGTCTATTCAGTCCTCACTGACATCCCCAGTGCTCCCCTCCCCATCTACCCCCCCCATCTATTCATCCTGTGCTGATCACCCTATCCACCTTGCATTGATTCTCCTGCCACCCCCCCCCCCCCATCCATTCTACACTGGTTCCCCAATTCACCCTGTACTTACCCCTGTCCCATCCATCCTCCACTTCTCCTCCATCCATCCTGTACTGATCCCCCATCCATCCTGTACTAATCCACGCATTCATCCCGTACTGACCCACCCTCCATTTACCCTGCACCTTCCCCCCTTCCCCTCATTCATCCTGTAGTGATCTCCCATTCATCCTGCACAGACATCCTGGAAATGTCTTCAGAGCGAACATTGACTATGTTTGATAATGGAATGCAATCAAATGTGTTTTAATTCCCAATGTTATTATTTGTTTTAATCCATCGAGATGGATTAATTAAATTGTGAACACGTGAAACATTAAAACCGCAGTGTTCGATTGTCACTACTACCATTGACACGTTATTACAGAATTCATTTTAACGGCAAATCAATGCTCTTAATATGGAGTATCAGTACTGTAGTTATTTAATGAGCAACATTCATAACTATATGTATGCATAAATCCACTTTCATTCTACAGTTAAATGGATATTTGGGCCTGTACTGATCCTCCCATTCAAGAAGAATGGGGGGGAACAGTCTGAAGAAGGGTAACTATACGTACGCATATATGTTACCATGGTCCAGGATTTATTGACACAGGTTGATCATACGCTGAATAATCCAACCACATTTTTGTTTGGAAGTGGAAAGAACTAATAGAAATTGCATTAATTGCAATGTGTAAAACGAGTTGACATACTGTCTTATAATTTTGCTGCATGTCATTGTGGGATATATCATGTCTTGATTGGTGAATATGTTTAGTTTGTGACTTTATTTAAAGCAGAAATAATGTGTGAATGCTTCATTGAGTATAATTCCGACTGGTAACTATGAACTTCGTCCGAGCACATTATCGCACGCGTCATGCAAGCCATCTTAAATGACCACCTAAACTGTCATTTGGCAACCTAAAAAGCTGCCAAGGTTGCCCGGCTGGCAACTGAGAAAAAAAGTTAAGCGAGAGCCCTGCTCCATAGTTCACTGCTGTATTAATCTTTTCATTGGTGCCTCATGTTTCATGTAGATTGTAGGGCAGGATATCACCTTGAGTCTTGGAAGAACAAATCTTAAAAGGCTCTTGTCACAACACAGCAAGTCCTTATCGACAACTGAGATTTAAGGTTATCAGAAAAAATATCTAAGTACTAGTGTGTATAGCTGAGCTAGATGTGCTAAAGGTCTTCTCTAACCTCAGAATGCTACCCGACCTTAATGTAAACTTTGCACTGAAATTAGTTGCTATGGGTATCAAAAAATATTTAGCCGTTATCAACAAATATAATTCAGAATAATTTGTCCCATTAATTCAAATTTCAACACATTTTTCTGGCCAGCTAAAATGGCATGGACCAACGATTTAACCTGTATTTTCCCTCCCCTATTTACACGGCAACACCATGCCTTACCTGAATTAATTATAAAGAGATCCAGTATCTGAAAACAAATCCTTTCCTTAATTTGCTAACATCTAAGTTTTCAAATGGTAACTTAATTTACCATAATAACCATTCCAAATTGACATTTATGAGCCTAGAATTTAGTTTTGCTTGCTTTAGGTGACATTTGAATAAAAATATTATCTGACACTAGACCAAGAGGGACCCGTTGGGTGCCATCCCCTCAACGCGCGGTTGCGGGGGGGCGCTGTGGTGTTACACACACACTAACCACCCCACACACACACAGGGGGGAAGGGGGTGAGAGGGGGAGGGAGGGGGGAGTGGGAGGGAGGTGGGGGGGGGGAGGGAGGTGGAGGGCAGAGGGGGAGAGAGAGGAGGGGGAAGGGGGAGAGGGAGGAATGGGGGAGAGTGGGGGGAGAGGGGGAGGTGGAGGGGAAGGGGAGATGGATGGGGATGAGGGAGGGCAGAGGGGTGGAGGGGAGAGGGGGGGAGAGAGGGAATGTGGAGAGAGAGGGGAGTGCAGGGAGAAGGGAGGGGGAGGGGAGATGGGGAGGGGAGAGGGGAGAGGTGGAGAGGGGGGAGAGAGAGGAGGGGGAGAGAGAGGAGGGGGAGAGAGGGGGGGAAGGGGAGAGGAGGGGGGAGAGATGATGGAGGGGGAGAGAGAAGAGGGGAGAGAGGGGGGAGGGGCAAAGAGGAGGGGGCAGAGAGCAGGGGGGCAGAGAGGAGGGGGCAGAGAGGGAAGGAGGGCAGAGAGGGAAGGAGGCAGAGGGAGTGCCCCCCTCCCCTCACCCCTCTTCACCCTATCCTCCCCCCCCTCTCTCTCTCTTTCTCTGCCCCGGGGAGGGGGTAGAGAGGGAGGGGGAGAGGGTAGAGGCAGCACCTACCCAGGTCGTAGAGCAGAAGCCTCCCCACCAGGCGCCATGTCCGAGCTAGGCTGCGGCCGGCGTGGGCCAGAGCGAGGCCACCACGGCCACTTTTCCACTGCGCTTGCCGATAAAGGATACTAAATCTAGTGCAAGATAAAGTCTGAATAAAGATAGTTAGAAGATCTCCAATGAGATAGGTGGGAGGTCAGGACTGCACTCTAGACTTGAGAGGACGGTTTAGTTGCCTGATAACAACTGGGATTGTTCAAGCTGTGAACTTTTAAAAAATAAACATTTTCATCTTTTAATTATTTGTATATCCTATTAAAGATTTAGATGGACAAGGGCTGTCCATTTTTGGGCAAATATTTTTTAAACACAGAGGATGATGGGTGTCTGGAACGCTTGCCAGGAGTGGTGGTAGAGGCAGGTACACTCGCAGCATTTAAGAGGTTTTTAGAATCTATGAATATGCAGGAAATGGAGGAATCACGTGCAGTCAGAGGACATTAGTTTATCTTGGCATCATGTTGGGCACAGACATTGTGGTACGGCCCTGTTCCTGTGCTGTATTTATCTATGTTCTACATTCATTATAAATACCAACGCTAAGTTAAAACCTTTTTGCTATCTTACCTCTACTTGTATCCTTCGTCAATCTTTGCAGATTAATGTTTCCTTCTGTTGTAAAGGAATGAATTGTAATGGAAAGAATTACTAACTGCAGAATATGCAGAATAGGACAAATTCTGCATTGGATAAATGCTATTAGTTGGTCCACAGTTATTTAAAGAGTGCTTAGAAATGGATTTAATAGGATCAATCATCTCTATAGATAGTATCCGCCTGACATTATTCACTTAATAACCTGTGCATCAGTAATCCAAATACAATTACAGTGAAAATCGAATAAAGATAATTTAACCCTATTGATGTCCCTAAACCAAGATGCAGTGCCGCAAATAAGTCAACTAACACCCTCACAATCATACAAGACATACATTTTAACCATTGTATTAACTGTTCCATCATCTTTCCCAGTTACTTCCCAGTTCACCAGAGATGATGGTAGAGCACAACAAAGTCAATGAATGGTTCAATGGTGATTTATTGTCACATGTGCAAACACAGTGAAATTCCTTTTCCGAGTCGCCAGATTTGGTGCCATTTCCAAATGTGCGCTAGGTCGTATGGAGTGACATCTGATCCAGGCAAGCCCTAGGCTGTTGCTGAGCCTCCAGTCGTCGTTTTCATCTGGATCGTTCAGCGAAACGATGTCCCTCTCCTCGCCCGGCCACTTTATGCCTTGAAGGTGTCTCCTGCAGCTGACCTTGAGGGTGAGTTAGATAAGAATTTGGTTCACTTTTTTACCTGCCTTGCTCCCTGCGACCTTCGTCGTCAGCTCCTTCTTCTTCAGTTCCCCAGAGAGACGAGAAGAGGCCAGGCTCGGCGGCTTCCCCCCTACAGACCACGGCCTGCCAGGTCTCTCTGCATCCGGCCGGGAGGCCCAGCGGTCTCTTCGGGCGGGTATATATCGACTCAATATTGACTCCAAACCCCATCCAATCTCGTGGCACAGATTAACCAAGGTCAAGAAAACTACTGTACCAAATGAGATAAAATCAGGACAGCTCAGAAATGAAAATCTGTGAGGTACTGTGTATCAGAAGTAAAATTATATTGCAGTGTAATCTGTAAGCCTATGAATGATCATCTCGCACCCTACCATCGTCATTGAGTAAAGATTGAAACCTCATTCAAGCACTGTAATAAAAGCATGCCAAGTGATAGCATCATGATAATTTAAAATGAGGTGCCAACTTGAAGCTAGTGTGCATGAACAATTACGAATCTAACCATGGAAGTTACAAATTACTTGGAGCAAAACAATAGAGTCATAGTCATAGAGTGATACAGTGTGGAACCAGGCCCTTCGGCCCATCTTGCCCACACCGGCCAACATGTCCCAGCTACACTAGTCTACCTGCCTGCGTTTGGTCCATATCCCTCCAAACCTGTCCTATCTATGTACCTGTCTAACAGTTTCTTAAACATTGGGATAGTCCCAGCCTCAACTACCTCCTCAGGCAGCTTGTCCCGTATACCCGCCACACTTTGTGTAAAAAGTTACCCCTCAGATTCCTATGAAATCTTTTCTGCTTCACCTCAAATCTATGTTCTCAGGTACTCGATTCACCTACTCTGGGCAAGAGACTCTGTGCATCTACCTGATCTATTCCTCTCATGATTTATACACTTCTATAAGATCACCCTCATCCTCCTGTGCTCCTAGCCTACTCAACCTCTCTATATTGCTCAGACCCTCTAGTCCTGGCAAATCCTTGTAAATCTTCTCTGTACCTGTTCCAGCTTGACAACATCTTTCCAATAACATACTGATCAGAACTTTTTTATTATTTCGTGTCATCACACAACTGTTTGCCAATAGCGAGCAAATGTTAGTGCCACCTCGTGGGCCTCTGCAAGGTCCTTTACAGTGCATGTGTCATGCAGCATGTCACAGCTCAGGAGATGTTCCATAGTCTGGAGGCCCCGTCCACGCTTGCAGTCTGCCGCATCTTCAGTATATCCCCACTTCAGCATGTTCGATTTGTTCCTTCCCATGCCTGTCCACAGTCTGTTGAGACTGCGCCAGGATATCCAGGGTTGGTTGGAACCTGGTGGGAGTTTCTCGGAGGGATCGATTGCCATGTGAATGTCTTCCGAAGATTTCTCTAGTCTCACTTCCCAGAGTTTGAGCCTTCTGGATGATGCACTGCAGTCCAAGGGATGGACAGAAGAGAGGAAACCTCTGCATTATTTAAAAAACGCTGAGGTAGCAAAGGGTGGTCATGTAGGGGGAGTCTTTCATCCTCTGATTGTGAGGTGTTCTTTTTGACTAGCTACAGCTCTTCTGATTCCAGGGAGTGCAATGCCAAAGAATAGGTAGATGTTGTCATCTTGGTAGGTTTCATGCATCCAATGTTGCAGCGACAGCTTGTGTTTAGCACAGGATCAATCTTCCTTGCACGAGTTAGATAGAGCTCTTAGGGGCTAGTGGAATCAAGGGATATGGGGAGAAGGCAGGCACGGGTTATTGATTGGGGACGATCAGCCATGATCGCAATGAATGGCGGTGCTGGCTCGAAGGACCAAATGGCCTCCTCCTGCACCTATTTTCTATGTTTCTATGAGCTGAGCGCTCCCATACTGCGCAGGCATACTCGGCAGCGGAGAAGCAGAACCAGAGCTGTTGATCGAATGGTTGTAGAATTTGCTCCCCATTTTGAGGTACTCAGCTTACTAAGAAGAGCATTTCTGGAACTGACTTTTCCTTTAAGCTTGGTGATATGTGCTTTGTAGGTCAGAGATCGATCAAGAGTCACACCGAGATAGACTCGATTGTCACAGTGCTCCAATCTGACTCCATTCCATGTGATCTTCAACCTTCAATTTGCATACTTGTTCTTCAAGTGGAAGGTGCAGTCTTGGGTTTTAGATGGATTGGCAGTCAGGTGATTTTCTTTGTAGTACGAGGGCAGGTTGACTAAAGCCTCACAAAGAGTAGCTTGTGCCTCGAGGAAGTCAGCACTTTGGCTTGTAATACATAGGTCGTCTGCATAAATGAAACTCCTGGTGTCGGGATGGATAGGTTGGTCGTTAACATAGATATTGAACAAGGTGGGTGCCAGTACACTTCCTTGAGGGAGGCCGTTTTTCTGCCTGCGCCAGCGACTTTTCTTTCCTGACAGCTCGACAAAGAAGTGTCTGTTTTCGACCAGAGTCTTCACCAGGTTGGTTAGATGCAAGTTGTGTGTCAGATCAGGCCATAGCAGGAGCGTTCTCGTCACGGTCCCTGTCACATTCTACAAGAATCTGCGAATCCTGCTACCACACACCACACTGTATTCATCACTGATCAGAACTGAACACAATACTCTGAATTCAGTCTCACCAACATCTTATTCAACTGAAGCATAACCTCCCAACCTCTATACTCAATATTCCGACTGATGAAGGCCAATGTACCTTTTTGACCACCTTATCCACCTGCAACTCGACCTTCAAGGAACCATTCACCTGCCCTACTAAATCCCTCTGCTCTACAACACTCCCCAGAGGCCTACCTTTTACTGTGTAGGTCCTGCCCATGTTAGACTTCCCAAAATGCATCACCTCACATTTCTCTGTATTAATTTTCATCAACCATTCCTCAGCCCACTTGGCCAATCGATCAAGATCCTGCTGCAATCTTTCACAAACATCTTCACTGCCTGCAAAACCACCCGCTTTTGTATCATCAGCAAACTTGCTAATTTTGCCATGTATGTTCTCATCCAAATCATTGAGGTAGATGACAAACAGTAACGGGCCCAGCACCAAACCCTGAGGCACTCCACTCGTCACAGGCGTCCAGTTCGAGAAGCAACCTTACACCATCACTCTCTGCTTCCTTCCATGGAGCCAATTTGCTATCCATTCAGCTATCTCTCCATGGATCCCATGTGATCTAATGTTCCAGTGCAGCCCACCATCCGGAACCTTGTTGAATGCCTTACTGAAATCCATGCACACAACATCTACATCTCTGCCCTTAACGACCTTTTTGGTCACGTCTTCAAAAAACTCAATCAGATTTGTGAAACACGACCTCCCACGTACAAAACCATGCTGACTATCCCTAATCAGCCCAAAATGCCTGTTTCCCTCAGAATACTCTCCAGTAACATTGCGACGACATATGTAAGCTCACTGGCCTATTGTTCCCAGAATTTTCCCTGCAGCTCTTCTTGAATAAAGGCACAACATTTGCCACCCTCCAGTCTTCTGGAACCTCTCCTGTATTGAAAGACGACTCGTAAATTTCTCACTGTTTCTGCCACATCCAGTCATGAACAATGGCAGCCAAGTAAACAACCAACAATAGGAGGTGAATACTCCTTGAATAGCTGCTTAAACAACAGACAAGGGTGTGTCCGAAAGAGAAGGCTGAAGCTTCTGCAACAATGGCCTTGTCGTGACCTCACTGCCATCGCAGAAAATAATTTTGAAAATTCTTCTTATCAAGAAACAGGTGAACTAACACATTGGACGGTAGCAAAGGTTTTAGAATCTGACCATATTACAACTTTCAAACAGAATATGTTTTAGAACTAGTATCTCTAGCCAAGCAATTCCAATACAGCGATAAAACCTGAATCCACCGAACAAAATGGAAGATTGTCTCATAGAGTCATAAGGAATAGGAGTAGAAATAGGCCCATAAAGTTTACTCTGCCATTCAATCATGGCTGATCTATCTCCCTCCTAACCCCATTCTCCTGCCTTCTCCCCACATCTCTGACACCCGTTATTTCCTGTCCACAAAGAAGAATATATTCAATTCAGTCCCATCATAGAGTGATACAGCGTGGAAACAGGCCCTTCGGCCCAACTCGCCCACACCGGCCAACACATCCCAGCTACATTAGTCCCCACCTGTCTGCGTTTGGCCTATATCCCTCCAAACCTGTCCTATCCATGTACCCGTCTAATTGTTTCTTAAACATTGGGATAGTCCCTGCCTCAACTACCTCCTCTGGCAGCTTGTTCCATCCACCCACCACCCTTTGTGTGAAAAAGTTACCCCTCAGTTGCATATCTTTTCTCCTTCACCTTAAACCTATATCCTCTGGTCCTCGATTCACCTACTCTGAGCAAGGGACTCTGTGCACCTACCCGATTTATTCCTCTCGTGATCTTATACACCTCTTATAAGATCACCACTCATCATCCTGCGCTCCAAGTTATAGAGTCCCAGCCTACCCAACCTCTCCTAAAGCTCAGACCCTCTAGTCCTGGCAACATCCTCGTAAATCTTCTCTGTACCCTTTCTAGCTTGACAACGTCTTTCCTATAACATGGTGCCCAGAACTGAACACAATACACTAATGTGGCCTCACCAACATCTTATGCAACTGCAACATGACCTCCCAACTTCTATCCCAGAACTTAACACAAGTTTAATTGTGGACGGTTCGATTGTAATCATCTATAGTCTATTCGCTGACTGGATAGCACACAACAAAAAGCTTTTTTCTGTACCTCAATTCACGTGACAATAAACTAAATTAAATGTTCGTGATAGCAAGAAGCATTTGTTCATGGTCATTGGTCAAACTCCTGACATATCCTTCCTACATCACTGTAAGAGTAACACGATCAGAAGATTGAAATGGTTGAAGATAGCAGCTCACCATGACCTATCCTAAGGCAATAAATGCAGTCCTTGCCAGCACAACCCACGTACCATAAATGACTAAAATGTCAAGTTCATCAAAGGCAATTAGTATTTAACAAATTTTACTTCCTTTCATATAGCAGTCCCAATTTCACAATGCACATGCTTTAGCTGATTGAGGTAAAGAAAATTGCAATAGGAGTTACAAGCAACTCAATGGACTGTCAAAAGGGTCTGTCTTCAGACTCAAGGGTCCAGACCCAAAACATCACCTGTCCATTCCCTCCACAGACACTACCTGATCCACTGAGTTCCATCCAGTAGTGTGTGTTTTACTCAACATGGTAATAGGTTTAGATAAGTTAAATAGTGAGAAGATATATCCATCAGCAGATTGATCAGCGACAAAGAGGTTTCAATCTTTACTTCAAAAGACACTGAAGAAATGGGCTCATTGTTGTTTGCAAACTATATCACTGATTTGGATGAGAACGTACATGGCAAGTGACCTTTCTGTCCTGGGCCTCCTCCATTGCCAGAGTGAGGCCCAGCACAAATTGGAGGAACAGCACGTCATATTTTGCTTAGGTAGTTTACACCCCAACAGTATGAACATTGACTTCTCTAATTCCAGATAGTCCTTGCTTTCTCCCTCTTTCCCCTCCCCCTTCCCAGTTCTCCCACAAGCCTACTGTCTCCGCCTCTTCCTTTCTTTTACCCGCCCCCCCCCCCCGACATCAGTCTGAAGAAGGGTCTCGACCCAAAACGTCGCCTATTCCTTCTCTCCATAGATGCTGCCTCACCCGCTGAGTTCCTTCAGCATTTTTGTCTACCTCCCCTTTCTTGATCTCAGTCTCCATCACAGGAAATAGACTATTGACTGACGTCTATTACAAACCCACTGACTCCCACAACTATCTCGACTACACTTCTTCCCACCCTGCTTCCTGTAAAGACTCTATCCCCTACTCCCAATTCCTCCATCTATGCCACATCTGCGCCCAAGATGAGGTGTTCCATACTAGAACATCCGAGATGTCCTCATTCTTTAGAGGACGGGGGTTCCCCTCTCCCATCATGGATGAGGCCCTCACTCGTGTCTCCTCGGTACCCCACAGCTCCGCTCTTGCTTCCCCTCCACCTAGTCGCAACAGAGACAGAGTCCCCCTAGTCCTTACCTTCCACCCCATCAGCCGTCGCATACAACACAATCCTGCGAAATTTCCGCCACCTCCAACGGGATCCCACCACTAGCCACATTTTCCCATCTCCACCCCTATCCGCCTTCCGCAGAGACCGTTCCCTCTGCAACTCCCTGGTTAACTCATCCCTTCCCACCCAAACCACCCCCTCCCGAGGTACCTTCCCCTGCAACCGCAGAAGTTGCAACACCTGTCACTATACCTTCTCCCTCGACTCTGTCCATGTACCCCGACAGTTCTTTCAGGTTAAGCAGAGGTTCACTTGCACCTCCTCCAACCTCACCTACTGTATCCGTTGTTCAAGATGTGGACTCTTATACATCGGCGAGACCAAACGCAGACTGGGCGATGATTTCGCAGAACATCTTCGCTCAGCCCTTTGAACCAACCTGATCTCCCGGTTGCTGAACACTTTAATTCTCTTTCCCATTCCTACATAGACCTAGTCTTGGGTCTCCTCCACTGTCAGAGTGAGGCTAAACACAAATTGGAGGAACATTATCTCATATTTTGATTTTTCTCACTTCAGGTAGCCCCAGCATTCCTTCTCTCTCAATCCCTCCCCCACCCAATTTGCACTAGCTTCTCATTTTCAAACTACAAGCAGCTTACAATGGTCTGTTTCCTTTATCATCGTTACTTTTGTGCATGTCTTTCATTCATTGTTCTTTGTCTCTCCACATAACCGTCTATATCTCTCGTTTCCCTTATCCCTAACCAGTCTGAAGAAGGATCTTGACCCAAAACGTCACCCGTTCCTTCTCTCCAGAGATGCTGCCTATCCCGCTGAGTTACTCTAGCTTTTTGTGTCTATCTTCGGTTTAAACCAGCATCTGCAGTTCCTTCTTACACAATTGAGTATTGAAGTTGGGGGGGGCGGGGATCATGTTGCAGTTATATAAGACGTTGGTGAGGCACATTTAGAGTATTGGGTTCAGTTGGAAAAGGTGTGGAGAAGATTTGTGAGGATGTTGCTATAAATCAAGGGCCTGAGCGATGGGGAGCTGTTGAGCAGGCGAGGACTCCATTCCTTGGAGCACAGGAGGATGAGGGGTGATCTTATAGAAGTGTATAAAATCGTGTGAGGAATAGATCGGATAAATGCACAGAGTCTCTTGCCCAGAGTAGGGGAATTGAGAACAATAGGTTTAAGGTGAGGGGGGAAAGATTTAATAGGAACCCGAGGGATAACTGTTTTTACACAAAGGGAGGTGGGTGTATGGAATGAGCAGACAGGAGGTAGTTGAGGCAGGTACTATCGCAACGTTTAAGAAACGTATAGATAGGAACATGGATAGGATAGGTTTAGCGGGATATCGGCCAAACGCAAGCAGGTAAGACTAGTGTAGGTGGGACATGCTGGTCGGTGTGGGCAGGTTGGGCCAATGGGCCTGTTTTCACACTGTATGAATCTGTGACTCTAAGACATTTTTTATTTTTATACAGAAAGCAGTAATGATGTGTAAATCAGTGGCACAGGCAGCATTTTAACACAAGATTCTAGCCTCTGCGTTCTCGTCTCCATGATCTGTAAATCATTGCCTGCCACGATGATGGAAAAAGAATCAAACAAGATGTTCAGGGATGGGCAAGGAAAAAAATCTGTACAAGAGGAAATTATTTGCAGGTTCTGGAAAAAAAGCAGGAAAAGGGACAAGCATGACTGCCTTACATGAAGCCAGCATAGACTTGATGACTGGGTGGCTCTCTTGCTATAATACATCTGTTTCTAAATCCAGGTAATTCCATACTATGTATGTTTCCATGTGTGAACTGGACCTGACACAATTAGTGAACTAGGGATCATCAACTAGGCGCCACCAGCAGTGGCTGCCTTGCCAACAACCATCTGTCTGTCCTATCTTCTTTTTTGTTATTGTTAGTATGTGTTAAAAAATATGTTTTGGTACTCCTTGGTTTGTTTTATGTGAGGGTGGGGGAGGGGTTGGGAGAAACTTGTTTTCAATCTCTTACCTCAACGGAGATGCGATGTTTTTCTGTATCGTATCTCTATCCCTAACATCGTGAAGTTGGTGGCCTTTCCTGGAGACCGACCAGGCGCTCCAAGCCATGGAAGTCTGCGGGACTTTAACATCGCGGAGCTTGCGATCCCTTTGCTGGGGATCGAAGCTCCAACCGCAGGGCCTGTGGACTTTAACATCGTGGAGCCCGCGATCTCTGGTTAGAAGAGGCCGACTCGGGAGCTCCATGCCATGGATAGTTTAAACCGCCCTGATGCAGGAGTTTCAATCACTCTGACGGGGGCTCAGATCGTCGGCCGCGGGGGCTTTGATCGCCCTGACTGCGGGGGCTTTGATCATCCCGACTCCGGATGGTTTGACTGCCCCCACCGCAGGAGAACAAAGAGGAAGAAGTTTGAACTTTATTGCCTTCCATCACAGTGAAGAATGTGGAATCCACAGTGATGGATGTGGGTGTGGGTGTGTGTCTTGTTGCTTGTATCTTGTATGTGGTTATGTGGGTGTGTGTCTTGTTGCTTTTCACTTAGTATGGCTGTATGGTAACTCAAATCTCACTGTACCTGAATTGGTACATATGACAATAAACTGACCTTGAAACCCTGAATGGTTATAATGCTATTTCAATCATGAACTAGAGAACTAGTTAAAAGTTACCTTGTAAAATTGGCAAGCAGGAAAAAGGCTGCCTTGGGAAAAATAATTCAATGTAATCTCCCTACATTAATTAGACACCATTGTTCATTAAAAACTGAGCTGCTACTTTAACAGCAGGTGACCATCGAAATTGACACGCAATCGCTTCTATTGACATAAACAATTATACTATATTAAATAATGTGACATACAGTCTTAAGTATCTTAAACTTTCAGCCACAAAAATAAATTTAAAGCTATTAAAGACCTTTACTTTTGAAAATCCTACAGGAAAAATAACTTGGTTATTGCAAGTTTGAAACTCTCCAGCTCCAACCCTTCTTTTCATAAGGTCACAAGTCATGTCATAGAAACATAGAAAATAGGTGCAGGAGTAGGCCATTCGGCCCTTCGAGCCTGCACCGCCATTCAATATGATCATGGCTGATCATCCAACTCAGGATCCTGTACCTGCCTTCTCTCCATACCCCCTCGATCCCTTTAGCCACAAGGGCCACATTTAACTCCCTTTTAAATATAGCCAATGAACTGGCCTCAACTACCTTCTGTGGCAGAGAATTCCACAGATTCACCACTCTCTGTGTGAAAAAGAATTTTCTCATCTCGGTCTTAAAAGACTTCACCCTTATCCTTAAACTGTGACCCCTTGTTCTGGACTTCCCCAACATCGGGAACAATCTTCCTGCATCTAGCCTGTCCAACCCCTTAAGAATTTTGTACGTTTCTATAAGAAACATGGTGACAGTCAACATGGTTTTGTACGTGAAAGGTCGTGTCTCACAAATCTGATTGATTTTTTTGAAGATGTGACCAAAAAGGTTGATGAGGGCAGAGCTGTAGATGTTGTGTACATGGACGATAGTAAGGCATTCGACAAGGTTCTGCATGATAGGCTGCTCTGGAAGGTTAGATCGCATAGAGTTCCAAGGAGATAGCTGAATGGATAGCCAATTGGCTCCATGGAAGGAAGCAGAGGGCGATGGTGGAATGTTGCTTCTCGGAGTGGAGGCCTGTGACTAGTGGTGTGCCTCAGGGTTCGGGGTTGGGCCCGTTACTGATTTGGATGAGAACATACAGGGCAAGATTAGCAAGTTTGCTGATGATACAAAAGTTAGTGGTTTTGCAGATAGTGAAGATGGCTGTGAAAGATTGCAGCAGGATATGGATCGATTGGCCAGGTGGGCGAAGGAATGGTTGAAGGAATTTAATACAGAGAAGTGTGAGGTATTCCATGGAGCGCAGGAGGATGCGGGGAGATCTTATAGAGGTATACAAAATCATGAGAGAAATAGATTGTGTAGGTCCTGCCCTTGTTCGACGTCCCAAAATGCAACACCTCACACTTTTCTGTATTAAATTCCTTCAACCATACCTCTGCCCACCTGGCCATTCGCTCAAGATCCTGCTGCAATCTTTCACAACCATCTTAACTATCTGCAAAACCACCCACTTTTGTATTTTCAGCAAACTTGCTAATCTTGCCCTGTATGTTCTCATCCAAATCATTGATGTAGATGACAAACAGAAATGGGCCCAACCCCGAACCCTGAGGCACACCACTAGTCACAGGCCTCCACATCCGAGAAGCAACCTTCCACCATCACCCTCTGCTTCCTTCCATGGAGCCAATTTGCTATCCATTCAGCTATCTTTCCTTGAATCCCATGCCATCTAACCTTCCAGAGCAGCCTATCATGCGGAACCTTATCGGGGTCGAACCCGGGTCTCTGGCGTTGTAAAAGCCCTGTCCCACTGCATGAGTTCATTCAAGAGCTCTCCCAAGTAAAAAAAAAAAACCAAACTCGTGGAAGCACATAGAATATACGTAGCGGGTACGTCGGAGCTCGGGGATGTCTCTTAGCGGCTCGTAACGCTAACAGCAGGTACTCGGGAAACTCGTGAAGACTCATGAAGATTTTTCAACATGTTGAAAAATGTCCACGAGAGCCCCGAGTACCTAGGAGTGGCTATTACCGTCATTCTCCGAGTTCGAATCAGGGGAAACTCGGGAGAACTCTTGAATTACCTCGTACAGTGGGACAGGCCCTTAACTCTACCATTGGGTTTGTAGTAGATGTCTGGATGGGGAAGTTAGTGGTAAAGCGGTAAAAATCAACGCATTCTGCACGGATGCAATTTGAATATGGCTCTCGACCTGAAATGTCACCTGTCCATTCCGTCCAGAGATTTTGCCTGACCCACTGAGTTACTCCAGGACTGTGTATTTGTCACATTGTAGCGCAACCACATGCAGCTCCTGCCCAAGGGCCTGACGGAGCAGAGCTAGGACTGAGGAACTAAGGCGCAGTGGTGGAGTTGCTGCCTCAGCACCAGAGACCCGGGTGACTACGGGTGCTGTCTGTACGGAGTTCGTACGTTCTCCCAGTGACCTGCGCGGGGTTTCTCCGGGAGCTCCTGTTTGCTCCCACACTCCAAAGACGTACAGGTTTGTAGGTTGACTGGCTTCGGTAACCTAGCTCTGTGTGCAGGATAGTGCAAATGTGCGGAGAGTGTGGACTCGGTGAGCCGAGGGGCCTGTTTCTTCACTGTATCTCTAAATTAAACTAAACTAAAGTGACCTGGGGAGGGAGGAATCCCCAACCCCTCACGACTTTGCTTTAACATACTCACAAAGATTGAAAGCTCCCGAGGCCGTCGAATTGTACTCGTGAAGGGAGGCTGGGATCCGAGCGGCGACGAGCTGCACTTCCCTCCGGCCCAGCGAGCGAGCGAGCGACCAACCGCCCGCCCGGCAACCGTTGACAAGAGGCGAAGCGGACAGCGGTACCGTCCGCACGGCGCAACAACCGTCTCTCCTATTGGCCCGGCTCGCCTTAGCAACGGGACTCGGCTGCCGTTACCAATGGTGGCCGCGATCGGAGGAGGACGAGGAGGCTGCGGCCCAGGTCATCCTGTGGCCGGGAAGCGGCGCTGGTGTGTAGGAAGGAGCCCGCAGATACTGCTTCACACCCGAAGATTGACACAAAATGCTGGAGTAACTCTGCGGGGACAGACAGGCATCATCAAAGATACTAGAGCAAGAGATCGTTGGGCAGCATCTCTGGAGAAAAAGGATGGGCGACTTTTGAGGTCGGGACTCTTCTTGATTTTTCAGTAATCTGTGTCAAGAGTGTTTTATTGTCATATGCCCCAGATAGAACAATGAAATCCTTACTTGCAGCACAGCACAACAGAATATGTAAACATAGTACACTCTGAACAATATAATAAACGAGAAACAAAAAGTTCAGTGTGTGTAGATATACAAATACTCACAAATATACACATTTATATAGATCCTATACACACACAACAATAATAATGGAATGTACACAAAAATGCTGGAGAAACTCAGCGGGTGCAGCAGCATCTATGGAGCGAAGGAAATAGGCAATGTTTCGGGCCGAAACCCTTCTTCAGATAATGGAATAATAGTCTGTGTAGTTCAGAGCTTATTTGAGGTTGTGGTGTATCTGTATTCAAAACAAATTCCTCCCCCACCCCCCCCCATCAAAAGATCCTTAATCTCAACATATATTCTGTCACTTTTGACCTATAATATTTCTTGATGCATCCCTTATTCCCGCTATCATGTATCTGTACACTGGCTCGATTATCATCATGTATAGTCTTTCCATAGACAGGGTACCATGCAACTAAAGTTTTTCACTGTACCTCGGTATGTGTGGACCCTTGAAGACCGAAAAAGGTGAATTTATTATGGGGAACAAGGAAATGGCAGAGGAGTTGAACAGATACTTTGGATCTGTTTGTGTCCTCCTTAGTGAAGACAATCTTCCTGATATAATAGTGGCCAGAGGATCTCGGGTGACGGAGGAACTGAAGGAAATCCACATTAGGCAGGAAATGGTGTTGGGTAGACTGATGGGACTGAAGGCTGATAAATCCCCAGGGCCTGATGGTATGCATCACAGGGTACTTAAGGAAGTGGCTCTAGAAATCGTGGATGCATTGGTGATAATTTTCCAATGTTCTATATACTCAGGATCAGTTCCTGTGGTTTGGAGGGTAGCTAATCTTATCCCACTTTTTAAGAAAAGCGGGAGGGAGAAAACAGGAAATTATAGACCAGTTAGCCTGACATCGGTGGTGGGGAAGATGCTGGTGTCAATTATAAACGATGAAATAGCCGCACATTTGGATAGCAGTAACAGGATCGGTCCGAGTCAGCATGGATTTACAAAGGGGAAATCATGCTTGACTAATCTTCTGGAAATTTTTGAGGATGTAACTAGGAAAATGGACAAGGGAGAGCCAGTGGATGTTGTGTACCTGGAATTTCAGAAAGCATTTGATAAGGTCCCACATAGGAGATTAGTGGGCAAAATTAGGGCACATGGTATTGGGGGTAGAATGCAGACATGGATAGAAAATTGGTTGGCAGACATGAAACAAATAGTAGGGATTAACGGTTCCCTTTCAGAATGGCAGGCAGTGACTAGTAGGGTACCGCAAGCCTCGGTGCTGGGACCGCAGCTATTTACAATATACATCAATGATTTGGATGAAGGGATTCAAAGTAACATTAGCAAATTTGCAGATGACACAAAGCTGGGTGGCAGTGTGAACTGTGAGGAGGATGCTATGAGAATGCAGGGTGACTTGGACAGGTTGGGGGAGTAGGCAGATGAAGTTTAATGCGGATAAATGTGAGGTTATCCACTTTGGTATCAAAAACAGGAAGGCAGATTACTATCTAAATGGCGTCAAGTTGGGAAAAGGGGAAGTACAACGGGATCTGGGGATCCTTGTTCATCAGTCTATGAAAGTAAGCATGCAGGTACAGCAGGCAGTGAAGAAAGCAAATGGCATGTTGGCCTTTATAACAAGAGGAGTCGAGTATAGGAGCAAAGAGGTCCTTCTGCAGTTGTACAGGGCCCTAGTGAGACCACACCTGGAGTATTGTGTGCAGTTTTGGTCCCCTAATTTGAGGAAGGACATTCTTGCTATTGAGGGAGAGCAACGTAGGTTTACAAAGTTAATTCCCGGGATGGCGGGACTGTCATATGCTGAGAGAATGGAGCGGCTGGGCTTGTACACTCTGGAGTTTAGAAGGATGAGAGGGGATCTTATTGAAACAGATAAGATTGTTAAGGGTTTGGACACACTAGAGGCAGGAAACATGTTCCCGATGTTGGGGGAGTCCAGAACCAGGGGCCAAGGTTTAAGAATAAGGGGTAACCCGTTTAGAACGGAGACGTGGAAACACCTTTTCTCACAGAGTTGTGAGTCTGTGCAATTCTCTGCCTCAGAGGGCGATGGAGGCCGGTTCTCTGGATACTTTCAAGAGAGAGCTAGATAGGGCTCTTAAAGATAGCGGAGTCAGGGGATATAGGGAGAAGGCAGGAATGGTGTACTGATTGGGGATGATCAGCCATGATCACATTGAATGGCGGTGCTGGCTCGAAGGGCGAATGGCCTACTCCTGCACCTATTGTCTATTCTGTGACAATAAGCTGAACTAAACTTCACTCATTTACTCAGAAGTCCGTTGCCAGCTGGAAATGGTGGTGCAGTGAGAAAATGTGTGCTCTATCTGTGCATCTGTTACTGCAAAAGTCACGTTGTGAGCAGGAAAATCCCAATGATGGTCACAAAGTGACACAGCGTGGAAACAGGCCCTATGGACCAACTTGCCCACACCGCCCACCAGCTACACTAATCCCACCTGCCCGCGTTTGGCCCATATCCCTCTAAACCTATCTTATCCATGTACCAGTCCAACCGTTTCTTAAACGTTGGGAGAGTCCCTGCCTCAACTACCTCCTCTGGCAGCTTGTTCCATACAACCACCACCCTTTTGAGTGAAAATGTTACCCCTCAGATTCCTATTAAATCTTTTTCCCTTCACCTTAAACCTATGTCCTCTGATCCTCGATTCCCCTACTCTGGGCAAGAGACTTTGTGCATATACCCGATCTATTCCTCTTATGATTTTATACACCTCTATAAGATCACCCCTCATCCTCCTGTGCCCCAAGGAAGTCCCACCCTACTCAACTTCTCCCTATAGCTCAGACCCTCGAGTCCTGGCAACATCCTTGTAAATCTTCTCTGTACCCTTTCCAGCTTGACATCTTTCCTATAACATGGTGCCCAGGACTGAACACAGTACCCCAAATGCGGCCTCATCAACGTCTTATACAACTGCAAGATGACTTCCCAACTTCTAAACTCAATACTCTGACTGATGGAAGGCCAATGTGCCAAAAGCCTTTTTGGCCACCCTAGCTACCTGCGACTGCATCTTCAAGGAAGGTGGAGTCACAGTCAACCTAGGCCTGCACTTCATCCACCAGCACCTAGATCGCCACGGGACCTATGCAAGGATTTTATTTGTGGATTTTAGCTCTGCATTCAACGCCATTGTGCCAGCGCTACTACATTCCAAACTCTCCCAGTTGACTGTGCCTGAACCCCTCTGTCATTGGATCACCAACTTCCTGACAGACAGGAAGCAGCATGTGAAGGGCCTGTCCCACTTGGCGATTTTTTCAGCAACTGCCGGCATCATTGGCTGACATATCAGGTCACTGAAAAATTTGCTGCTTGATGCGGCCGTGGCACGGCCTGATGACATATGACGCGCTGTGTTTTCAAATGTCGCAACTTTTTTTTTGTCACCGCTGGATTTTGAAATGTTCAAAATGTTCTTTTGACGACACTGATATCACGCCAGCTGTTGCCGAAAAAAAATCGCTAAGTGGGACAGGCCCTTGAGGCTGGGAAATCACTTGGACCCGCAGACCCTCACCATAGGCTGTGTACTCTCCCCTCTCCTTTACTCTCTCTACACCAATGATTGCTCCTCCACAGACTCTTCAGTTAAGCTTCTCAAGTTTGCGGATGACACAACCCTGATTGGACTGATCCAGGATGGGGAGGAATCTGCTGGCGTCCTGGTGCCTTCGTAACAATCTGGAACTCAATGCTCTTAAGACGGTGGAATTGATTGTAGACTTTAGGAGGGCTCCCCCTCCCCTCCCCTCCCCTCCCCCCACTCACCATGAACAACACCACAGTCACATCTGAGTAGTCCTTTAAGTTCCTTGGAACCATCTCCAAGGACCTTAAATGGAGGGGGGGCGGGCACCATCGACTAGTCAAAAAGACCCAACAGAGGATGTACAGTGGCTTGCAAAAGTTTTCATACCCCTTGAACTTTTCCACATTTTGTCACGTTACAACCACAAACATAAATGTATTTTATTGGGATTTTATGTGATAGACCAACACAAAGTGGTGCATAATTGTGAAGTGGTAGGAAAATGATACATGGTTCTCAAATTTGTTTACAAATAAAAAACTGAAAAGTGTCGCGTTCAAAAGTATTCAGCCCCTCCGAGTCAATACTTTGTAGAACCACCTTTCGCTGCAATTACAGCTGCAAGTCTTTTGGGGTATGTCTCTACCAGCTTTGCACATCTAGAGACTGAAATTTTTGCCCATTCTTCTTTGCAAAATAGCTCAAGCTCAGTCAGATTGGATGGAGAGCGTCTGTGAACAGCAATTTTCAAGTCTTGCCAGAGATTCTCAATTGGATTTAGGTCTGGACTTTGACTGGGCCATTCTACCACATTAATATGCTTTGATCTAAACCATTCCATTGTAGCTCTGGCTGTATGTTTAGGGCCGTTGTCCTGCGGGAAGGTGAACCTCCGCCCCAGTCTCAAGTCTTTTGCAGACTCTAACATGTTTTCTTCCAAGATTGCCCTGTATTTGGCTGTATCCATCTTCCCATCAACTCTGACCAGCTTCCCTGTCCCTGCTGAAGAAAAGCATCCCCACAGCATGATGCTGCCACCACCATGTTTCACAGTGGGGATGGTGTGTTCAGGGTGATGTGCAGTGTTAGGTTTCCGCCACACATAGCGTTTTGCATTTAGGCCAAAAACTTCAATTTTGGTCTCATTTGACCAGAGCACCTTCCTCAACATGTTTGCTGTGTCCCCCACATGGCTTGTGGCAAACTGAAAACGGGACTTCTTATGGCTTTTTTTCAACAATGGCTTTCTTCTTGCCACTCTTCCATAAAGGCCCGATTTGTGGAGTGCACGACTACTAGTTGTCCTGTGGACAGATTCTCCCACCGGAGCTATGGATCTCTGCAGCTCCTCCAGAGTTACCATGAGCCTCTTGGCTGCTTCTCTGATCAATGCTCTCCTTGCCCGGCCTGTCAGTTTAGGTGGACGGCCATGTCTTGGTAGGTTTGCAGTTGTGCCATACTCTTTCCATTTTCGGATGATGGATTGAACAGTGCTCCCTCTGTGAGATGTTCAAAGCTTGGGATATTTGTTTATAACCTAACCCTGCTTTAAACTTCTCCACAACTTTATCCCTGACCTGTCTGGTGTGTTCCTTGGGCTTCATGATGCTGTTTGTTCACTAATGTTCTCTAACAAACCTCTGAGGCCTTCACAGAACAGCTGTATTTATACTGAGATTAGATTACACACAAGTGGACTCCATTTACTAATTAGGTGACTTCTGAAGGCAATTGGTTGCACTGGTTTTTATTTAGGGGTATCAGTAAAGGGGGCTGAATACTTTTGCACGCGACACTTTTCAGTTTTTTATTTGTAAAAAAAATTGAAAACCATGTATCATTTTCCTTCCACTTCACAATTATGCGCCACTTTGTGTTGGTCTATCACATAAAATCCCAATAAAATACATTTACGTTTGTGGTTGTAACGTGACAAAATGTGGAAAAGTTCAAGGGATATGAATACTTTTGCAAGCCACTGTACTTCCTGCGGCAAAAACAATCTGCCACAGGCATTGATGGTCCAATTCTATACTACCATCGTAGAGTCTGTCCTCACCTTCTCCATCATGGTCTGGTTTGGCTCAGCCACCAAGCAAGACGTCCGCAGGCTACAGCGAATCGTTCGATCAGCTGAGAAGGTTGTTGCAACCTTCCCCCCATTGACGAACTACACACTGCAAGGGCCAGGAAGCGAGCGGGTAAGATTATCTCTGACCCCTCACCCTGGCCACAAACTCTTTGAAGCACTTCCCTCTGGAAGGCGACTCCGGACTCTCAAAGCCACCACAGCCAGACATAAAAACAGCTTTTTTCCCCACGAGCAGTAGCTCTACTCAATAACCAAGTCTGTAGCCTCCTTTTGCTCTGGTATTTTATTTCATTCACATGTTTAAACTATAATGTTTTATTCTCAATGTTTTATTCTTAATGGATTATTGTATGTCGTGTTGTTACTTGCGAGCGGAGCACCAAGGCAAATTCCTTGTATGTGTACATACTTGGCCAATAAACTTATTCATTCATTCATTCAAGGAATAATGCTCTATTGGTGCATCAGTGCTTCAGAAGTCTTGTGTTGTGAGCAAGATAATCTCACCGATAGTATGCACACAAAACCTGTGTATGGTACCCTTGCAGAACTGGATCACAGGGCAGCTGGGGTAAAAGGAAGAAAAGGTATAGGTGACGTTTCGGGTCGAGATCCTTCTTCAGAATGTGAGTCCGAGGAAAGGGAAACGAGATATAGACGGTGATATAGAGAGATATAGAACAAATGAATGAAAGATATGCAAAAATAAATGATGATCAAGGAAACGGTCCATTGTTTGCTGTGGCTAGTTGATAACGAATTATACAGATAATGAAACTCACCAGGACGACAGTGAAACTAGTACGACGACTAGGGTGGGGGTGGTACGAAGAAGAGAGGTGGTGCAAGAGTTACTTGAAGTTAGAGAAATCAATTTCATACTGCTGGGTTGTAAGCTGCCCAAGTGAAATATGAGGTGCTGTTCCTCCAATTTGCATTTGGCCTCTCTGATAATGGGGGAGGCCCAGGAAAGAAAAGTCAGTATGGGAATGGGAAGTTAAAGTATTTGGCAACCGGGTGATCACATAGGCCACTGGACTGATCACAGTGTTCAGTGAAACGATTGCCCAGTCGTTGGCACTGGGTCAGGTTCAGCTCCTGCCCGCATGGCAACTTACAAAGGCCGGTATCAACAAAGAACTGCAGATGCTGGTTAAAGAGCTGGAGTGACTCAGCAGGTCAGGCAGCATCCCTGGAGAACATGGAAAGGTGAATGTTTCAGGTTGAGACCCTTCTTCGGACGTTGTAGTGGGAGACATGAAGAAAGCAGGTAAAGGGGAGTGGCAGGACCTGGGTGGCAGGTATAAACACTGCTTTCATAGAAATATAGAAAATAGGTGCAGGAGTACGCCATTCGGCCCTTCGAGCCTGCACTGCCATTCAATATGATCATGGCTGATCATCCAACTCAGTATCCTGTACCTGCCTTCTCTCCATACCCCCTGATACCTTTAGCCACAAGGGCCACATCTAACTCCCTCTTAAATATAGCCAATGAACTGGCCTCAACTACCTCCTGTGGCAGAGAATTCCAGAGATTCACCAATCTCTGTGTGAAAAATGTTTTTCTCATCTCGGTCCTAAAAGATTTCCCCCTTATCCTTAAACTGTGACCCCTTGTTCTGGACTTCCCCAACATCGGGAACAATCTTCCTGCATCTAGCCTGTCCAACCCCTTAAGAATTTTGTAAGTTTCTATAAGATCTCCCCTCAATCTTCTAAATTCTAGTGAGTACAACCCAAGTCTATCCAATCTTTACTCATATGAAAGGCCTCACATCCCAGGAATCAGTCTGGTGAACCTTCTCTGTACTCTATGGCAAAAATGTCTTTCCTCAGATTAGGAGACCAAAACTGTACACAATACTCCAGGTGTGGTCTCACCAAGACCCTGTACAACTGCAGTAGAACCTCCCTGCTCCTATACTCAAATCCTTTTGCTATGAATGCTAACATACCATTCGCTTTCTTCACTGCCTGCTGCACCTGCATGCCTACTTTCAATGACAGGAGTACCATGACACCCAGGTCTCGTTGCATCTCCCCTTTTCCTAATCGGCCACCATTCAGATAATAGTCTACTTTCCTGTTTTTGCCACCAAAGTGGATAACCTCACATTTATCCACATTATACTGCATCTGCCATGCATTTGCCCACTCACCCAGCCTATCCAAGTCACCTTGCAGCCTCCTAGCATTCTCCTCACAGCTAACACTGCCCCCCAGCTTCGTGTCATCCGCAAACTTGGAGATGTTGCATTCAATTCCCTCGTCCAAATCATTAATATATATTGTAAATAGCTGGGGTCCCAGCACTGAGCCTTGCGGTACCCCACTAGTCACTGCCTGCCATTCTGAAAAGGACCCGTTTACTCCTACTCTTTGCTTCCTGTCTGCCAGCCAGTTCTCTATCCACATCAATACTGAACCACCAATACCGTGTGCTTTAAGTTTGTATACTAATCTCTTATGTGGGACCTTGTCGAAAGCCTTCTGAAAGTCCAGATATAACACATCCACTGGTTCTCCCTTATCCACTCTACTAGTTACATCCTCAAAAAATTCTATAAGATTCGTCAGATATGATTTACCTTTCATAAATCCATGCTGACTTTGTCCAATGATTTCACCACTTTCCAAATGTGCTGCTATCCCATCTTTAATAACTGACTCTAGCAGTTTCCCCACTACCGATGTTAGACTAACTGGTCTGTAATTCCCCGTTTTCTCTCTCCCTCCCTTTTTAAAAAGTGGGATTACATTAGCTACCCTCCAATCCTCAGGAACTACTCCAGAATCTAAAGAGTTTTGAAAAATTATCACTAATGCATCCATTATTTCTGGGGCTACTTCCTTAAGTACTCTGGGATGCAGCCTATCTGGCCCTGGGGATTTATCGGCCTTTAATCCATTCAATTTACCTAACACCACTTCCCGGCTAACCTAGATTTCACTCAGTTCCTCCATCTCATTTGACCACCGGTCCCCTGCTATTTCCGGCAGATTATTTATGTCTTCCTTAGTGAAGACAGAACCAAAATATCTATAAAAACTTTTGCAGTCAGTTTTTATGTTCCCTGCCAGTTTTCTTTCATAATCTATTTTCCCTTTCCTAATTAAGCCCTTTGTCCTCCTCTGCTGGACTCTGAATTTCTCCCAGTCCTCTGGTAGGCTGCATTTTCTGGCTAATTTGTATGGTTCATCTTTTGTTTTGATACTATCCCTGATTTCCCTTGTTATCCACGGATGCACTACTTTCCCCGATTTATTATTTTGCCAAACTGGGATGAACAATTGTTGTAGTTCATCCATGCCTTCCGTTGCATATCCACCGTCAACCCTTTAAGAATCAATTGCCAGTCTATCTTGGCCAATTCACGTCTCATACCCTCAAAGTTACCTTTCTTTAAGTTCAGAACCCTTGTTTCTGAATTAATTATGTCACTCTCCATCCTAATGAAGAACTCAACCATATTATGGTCACTCTTGCCCAAGGGGCCACGCACAACAAGACTGCTAACTAACCCTTCCTCATTACTCAATACCCAGTCTAGAATAGCCTGCTCTCTCGTTGGTTCCTCTACATGTTGGTTTAGAAAACTATCCCGCATACATTCCAAGAAATCCTCTTCCTCAGCACCCCTGCCAATTTGATTCACCCAATCTATATGTAGATTGAAGTCACCCATTATAACTGTTTTACCTTTGTTGCACGCATTTCTAATTTCCTGTTTGATGCCATCCCCAACTACGCTACTACTGTTAGGTGGCCTGTACACAAGTCCCACTAGCGTTTTCTGCCCCTTAGTGTTTCGCAGCTCTACCCATATCGATTCCACATCCTCCAAGCTAATGTCCTTCCTTTCTATTGCGTTATTCTCCTCTCTAACCAGCAACGCTACCCCACCTCCTTTTCCTTTCTGTCTATCCCTCCTGAATATTGAATATCCCTGGATGTTCAGCTCCCAGCCTTGGTCACCCTGTAGTCATGTATCCATGATCCCAACTATATCATAGTCATTAATAGCTGATCTGCACATTCAACTCATCCACCTTATTACGAATGCTCCTTGCATTGAGACACAAAGCCTTCAGGCTTGTTTTTACAACACTCTTACCCCTTATACAATTATGTTGAAAAGTGGCCCTTTTTGATTTTTGCACTGGATTTGTCTGCCTGCCACTTTTACTTTTCACCTTGCTACCTATTGCTTCTACCCTTATTTTACACTTCTCTCTGCTCACACATTTAAGAAACCCTTTCCCTTTAACTCCATCCTCGACTATCCCATTTGACACCCCACCCCCCCTTATTCAGTTTAAAACCACCCGTTTAGCAGTGGCAAACCTGCCTGCCAGAATGTTGGTCCCCCACCTGTTAAGATGCAATCCGTCCCTTTTGTACAGTTCCCCCTTACTCCAAAACAGATCCCAGTGATCTAAGAATCTAAATCCCTGCCCCGTGCACCAGTTCCTCAGCCACACATTCAGGTCCCGTATCTCCCTGTTCTCGCCAGCACGAGGAACTGGAAGCAAACCGGAGATAACAACCCTGGAGGTCCTGCTTTTCAGCATTTTTCCAAGCTCTCTAAAGTCACGCTGCAGAATATTCATCCCCTTCTTTCCGACATCGTTTGTGCCGACATGCACTACCACTTCCGGCTGTTCACCTTCGCCCTTGAGGATTTTCTGCACTCTGTCCGTTACATCCTGGATCCTGGCACCAGGAAGGCAGCACACCATCCTCGAATCCCGTCTGTTGCCGCAGAAACCCCTGTCCGTACCTCTCACAATGGAGTCTCCAACTACAATGGCGTTGCCTGACGTTGGCCTCTTTGGTTTTGGCTCAACAGCCCTTTTTGCTTTGCAAGCCAGTCCGCCGCTCAGTGTAATAACGTCTTCTGTCCCGACAGCTTCTAAGTGGGTGAACCTGTTCACAAGAGGTACAACACCCGGGGACGTTTGCATTCCATGCTTCACTCCCTTTCTCACCGTCACGCACCTTCTCTCTTCCAGTACCTTAGGTGTAACAATCTTACTGTAGGACTTGTCGAGGAACGACTCAGTTTCTCGGACGAACCTGAGGTCATCCACTTGGTTCTCCAGTTCCCCAACACGGTCCTTCAGGAGCTGTACCTGGATGCACTTCTCCCAGAGGCACCAGCAGTGTCCTTGACCTCCCACATACTGCAAGCATCACACTGAATCAGCTTGCCTGACATCTCCTTCTTTCGTCTCTCCATCTCATGCGTTTTGTGTAGCCTCCTTTCCTCGCCGAAGACACTCGAACCAAAGACCCACACTTTTCTTACAGGGCACTTCCCTCACAAGGCCGCTCCCTCACTGCTGCTCCCTAAGAGCCGTCTTGCTTATATTGACTGATAAATTGCCTAATTTACCAATTTACAAACCAAATTCCTCAGTTTTCAACTGTTTTCCCCCTCTGACTCACTTCTAATTCTCCTCCCACTCGGGCTAGAGCCAATCAGTGTTTTCTCCTGCTTCTCTTTGTTGCTGTTGCTTCCAAATCCACGGGAGCTCTTCAGTAACAAGAATATTTTTTTAGCTATTAAAAATACCTTTATTTTTGAAAATACTGCAGGAAAAGTAACGTTGTTATTGCAAGGCTGAAACTCCCCAGCCCCAAACCTTCTTTTCTGCATTAACACAATCGTTTTTATGTGATTTTCTATGAGGTTTCTTAGGAATGCAGTTATCACTTTGTAGAGTATCGTGGAACGGCTGAATCTAGAATCTTGAGCAAAATGCTAGAGTAATTCAGCAACATGAGGGAATGGATAAAGCAACGCTTTGAGTCGGGTCCCTATAGGCTGATTCGGCAGGGTGGAAGTAGGTGTAGTCAAGGTTACCGTGAGTCAGCCAGAATGTAGAAACAAAGAACTGCAGATGCAGATTTATACAAAAGATAGACACAAGTTGCTGAAATAACTCAGCGAGTCAGACAGCAGAAAGTTAAAGGTCGACACGGGTTTGATAGGCCGCTGGCTGGAACAAAGGTGGAAAAATAAGAAAGGAAGGAAGGTGTGATACAGGTTTAAACTGTTGTGGATTGTAAAGCCAGAGGGAGGAAATTAGCAGGAGGTGGTGAATGGTGGGGAGAAATAGGTGGGAGTCTAGGTGGGCCTCAGGGTCGGGAAGGGGAAAGAGAGGGGGGTGGGATAGAGTACAGAATATAGTTGTCTGCATTGTAGCACATCAATTCCATAAAGTCCAATGTCCTCAATGGGGTGGAGGGGAATTGGACAGTACCTTAGCTTATGGTAGGACCGTTCTGAAGTCTGATGACGAAGGTGAAGAAGCTGTTCGTTGCACATTCTACAACCTTGGATAAGATCAACCTCATTCAATCCTGAAATATTCAGATCTGAACTTCTTGCATATCAACCATTTACCTTGTAATTGAAGAGGCAACAGGCCTCTTCTCAGCTCTTGAGTTCTTGTCAGTTCAAGTACAGTCCTATTCTGCGCAATAATTATTCCTGTCATTTCAGTAATCAATCTGATTACCATCTACCTCATACGCTCTGCACTTCATATCCTTACGTTAAAATTATATTAACCCTAATTTCCTTCCACACAACAATGTTGATTTAGCCTAATCACATATGGTTTAAATTCTCCATTATTACTTCAACAATTTTACATGACTAAGTCATACAAAGTTACACACTTCCATAAAATTATTTGGGGTGCCTTGTGGTACTACTGCTGCTAAGCATGTTACCTTCATACAAAGCCTTGATCTGTTTTAAAATGTTTTAAATTTTCTCCTGCTACTGACAGAGATTTGCCTTCTCAAATACCAAAAGAGATTAATCTCATGCCTTCTTTAATAAAAAAATGTAGCTAATGTTAAGGTCAGAAAACAAAAGTCTTGTTGAATAAACATCAACAGCTATCAAAAACTACTACTTCCATTATAAATCTAAAAGAGTTCTAACCCCATGTCTACATGGAACAAATATTTCCTGCTTGGTTGACACATTACACAACATAATTTCACATCTCAGGGACAATATTACAAATGAGATACATAAAACCAGGGAACCACATTCTAATCATTTTTTACAATTCTGCTCAGATGTCCGATTCAAAACAAAAACAGATATAATGTACTCCTAATGTTCCAAATAGTACAGGCATTTGCTATTATAACTGTTTCTTTGCATGCCTCATAATAATATTCCTTAGACTCACCTTGAGGCTTAGTACTGTAACCTGTCCCTTTGCTGTAAATGATCAAGGTCTTCATGTAAATGATCAAGGTCTGAAGAAGGGTCTCGACCCGAAACATCACCTATTCCTTCACTCCATAGATGCTGCCTCACCCATTGAGTTTCTCCAGCACTTTTGTCTACCTAAGGTTTTCATGGGTGGCATTAATGGATTATAAATAGAATGTAAAGATTTGATGTCACAATAAATTTCAAGAAACATGTTATTTCTAAGCAAAAAATATGCTGAAGGAACTTAAGGGTCAGGCATCTGTTGAGGAAATGGACAGTTTAGGTCAGGACACTTACTCAGGACCGTATGGTCCCAACCCGCAATATCACCTGTCCAGTTCTCCCACCAATGCTGCCTGACATGCTGTGTTCCTCAAGCACTTTATAATTTGTTGAAGATTCCACCATTCATAGTCTCTTGTACCTCTATGTTCTTTCCAAGGGTCCTCAATGCCCATTAATTGGACAAGAGTAAGCACTAATCAAAAATCAAGTTCTGCTGATAACAGTCAATGCTTCTTTAGTAGATAAAGATAAATATATTTATTTCTCCTCCATCTACATAATTGTGCAGATAAGGGGTCATTGATACAATTACACTTGCCTGATGCACTGTAATGTTTGCATTGTGATTTAGTACATTAATTTTGACATTCAAATAAGCAATACTTGAAATAATACACAAACTGGAGGAACACCCCATTTTGCCATAGCCTACAACTCAAACTGAGTTCTCCAATTCCAGACAACCCTCTCCCCAGTCCCTCTATTCACCCACTCTCATCCTTTTTAGCTTGCCTCTCTCCTATCACCGAGTAACACCCCCCCATTCAATCCATCTTCCCATCACCCTGACTCCCATCAGGTCACCTCCTCCAGCACTGTTGTCATCTACCCCTCCCACCTCCCTTATTTGGTCCCAAACTCAATTTTTCGTTATCCCAGATTCCATCATTTGCAGTCCCTTGGTTATCTCTATCAATCACTTCCTAGCCTTTCTCCACCCCACTATTCCCCACCTGACTCCATCCACCAAGCTACCCCTCCTCATTTGGATCCATCTTTTACCTGCCAGCTCTTAACCACCTCCTTATCTCATGATACTGGCCAACTCCCCTGAACTCAGTTCAGAGAAAAGGCCTTGACCTGAATCATTGTTTGTCCATTTCCCTCGAGTTCCTCCACAACTGGGGTTTTTCCCCCCCAATAGGTAGCTGTCCAAAAGTCATGGATGAATCCAGTGCTCCTTCTATTACTTACAAAGAATGCATTTATTAATAATTCATTTATGGCGATGCTGGCTCGAAGGGCCAAATGGCCTACTCCTGCACCTATTGTCTATTAAGCTATATTTTAACTGCATTTCAAACTCAATATATCCGCGACTGCCCAATGAGGTAATGTAATAAACATGGAATTTGAGACTAAATATTTCAAACAAGTAAGCCAGGTTTTATTGTGATTTAAAAATCTAGACAAAAATAACGTTGAATTCAACAATTTAATAATCAAAAGAATTTCAATATTCAACTAGAATTTTGTTACACGTACAGCAAGTTGCTCATACAAAAAAAATATAAATCAAGATTGAATTTTTGATAGTGTTGCAACAGGAAATTAGCCTTTGTGCCAATGGACATAATGCTTCACATTAAAGCAGGTCTGTTGAAACACCTTCAAGCAGTATAAATTGATGGATCAAATCATTATAACTTTGTACTTTGAGATTGTAATTAGCAGACAGGTTTGTTTGAGCAAGCTCCAAGATTAAACACTGAAAACATTAAATTGAGAAATCTAACAAGATGCAAAGTAACTTCAATATTTAAAAAAATCAATAGTTAAGTTAAGGCACACGAGTCCATAATCCCATGCAGCTAAACCTTTAAAAAACACTTCTTTCCCATTCCAGCGAGCCATTCAAAAACAACCAAGTTTTATTGCAAAGCATTGTTGTTTATTAAGCCTTAAAAAACGTTCAACTGAACATCTAGTACTGTAATTCCCTCACCATAAATCTGAACTTGGGCGAGCAGAATAGTTAAGTCAACTCAAGTACACAAATGAGCTGCAATACAGGCAAATGATAATTTGTTCACAGCAAGTATTGTTTTGTTGGTAGCCATAAAGCAGTACCATTCAATCGATTTGTTGGACTGTACATTAACATTTTCACAATGTCATATTTGTTATGGGAAAACTTTAAACTCCTTTATGTTCACAAGATCACCACATCATCTGCAGAACTGTTCCAAGCAAATTTCTCAAGATCAGCTATTGATTTAACCAAGAATTAGCTTCATTGGTTTCGGACAAACAAGCTTGCAAATCAAATTCTTTGCCTGAATGAGATCCAAATTCTCTGATCATTGAAGTTGAGTCAGATACCTAAAAGAAAATTGAAACATTAAGATGTTAGTGATATTAAAAATATTCAGTTATAACCACCAAGTAAAAAAAAGTGGACTAAATTACAGCCAAAAAGCAACAGAAGCAGTATTCCCTGCACAGGCTTCCTTATTTTGTTTAAAATAAATGACAATCAAAAGAACATGACAGAATAATACGTGAAAAAACAACCAAGAAATTGACCTGTCCAAAGTAGATGCAAAATGTTGCCACTTTGTGTCAGAACTGGGTGAAAACCATATTGGTGGGGTTGAGGTGTTCTGGTGCAACCCTCCCTTTGTGGATACGATGAAAGCTTTGCATCCTCAACAGAGACAACTAGTAGGACAATCTGACCAACTGCTAGTCCCATTCCCCTCTTCCCATAGTGTAGCAAGAGAATAATTTTTGAGTTATTTCCAATAGTTCCTAAAGTAATATTGGATGAGCCACAAAGTTGAGGATCTGTTTGTCACCCAAATTGCCAAGTGCTGTTCTGTGCTACACCCTCTCTCTGACCATGTTGTTCGTCACATGTCCCAATACCACCTTGTCTAATCGCCCTCTGAAGAGCCAGGACTCATTTCACAATTAAAAAGGTGCCACATTGATCGAAGTTATAAGAGGAAATATTTGCCTACCAATATGTACAAAACTGTACATCTGTGACATCATGCATGGACTCAGCGACTGTTTCACTGAACATTTGTGCTCGGCCCGTCTAGGCCTATAAGATCTCCCTGTTGCTAACCATTTTAACTCCCCTTCCTATTCCCACTGACCTTTCTGTCCCAGGCATCCTCCATTGTGAGAGTGAGGTCACATGCAAACTGGAGGAACTGCATCTCATATTCCTCCTGTGTAGCTTGGTATGAACATTGAATTCTCCAATTATAGGCATCTACATGACCCCACCCCCTCCCCCCTTGCCCCCCTTTCTTTCCCCTCTCCCCTACTTGGACTTTCATCTATTTCTTCCCTCCCACCTAAATTCTTTCTTCTCGCTTCACAATTCACAACTGTTCAATGCTTTTGTCTCACACCATATGTATTTTCATCTCTGCCGTTTGTTCCAATCATCTGCCTATCCAATACCCCCCTCACCTGTATTCACCCATTACCTGACATGCATTGTCCTGCCCCTCTTCTCTTCCAGCTTTTTCTCCCCACTACAATCTGTCTTAAGGAAGACCCCTTACCACAAATGTTACTCATCCATGTTCTCCAGAGATGCTGCCTGACCCTTAGTTATTCAAGCACTGTGTCTTTGTTAGTCTGTCCTTCAGTCCAACATTTTTCAGTTTTCAGTTGTTAAAAATCATACACAACTCATCACTTTGCATTTAATTCTTTGAAGTCACAAGATGCAGACCTGAGGAGATGGTGCTCGTGTGTTGCTTGGCGTGCATCCTCTCTCATCCTGAAAACTTGTCCGACCTCCATTTGAGCTGTTTACAGATTCAGTTTCCATATCAAAATCAAACTCTGTGCTGCAAGACATAATGAAGATTTTAGAGATACAGCACGGGAACAGGCCCATCGGTCAACCGTGTCCGCACCGACCAGCGACTACCCCGTACATTAACACTATCCTACACTACAAGGAGAATTTTACAATTTTTACAAAAGCCAATTAGCCTACAAAGCTGCACGTCTTTGTATGAGGGGGGAAACCGGAGCACCCGGAGAAAATCCATGCAGACACAGGGAGAATGTACAAATGCCGTACAGATAGCACCCGTAGTCAGGATCAAACCCGAGTCTCTGGCGCTGTAATGTAGTAACTCTACTGCTGCGTCACTGTGCCACCCAAAACTCAAGGTTTTCTGTGTATTAATTCCAATTCAATTTGAATCCATCCTCATTTTACACAAGTATATTTTAGAAATGCACAATCCAATTGCAAATTCGAAAACTACAACACTAAAAATGGCTGCAGCCTAAGTCTTTGATAATCCAGTAATTTGAACATACACTGCTTGTAAATCACTGCCTTCTTCCACAGGCGGATCCCAAGCATGAAGTGCAATTCGCCATAACCTAATTTGCTGATCCCAGGATCTGCGACTGAACTTCTTGAACTTGTTTGGAGTCCTGGGGTGAACACCTGGCTTCCGGAGATGTCTAAAATAAAGAATTGACAGTATTAATTTGTTTCAATGAGTAACTCGGCATGTGTTCAACCAAAATCAAATACTCCGCCATACAACAAACAATGCTGCACATTCTCATTGATATAAAGTTTGTAGTGTGAACAAAGGCATCAAATTGATTACATTTATTTTGCTGACCTGGTTTGTAATTTTGTTAATTTGGAAAGAGCTTTGTCCGCATGTTTACCTAGTTCTACCCTGTGGCAATATCCAGAGATTAAATCAGCACCCTTGTTTTCACCAAGATCACCCTCTTCCGGGTCCAAGATGGCACCCAACCCAGGCGACTCTGTATGCTGGTCACAAAAGTGGATCTGCAATCACACATTACAATCGCTCCACTCTTTTATATCTCTACTCCAACAGCGGCATTTCTTACTTTAACTATGCTCCCGTTACCATGTATCTGTACAGTGTGGATAGCTCGATTGTAATCAAGTATTGTCTTTCCGCTGACTGGTTAGCATGCAACAAAAGCTCGTCAATGTACCACGGTACACGTGACAAACTAAACTCTATACTATCTGCAAAAAACAAGAACTTATCCAACATTCAAATTTGAACAGAAACAAATTCCTCTACAGTTAAACTGAACACCACCTTCAGACCCTACAACTAATTCCGTACCTTTGTCAGAAGCCCTCACTATGCTTAAAGCACCTGGATGTGTACCTGAAGAGCTACGATGCCTAGGTTTATAGACCTAGAGCTGGAAGTAGGATTTGGTGGCTCTAAGACTAGTCACAATTGGCCACATGGCCTCCGGCTGTCAAAATGTTTGGAAGAATGTTCCACCAAGATTTACCACATGCCATAGGTATATATTTTAATGGGTTTCATTAAATCAGTCAATCCCTGCACTAAGAATTCTTCGTCCTACAGAGAATAATTGTCAAATGTAACCCAATAGTCGTAACTGCCCCACCTCACATTGGTTTAAAAAAAACCGCAGGATTGCCATATCTGAAGAAGGAATGTATTTAACTCGTGAAAAACCAACATTGATGAAACATTGGCGACATCTCTATTCCATCAAGCCAAGTGGAAGAGTTTTAACTGAATTTTTAAAACAGGCTGTGAGCTGAAGCTGAAAGATCCAAAAATTCAAAGTAGCAACCATGTTCTACCACGAATGGAGTCATATCCAAAGCCTCTGGAAATTTTAATGCTCAAACTATGGTAATGAAACCCGTTCATTCGTTGTACAAAAGCCAGGAAGTACAGTTCTCATCTAAACACTTTTACATGACAATGATCAAAACATCAAATGGAATGACTTTCCTTTGAGCAAAGGAACAATTTCCAGACACTTAAAGGAAAAGGATATAATTGAGTCAAAGATAGCTACACGGGGAGAAGACGGGAGAAAATTGTGTCAATCAGATTTTCTCAAGTATGATTTATTCTACAAAATAAGAAATGTTCAAGGCAAAGTTTGGCAAATTCCAAATAGCTGTATAAAATAAGACTCCAAATGATTGCTGGGACAAGTCATGCTCAAAATGACCTATAGTTAAACTGTTCTGCAAGTAATATTAGGTTACATAGATCAATAGAATATAGGTGCAGGAGTCGGCCATTCGGCCCTTCGTGCCAGCACAGCCATTCAATGTGACCATGGCTCATCATCCACAATCAGTACCCCATTCTTGCCTTCTCCCTATATCCCTTGATTCCGCTAGCCCGAAGAGCTCTAACTCTCTTTTGATTGCATCCAGTGAATCGGCCTTCACTGCCTTCTGCCTTCACTGCCTTCTGGCTTGCAAAGTTAATTGTACAATGTTTCTTTTCTTCGGTATTCACCAAGGAGAAGGATATGGAATTATGTGAGGTAAGGGAAACAAGCAGAGTAGCAATGGAAACTATGAGATTCAAAGAAGAGGAGGTGCGGACACTTTTGAAAAATATGAAAATGGATAAGTCTCCAGGTCCTGACAGGATATTCCCTAGGACATTGAGGGAAGTTAGTGTAGAAATAGCAGGGGATATGACAGAAATATTTCAAATGTCATTAGAAACGGGAATAGTGCCGGAGGATTGGCGTACTGCGCATGTTGTTCCGTTGTTTAAAAAGGGTTCTAAGAGTAAACCTAGCAATTATAGACCTGTTAGTTTGACGTCAGTGGTGGGCAAATTAATGGAAAGGATACTTAGAGATAATATATATAAGCATCTGGATAAGCAGGGTCTGATTAGGAACAGTCAACATGGATTGGTGCCTGGAAGGTCATGTTTGACTAATCTTCTTGAATTTTTCGAAGAGGTTACTAGGGAAATTGATGAGGGTAAAGCAGTGGATGTTGTCTATATGGACTTCAGTAAGGCCTTTGACAAGGTTCCTCATGGAAGGTTGGTTAAGAAGATTCAATTGTTGGGTATTAATGGTGGAGTAGCAAGATGGATTCAACAGTGGCTGAATGGGAGATGCCAGAGAGTAATGGTGGATGGCTGTTTGTCAGGTTGGAGGCCGGTGACTAGTGGGGTGCCTCAGGGGTCTGTGTTGGGTCCACTGTTGTTTGTCATGTACATCAATGATCTGGATGATGGTGTGGAAAATTGGATTAGTAAGTATGCAGATGATACTAAGATAGGTGGTGTTGTGGATAATGAAGTAGATTTTCAAAGTCTACAGAGAGATTTAGGCCATTTGGAAGAGTGGGCTGAAAGATGGCAGATGGAGTTTAATGCTGATAAATGTGAGGAGCTACATCTCAGCAGGACAAATCAAAATAGGACGTACATGGTAAATGGTAGCGAATTGAGGAATGCAGTTGAACAGAGGGATCTGGGAATAACTGTGCATAGTTCCCTGAAGGTGAAATCTCATGTAGATAGGGTGGTAAAGAAAGCTTTTGGTGTGCTGGCCTTTATAAATCAGAGCATTGAATATAGAAGTTGGGGTGTAATGTTAAAATTGTACAAGGCATTGGTGAGGCCAATTCTGGAGTATGGAGTACAATTTTGGTCGCCTAATTATAGGAAGGATGTAAACAAAATAGAGAGAGTACAGAGATTTACTAGAATGTTGCCTGGGTTTCATCAACTAAGTTACAGAGAAAGGTTGAACAAGTTAGGTCTTTATTCTTTGGAGCGCAGAAGGTTAAGAGGGGACTTGATAGAGGTCTTTAAAATTATGAGCGGGTTAGACAGAGTTGACGTGGATAAGCTTTTCCCATTGAGAGTAGATTCAAACAAGGGGACATGACTTGAGAATTAAGGGACAGAAGTTTAGGGGTAACATTAGGGGGAACTTCTTTACTCAGAGAGTGGTAGCTGTGTGGAATGAGCTTCCAGTGGAAGTGGTGGAGGCAGGTTCGATTTTATCCATTAAAAATAGATTGGATGGGTATATGGACGGGAAAGGAATGGAGGGTTATGGTCTGAGTGCAGGTAGATGGGACTAGGGGGAAGTAAAAAAAATAATTTAAAAAAAGTGTTCGGCACGGACTTGAAGGGCCGAGATGGCCTGTTTCCGTGCTGTAATGGTTATATGGTTAAATGGAACAACTTCCTTTGAGTGATCAATAGATGAGTTAAGATCACATTCGCAAGTTAGGAAAAAGTTCATACAAGTTGAATTTATAGTTAAGGATTAAAGCTGGAATAATACTCAAGTACAGTGATTAAATTTGGAGATATTTCACATTAAGTGGTTTCAAGTGACGGTCTGTTTTGGGCAGCTCTGTGTCACAGATAGTTTTAACACATTTGTATTGATACAGACTCAATGCTTGGAGTACATACAAGAGACATCTATGGACAGCAAGAGTACAGGAACAAGAGAAATTTCTTGCAAACTTACTTAGGAATGTCTTGAATGAATCGATCATATGCAATGGTGTTTTTCCCATAGTTGATTTGCTTTTGTCTTCTCATCAATACCACTTCATCGGTTTCAAGTTCAGATGGTGCCAATGATTCTCTGGAATCACTGGAACTGAAATTAAAATCACTTTAGAAATTATATTAGTTTCCATTCTGCTCAATTTTTTGCCTTGTAATTAAATAAAATCATAGGGACATAACTAAAGGTAGTTCTGCTGTAACATGTTAGTCACGCTGCTCAGAAACCCCACTTTAAAGAATATCTTGTTATGAAAACAATTGTGCAAATAGGGAAAAGAGGGTTAGAGGCTTGAGTGTTGCACTCACAATAAGAACATTTCCCTCTCCCAATCCCACCCACCCTGTAGGGTTTTCAAAAGTAAGGTATTTTTAAGAATTATGTTTGTTGTTAACGCAAGCTAAAAATACTAAAGGCTTTATGTTTCATTAATAGAGTACTATGGCACGTGTCAATAGAATCGATCAATTGTCAATTTCAATGATCACCTGCAATGAGACTGAGAGTTAAGAGTGGATTTTTTCCCCTAGGGTGTATTTTTTTTAAACAATTTAGCTTTCTCTCCTGCTTGTCGATTTCCAAAGTAACTTTTAATTGACGGAAATCACATTATAACCAATTCGCCCTGCATAACACAGATAGTATTCACAAATTCATCACTCGTTTTGTATCCAATTCTTGCTATGGAAACAAACGTTATAACACAACTACCTGTACTCAATAAAAATCTGTCGTGCATGTATATTCCATTAGCTGAATAAATTACATTTTGAAATACCAAAGTGGCACATGGCACCATACGTACAAAAAAAACCTTTTCATTGACCACTATGGCAAAAGACGGGGATAAAAGCACTAAGTACCAAGCCAACTAGTACTCGCATTCTTCACAAATTGGAACAATGTGTACATCTACACTACATTGCAGGGCTGCAGTAGAGGCTTTCATATCTCAGATTACAAGGCACCATAATACTGATAGCTATCCATTATATATATCTACAAATACCACCCACCCGAGACATTGTCATGCAATCAAATATCCAGTCTGACAATGTAATAAGGAAAACTTGCAAAATGGAAGAGGTCAGTAGTGCAGCATTTTATTGGCAACCATTTATTTCACAATCCTTGGAAATATTAAGCTATACCTTTCAGACGAATAATCTTTCTCATGGTCATTAAATTCATTTATCAAGAGTCGCCTTTTATATCTGGAAGGGAAAATATAAATTGAGAATGAAAACTTGTAGGGTGTTAAACAGCATTTGTATTATTTTATAAAGTAAAAATAAATATACTACAACAAGCCCACAACAAAGTCGGAAAGAACTCAACCTTGGTAGCTCTCATCTTTAACTGTTGGACATCCTTTGCTGTCAGGAATTAGAGGGGAAAAAAAGTATGTTTTAATAAATAGATGGTAGCATTAGAATGACAAAATGGTGGCTTGAAACTGATCAGTGTAAGTTTACAGGCAGACAGAAAGGCAAAAAAAACCTTCCTAAAATAGTAGTTGGACAGTCCAACTCGAGGAGGGACCAAACTGGACAGGGCATTAGGACCAAGCCTGACCAGGTGACTTGTGTTTCAGTGGAAGAGCATTTTGGGTACGATGATAAATTTTAAGATAGTTTTGAATAGGGATTACGCTGGACCTCGGGGGAAAGTACTAAATTGGAGTAAGGCAGATTACAACATTATTAGGCAGGAGCTAGGGAGAGTATATTGGGAGCAGTTGTTGCTTGTCAGCATCTGACATGCGAGTTATTTGAAGGCCAGTTTATCAAAAATTCAGGACCAGCATGTTCCAGTATGGAGGAGGTTAATTATAAGGTTGGCAAAGAGAACCTTGGATGATAGGTGAAAAAAACAGCCAGAAAAGAAAAAAGGAAGCATATTTAAGGCTTAAAAACAGCCAGAAAAGAAAAAATGAAGCATATTTAAGGCCTAAAACGGCCTTTGGAGAATAAAAAAGAGTAAAGATGGGCAATTAGAAGGGCCAAAAGGAGTAATGGCTTTAGCGAGTCAGGTTAAAGAAAATGCCAAGACTTTTTGCATATGCATTAAAAACATGAGGGCAATCTGGTGGAAGGTAGGACTACTCGAGGTTAAGAGTCTAAGAGTCAGGAAGTGATGCAGCTCTATTAGCCTTTGGCTACGTTGGATTTGGAGTATTGCATGCAGTTCTGGTTGCCCCTTTACAGGAAGGATGAGGAGGGTGCAGAAGAGGTTTACCAAAATGCTGTCAGGATTGAGGGATATTAGCTACAAGGAGAGGTTGGACAAACATGGATTGTTTTCTCCAATGTCAAAAGTCGAGTTCTGATCGAAGTATGTACATTGATGTGGGGCACAGATAGGGTAGACAGTCAGAACTTTTTTCCTCTAGGATGGAAACATCAGACTAAATTTAAAGGAAGTGTGCAGAACAAGTTATTTTTTTTTTAAATACAGAGTGTAGCGAGTGCCTGGAACACGCTCCCATGGGTGGTGGAGTTGAAGGCAGATACAATGGGGGGCATTTAAGGGACTTTCAGATAGACATGTGGAGAAGCAAGGAATGGAGCGATATGGATCATGTGGAGCATTGTGAACAGTTTTGGGCCCATATCCGAGGAAGGATGTCCAGGCATTGGAGAGGGTCCATAGGTTTACAAGAATGATTGGGTTAACATATGAGTGTTTGACGACCCCAGGCCTATACTCGAAAGAGTTTAGAAGGAGGGGGGACCTCATTGAAACTTACCGAATAGTGAAAGACCTGGATAGAGTGGATGTGCAGAGGATGTTTCCACAAGTGGGAGAGTCTAGGACCAGAGACCATTACCTCAGAATAAAAGGACATACCTTTAGGAAGGAGATGAGGAGGAATTTCTTTAAATCACACAATGGTGAATCTGTGGAGTCCATGCCATAGAAGGCTGTGAGGGCTGTCAATTGATATTTATACAGTGGAGATTGAAAGGTTCTTGATTAATAAGGGTGACAAGGGTTATGGGGAGAAGGTAGTAGAATGGGGTTGAGAGGTAAAGATAGATCAACCATGAATGAATGGTGGAGTAGACGATGGGCAAATGACCTAATTCTGCTCCTACAATTTATGAATTTATGATCAGATGAGATTAAGTTTCCTTGGCATTACGTTCAGCACAGACATTGCGGGTCAAAGGGCTTGTTCCTGTGCTGGATTTTTCTCTGTTCTAGCCCACAGATTTTCAACACTTGATGATCAAGGTTTTGTTATGTTCTTGGAGGTGCGAAACATTTTGAACAAATCTTTAGTGAACATAGTTTTAAGTGTTAGGGCACAGAACCTGCGAAGCAATCATTAAAAGTTAAATCTGAAATCAGAAAGTGCCAAACACTTAGCAAGTTAGGTAATACAGTGGAAAGAGAAACAAAAAATGTAATGCTGTGTCAAAGACCCTTCACCAGAACTGTGAAAGTTCCCATGCATTCTGTTTATACTTGGAAGAGGTCCAGCTATAAAGGCATATTTTAGAAGTTCTCCATATAAATAGCACTAGCAGGAAAACTGGCCTTTTTGCAGCACAGCCGGGCAAATCTAAAAAAATGCCCATTTATTTTGTTCAATCAGACAAACGGTGCAAATTTAGCAATGGAACCAGATATTATGAAATATCATCAAGCAGTCCTGGAATGTAAGTGATATTCTTATAGCATTTGATAGTAAACACTACAATCCATCGAGAAATGCATCATAATCAACATGTTTTGGCTAGAAATAGGTCAATAACAGCAAGGATTAATTGCCTCCCATTAAAAAAAATACAATGAAAATATATTTAGAATGCAGAATTTGTGACACTCCCTCCAAAATATAAGTTAATTTAGCCAACAAACCTCTTCAAATCCCGATAAACAGTCTGCCTCGTCTCCTCTTCTTCGATTGCCGTTCCCCAATCTGCAGTAGCACTTCGGGGGACTGGTCCATCACTGTCTGGTGTTGTGAAACTGCAAAAGATACATTTTAATAGGGTTAATAGAGTTGTCAGTGATGATACAAACCAGGATAGACAATTCCTTTTACACTGTGAGCCAATGTGTCAACTCATTCATTTCAAATCAGTACTCATATATTCCAGTGAAGATTCCAACCACGTCAGCTGTCAATTTGGAAACAGTCTGAGGAGATTTGTACACACTTGTATTCTTTCCTTTGTTGCAGGGCCATAACAATCCTTGTGTTGTCAACTGAGTCTGAAGGCTTTCTTTAAAGACCACAGGTAGCTTATAAAATCATTTGCAGGAATACATGGGGCAGCTACCATAAGAAACACAAATAGGAGCTGTACATGTGGCCTTTTAATCTCACGTTTCTATTGAATATAATGACTGACTTTACTTTGAGGAATCCAAGGTCAAGAGGCACATGCAGAAAAATGGATCCAAGGCCAGAGTCCAAAATTTTGCCAGCCTCCAACATACGCAAGCACACTCAGCTGTTCGAGATGAATATATTATAGATTCACAATCCTAAGAAAAAACTCCTCTTCTCACAGGGTCTTCAATAGTGAACCTCTGGTCCTGTAACAGTGCCTTCTGGTTCTAGATCTCTCCCGCTGATGGTTGCATCCCTACAGCATCTGACCAGACAAGGAACCTCAGGATTTGTCTGGTTCATCCTCAAAATCAGTCAACATTTTAAATAAATAGGGTGCAGCTAAATTTCCCTACTTGTAGGCTTCATCTCCCTTGTAAGAGGCAAGAGACAAATTTGCACATAAATCTGTATTGTTTGTAAGAGCACTTTACATCAATTATAGTGCTAATTATTACCAGAACGTGTTTTTATCGGGTTTATAAGTTGCCTCCTTGCATTCCAGAAAAGAATGTAAATCCTGCTGTCATATACCATTCTTAACTTGATCCTGTTACAAACATAGTTGTACCTCTGAACACTAGTCCAAAACTATGAGCAAACAATTTAGTCAGATACTTCATTACAGAACCGCAGATAATGAAATACTGAAGGTATGCACAGAAATAGGCCCTTCAGTCCAACAAATATGCCCATCTAAGAAAGTCCTATCCACCTTCAAATACGCCTTTAGTTCTTGGTTTCTTGGTCCTCCAAAATATTCCAAATGGAATTTAAACTGGAGGTGGTATCAGATTTCTGAAAAGTTCCAGCATAAGCTAGTGTACTGTCTGATTCACCTTGACCCCATTGCGAACATTGAACATCGTCTATGTAACTGGTGCGCTACAATGCTGGAAACCATATTCTGCACTCTGTATCTTCCCCTTTGTTCTATCTATTGTACTTGAGTTTGACGATTATATTTATGTATCGTTTTATCTGATCTGACTAGATAGCATAAAAAACTCAAGAAATAGAGGGCTTGGGTTTAAGGCGAGAGGGGAAAGATTTAATAGGAACTCAAGGCCAACAGTCACTCAGAGTGGTATGTATATGAAACTAGCTGCCAGAAATGGTTAAGGCACATACAATAACAAGTTATAAGGTCATAAGTGATACGAGTACAATTAGGCCATTCGGTCCATCAAGTCTACTCCGCCATTCAATCATGGCTGATCTATCTCTCCCCCCTAACCCCATCCATCTGCCTTCTTCCCATAACCCCCGATACCCGTACTAATCAAGAATCTATCTATCTCTGCCTTAAAAAAATATATCCATCGACTTGGCCTCCACAGCCGTCCGTGGCAAAAAATTCCAGATTCACCACCCTCTGACTAAAGAAATTCCTCCTCATCTCCTTCCTAAATAAAAGGCCTTTAATTCTAAGACTAGTATTTCAGTATTTACTTTAATGTAATTTTAACTGAGTACTTACATACACAGATGAAACAAAAAAATGTTTCTCAATCAGTTCCCGTCAGTGCAGTTAAAAAAAACAGAATAAATACATATAGCTTTAAAAATTAACATTACCATATTTAAAATAGGCCTAATAATTGAAATAAAAACAGACATTCAGACCGAACAGTGGCTTTGCTTTGACAGGTGCCTAGCTGTCAAAGTATGGGCGAGGTTAGATGTGTTGGTGTATGATATATGGGGAGGGGACACAGTCCGTTAACCAGTCTTATTGCCTGTGGGAAGAAGCTGTGTAGCATCCTGCTGGTTTTGCAGCTGATGCTCCTGTACCTCTTCCCAGATGGCAGAATGGAGAAGATGTGGTGTGATGGATGATAGGGGACCTTAATAATGGAGATGGCTCTGCTGATGCTCCGCTTCTGATAGATCTCCAACAGGAAAGGGAGTGGGGCACCAATGATCCTACTGGCTGTCTTCACTATCCTGTTAAGTTGGTTTTGCTCATAAGTCTTGCAGCTCCCAAACCAGGAAGCCGTAGGTCAATGTACTCTCGATTGTGCCCCTGTAGAAGGTCCTTAGATGAACAGTAGGGAGACCTGCTTTTCTTAGTCTCCGGAGAGGGTGGAGCCGCTGCTGAGCTCTTTTGATGACTGCTGTGGTGTTGGTCGTTGAGGTCAGGTCGTCCGCCAGGTGAAGTCCCAAGAACTTCACACTGCTGACCCTCTCCACAGCAGCACCATCAATATGCAGCGGTGTATGATGGTGTTTGCCAGCCCTCCTGAAATCGATCACCATTTCCTTTGTCTTTTCCACATTGAGGGTGAGATTGTGAGATCTGTAAGCATCTCCACCTCCATCCTGTATGCCGACTCATTGTTGTCGCTGATGAGACCCACCACTGTTGTGTCATCAGCGGACTTGTTGATATAATTATTGCTGAGTCTGGCAGTACAATCATGAGTAAGCAGACAGAACAGCAGGGGGCTTAGGACACAGCCTTGGGGTGAGTCAGTGCTCACTGTGATGATTCTTGATGCCCGACTGCCCACCCTGACTGTCTGCTGCCTCTAGTCCTGGACACTCTCGCTAGTAGAAACATCCTCTCCACATCCACTCTATCCAAGCCTTTCACTATTCGGTACGTTTCAATGAGGGCTCCACTCATCCTTCTAAACCAGCGAGTACAGCCAGTGCCAATTCGACTTGCAAATTAATTTTTTGTGAACCCTGCACCAGCACTCCCAAGTCCCTTTGCACCTCCAATTTCTGGATTCTCTCTCCATATAAAAAATAGTCCATGCCTTTATTCCCACCACCAAAATGCACGATTCCACACTTTGCCACACTATATTCCATCTGCCACTTTTCTGCCCACTCTCCATACCTGTCCAACTCATTCTGCAGTCCATGCTTTCTCGACACTACCTGCCCCTCCACCTATTTTCATATCATCTGCAAACTTGGCCACAAAGCCTTCAATCCCCTCATCCAAATCATTAATATACAACGTGAAGAGGAGCGGCCCCAGTCACTGGCAGCCAACCAGAGTGGCCGCCTTAATTGCCACTCTTTGCCTTCTGCCATCCAGCCAACTTGCTCTCCGTGCTAGCATCTGCCCTTTGATACCACGGGCTCTCATCTTCCTTAGCAGCCTCACATGTGGCACCTTATCAAAGGCTTTCTGAAAATCTAGGTAAACAACATCCACTGACTCTTCTTTGTTTGTCCTGCTATTTACTTCTTCAAAGAATTCCAGCAGTTTCGTCAGGCAAGATCTCCCCTTCACAAAAACCATGCTGACTTCGACCTATTTTATTATGAACTTCTAACCTCATCCTTTCTAAATATAATGAACTCTAAAATCTTACCAACCACCGAAGTCAGACTAACCAGCCTATAGTTCCCACTATTCTGCTTTGCACCCTTCTTGTACAGCAGGGTTATATTGGCAATTTTCCAATCATCTGGGCCCACTCCTGATTCTAGTGATTCCTGAAATATCACTATTATTAGAAACATAGAAAATAGGTGCAGGAGTAGGCCATTCGGCCCTTCGAGCCTGCACCGCCATTCAATATGATCAGGGCTGATCATCCAACTCAGTATCCTGTACCTGCCTTCTCTCCATATCCCCTGATCCCCTTAGCCACAAGGGCCACATCTAACTCCCTCTTAAATATAGCCAATGAACTGGCCTCAACTACCCTCTGTGGCAGAGAGTTCCAGAGATTCACCACTCTCTGTGTGAAAAAGTTTTTCCTCATCTCGGTCTTAAAGGATTTCCCCCTTATCCTTAAGCTGTGACCCCTTGTCCTGGACTTCCCCAACATCGGGAACAATCTTCCTGCATCTAGCCTGTCCAACCCCATAAGAATTTTGTACGTTTCTATAAGATCCCCTCTCAATCTCCTAAATTCTAGCGAGTATAAGCCAAGTCTATCCAGTCTTTCTTCATATGAAAGTCCTGACATCCCAGGAATCAGTCTGGTGAACCTTCTCTGCACTCCCTCTATGGCTATAATGTCCTTCCTCAAATTTGGAGACCAAAACTGTACGCAATACTCCAGGTGTGGTCTCACCAAGACCCTGTACAACTGCAGTAGAACCTCCCTGCTCCTATACTCAAATCCTCTTGCTATGAAGGCCAACATACCATTCGTTTTCCTCACTGCCTGCTGCACCTGCATGCCTACTTTCAATGACTGGTGTACCATGACACCCAGGTCTCGCTGCATCTCCCCATTTCCTAATCGGCCACCATTTAGATAATAGTCTGCCTTCCCGTTTTTGCCACCAAAGTGGATAACCTCACATTTATCCACATTATACTGTATCTGCCAAACATTTGCCCACTCACCCAGCCTATCCAAGTCACCTTGCAGTCTCCTAGCATCCTCCTCACAGCTAACACTGCCCCCCAGCTTAGTGTCATCCGCAAACTTGGAGATGTTGCTTTCAATTCCCTCATCCAGATCATTAATATAAATTGTAAATAGCTGGGGTCCCAGCACGGAGCCTTGCGGTACCCCACTAGTCACTGCCTGCCATTGTGAAAAGGACCCGTTTACTCCTACTCTTTGCTTCCTGTTTGCCAGCCAGTTCTCTATCCACATCAATACTGAACCCCCAATACCGTGTGATTTAAGTTTGTATCCTAATCTCTTATGTGGTACCTTGTCGAAAGCCTTCTGAAAGTCCAGATACAACACATCCACTGGTTCTCCCCTATCCACTCTACTAGTTACATCCTCGAAAAATTCTATAAGATTCGTCAGACACGATTTACCTTTCGTAAATCCATGCTGACTTTGTCCAATGATTTCACCACTTTCCAAATGTGCTGCTATCCCATCTTTAATAACTGACTCTAGCAGTTTCCCCACTACCGATGTTAGACTAACTGGTCTGTAATTCCCCGTTTTCTCTCTCCCTCCCTTCTTAAAAAGTGGGGTTACGTTTGCTACCCTCCAATCCTCAGGAACTACTCCAGAATCTAAAGAGTTTTGAAAAATTATCACTAATGCATCCACTATTTCTGGAGCTACTTCCTTAAGTACTCTGGGATGCAGCCTATCTGGCCCTGGTGATTTATCGGCCTTTAATCCATTCAATTTACCCAACACCACTTCCCGACTAACCTGGATTTCACTCAGTTCCTCCATCTCCTTTGACCCGCGGTCCCCTGCTATTTCCGGCAGATTATTTATGTCTTCCTTAGTGATGACGGAACCAAAGTAGTTATTCAATTGGTCCGCCATATCCTTGTTCCCCATGATCAATTCACCTGTTTCTGACTGCAAGGGACCTACATTTACGGTCACCTCATTCTCTCCCTACTAATGCCTCTACAATCTCTAAAGCCACCTCTTTCAGAATCAGAGGGTGCAGTCCATCCAAGTGGATTATCCACCTTCAGCCTTTTCAGCTTCCCAAGCACCTTCACCTTCTCCTTTGTAATAGCCACTCCACTAACTTCCACCCCGACTCTCTTGAATTTCAGGCACGTTGCTGGTGTCTTCCACTATGAAGACTGATGCAAAAAAGTTATTCAATTCCTCTGCCATTTCTTTATTCCACGTTATCACTTCTCATGCATTAATTTCCAGCGGTCCAACGTCCACACTCTTGTCTCTTTCTTACTCTTTATATATCTTAAGAAACTCTTGCTATCCTCTTTTATATTATTAGCTAGCTAACCTTCTAAATTCATATTTTCTCCCCTTACTGCCGTTTTAGTTACCTTCTGTTATTCTTTAAAAGCTTCCCAATCTTCTGGCTTCCCACTAATCTTTGCAATGTTATATGCCTTCTCTTTTAGTTTTATACTGTCCTTGACTTCCCTTGTCAACCACGGTCACCTCATTCTCCCCCTAGAATCTTTCTTCCTCTTTGGAATGAAAAGATCCTGCATTTTCCAATTTATTCCCAGAAATTCCTGCCATTGCTGTTCCACCGTTATTCCTGCTAGGGTCCCTTTCCAATCAACTTTGACAAGCTCCTCCCTCATGCCTCTGTAGTCCCCTTTGTTCAGCTGTAATACAGACACATCCGATTTCGTCTTCTCCCTCTCAAATTGTAGGTTAAATCATATCATATTGTGATCGCTATCTCCTAGTGGTTCCTTTACCTTTAGTTCCTATCAAATCTGGGTCATTACACAACACTAAATCCAGAATTGCCTTTTCCCTAGTAGGTTCCACTACAAGCTGCTCTAAGAAGCCATCTCAGAGGCACTCTACAAATTCCCTTTCTTGGGGTCTGGTACCAACCTGATTTTCCCTACCTGCATATTAAAATTTCCCATGGCCATTGCTTTTGTTACATGCTGATTGTATATCCTGATACAACTTGTACCCGATATCCTGGCTACTGTTTGGGGGCCTGCAAATAACTCCCACTGGATTCTTTTTGCACTTGCAATTTCTCAACGATACCCATAATGACTATACATCTTCTGATCCGACGTCACCCCTTGATAAGGACCGAATTTCATTCCTTACCAGCAGAGCTGCCCCACGCCCTCAGCCCAACTGCCTGTCTTTCCGATAAGACACGTAACCTTGAATATTCAGTTCCCAGCTCCGATCCTCTTGCAGCCACGTATCTGTAATGCCCACAACATCATACCTAACAATTTCTAACTGTGCTACAAGCTCATCCACTTTGTTCCTTATACAGCTTGCATTCAAATACAACACCTTTAATTCAGTATTCACCTCCCCTCCTCTCACATCGGTCCCGATTTTATCCAACCTTACTCTCTTATCCCTTCTTAAACATTCTGTCCTATTACTTCTGGATACTTCTATAAATTTTCATGCACCCTCATCCCCTTTAACTCCATCCTTACACTTCCATTTTGTTGACCCCAATTTGTACGCGGCTCAGGTAGCAATTTAGAGATTATTACCTTTTCAATTTGGTGCCTAGCTGTTCAAATTCCCTTAGTAGATCCTCTTTCCTCATTCTACTTACATCATTGGTACCCACATGGACCACGACGACTGGATCTTTCCCCTCCCACTCCACGTTCCTCTACAGGTCAGGCGAGATGTCCCGAACCTGGACACCAGGCAGCCAACACAGCCTTCGGGACTCTCGATCTTCGTGTCAATGCCCCTAGCTATACTATCCCCAATGACAACAACATTTTCTTCCCTATGTCCTCTCGAATGGCCCCCTGAACCATGGTGCGCTGGTCAGGTTGCTCATCCTTCCTACAGCCCCCACATTTGTCTGCACAGAGAGCAAGAATCTCAGACCTGCTTGACAAGCTCAAGGGCTGAGGGTCCTCCATCTCAGTCCTCACCTCCGTTCCCCCTGCCTGCCTCACTAGTACTCACTCCCTCTTCATCACCTCGGACCACGGGTGTAGCTACCTCCAGAAACACAGGTCTGATGTGCCGCAACAGTTAAGGGATATTTGGACAGGTACATGGATTGGAAAGGATTTCCTCTACAGAATTTTCTCTAATGATTAGATTTCCTCTTCAGTAAAGCACAGTGCCCAGGGGCTACAACGTGAGCCACAACAACAGCAGTGTCACCGGAATGTGCGATGTATAAAGAAGGGCTCGCTGGTACACTCCACGAGTCGGGAGTGGAGTCCGAAGCCGGGCTCTAAGCGGCAGGGGAAATGGTGGGAACCAGGGATGGGTCAGCAGGTCATTCCATTCATTGTTTACATTTTATATTTGGTTTACTTAAATTTATGGCACTCCATGGTGTGTTGTTTTTTGTGTATATTATCGTTTCATTATCACGTTACCTCTGTTAGTCCAGAAACACAGATAATCCAGAGACTCTGGAACCGAGGGTGTCAAGGGGAAAAGGGGAAAAAAACAGCATTCAACCTGTAGTTTCAGATGCTTTTAGACAGGCATGTGGATGGTTATTCAGGAGGGATTACAAATGGAGGGATTTGTATCACAGGCAGGCAGAAGAGATTAGTTTAAACTTGGTATCATGGCCAGCACAGACATTGTGGGCTGAAGGGGCTGTTCCTGTGCTGTAGTTTTATGTTCTATTCCACGCACAACAGATGATAACAAAATATCCAACAAGTTTCGCAATTAAAAACCCTGCAATGTAGAACAACAATAAGTAAAATTGAACAAAAGTTTAAGAATAGGATGGTTAGAATCAAAATAAGATAAGGTGATGGTTTAACTCAACAGACTAAAGTAGCAAATATGTCAACTAACTAAATTGTGGGAAGTGGCCACACAAGACAGATCACAGATTAGCCTATCACAAGGATGTTAGAAAGGGCTCAAAGTAGCTAAATGTCAGAAATTGTCCTCTTAATCATCCCTTAAAGAAGTCCCACTCAATCCATTAATAGCTGAGTAGGTTGCCCCTGGTAACCTGGCCAAAATGTATCAATCATCCATTAGCTAAAGTCAGATCATTTTATCAACTTACAACTGAGATTAGTAAAGTGCATAGGTGGACATCAGGCCCTTCAACCCGAGTCCACACCAACCATTGATAAACCATTAACAATAGTTTGATATTATGCCAGTTTCTCATCGACTCACTACATAGTAGGTACATTTTGTTTTAAACAAAGGCCAATTAACCAACAAATCCACGTGTATTTGGAATGTGGAAGGAAACTAGTCACGGAGAAAACATGCAACCTCCACACAGATAGCACCCGAGGTCAAGATCAAACCCGGGTCTCTGGCTGCTGTGAAACAGCAGCTCTATCATCTGTGCCACTGTGGTGCCATTGCAGGGATTGTTGCAAGTTACTGCACAAATTGGCTTTTGTTTTACCTACATTATTACAGCAGACTACTTCCAAAGTAGTTTTTGACTGCAAAATGCTACGAAATTATGTAAGATTGTGAACAGTTGTACAAATAAAAAAGAGCCTCTTATTGCAGCCTTCAAGAATTTATAAAATAATCATGAAGCTAACCTGGAGATTCTATCATCCGGCCAACTAGGAACGCTCGGAGTGGAATCCTTGAGCTCATCATCAAACAGACAGGAATCCACATCGTCCGCCCTACGGAGTTTGCCATCCGCACTGCGCTTCCTCCCAACGGACCAACGGCATGGTGGCAGCTTTTTCCTGTGGGGGGAAGATCGTAGAGGAAGGAAAAGAGAGATGTTAAATCAGGCCAGAAGAGAACTAACGTCATGTGCACCAGGAGAATATGCTCAATAAGCACACTTCTACAAATGGAAAAGGGTCTCGACACGAAACGTAGCCTATTCCTTCTCTCCATGGATGTTGCCTCACCCGCTGAGTTTCTCCAGCTTTTTGTCTATCTTCTACAAATAGTTTGCCTTCCCAAACTCTCAGCTGTACGTTTTATGCAGAGAGGAGGGAGAACACCCAAGCAAGCTACTCATAGTAATCTTTGACAGACATTAATGGCCATCTCTAAATTGTTCACCATCAATACCTGAGAGGTAGGAGGGCACTGTCCATCAGAAACTCAACAGAATGAAACACATGAACCATAGGGTGGCACGGTGGCGTAGCGATAGAGCTACTGCCTTACAGGGCCAGAGATCCAGGTTCTGTATGTAGTTTGCACATTCTCCCCGTGACCTATGTGGGTTTTCTCCGAGATCTTCGGTTTACTCCCACACTCAAAAGACGTAAAGGTTTTTAGGTTAATTGGCTTGCTATAAATGTAAATTGTCCCTAGTGTGTGTAGGGTAGTGTAAGTGTGCAGGGATCGCTGGTCGGCACAGACTCGGTGGGCCAAAGGGCCTGTTTCCATGCTGTATCTCTAAACTAAACACATACATACTTTGGCAACATGAAAACCTTAGAGACCATGTGTCCTGCAACAAGTAAGTCACTTTCTATCTTAAAGCATTTCTTCCATTACATAGCACAAACCAATAGTGCACTGGAATACATTTCATGCTCAAATAAATTCAAAGAGATGAATAGAAAATTCATCGGCATGGAAAAAACTTTTGTGTTTGGCAAATCTGTCGATGTTGTAAGGCACCAACCAGTTAGCTGAACAAATAAGTGCAAATCAGTGCTAAAACTTTCAGAAGGCTTTCAATAAAGCTTTTCACTATACCTCGGTACACGTGACAATAAACTAAACTGAACCAGTGCTTCCACACCTCAAAATTTTTCTTCCTGAAATAGAATTCCAAATGGACTGGAATTTGATGGTATTTCCCAGCCCGGAAAGCCTTCCCCAACTGCGCATGTGCGACTGCCGCCCCAACTGCGCATGCGCGGATATCGGGCCCACTGCGCATGCGCGGGGAGTCGGTGGCCCTACCGCGTCACCGGCGCCATTTTTAAATTGTGACGCGGCTGACGGGCCTCTCCCAACTGTGCAGGCGCAGATGGCCGTAAATATACGGGTACAACCTTTTTCCCGCAAATCATCCCGCGGGCCTGATTGGACCCTTTGGCGTCTCCCCGCGCGTGTGCAGTGGGCCCGGATTCCGCGCAGTTGGGGCCGCAGTTGCACATGCGCAGTTGGGTAAGGCTGTGGAATTCCAGGAAATTTCCTGAAATTATTTCATTTCCCTAATATTACCCGAAGACAAACGGATTTTCCCGAATTTCAGGTAATTTCCTTCAAAGTGGAAACACTGAACTGAACTGCAACCGAATATCATTAAGATTATACCACATGATATAACATGATTATACCACAGGATAATAATCCGATGCGAATAGAGATCTGTAAACAGACCTATCACCTAGTTTAAAAAAAAAAAAATGTTAACATGTAAATTTTGTTAGTAATTAACGAGAATGTCAGTGGCAATCCATTTAGCCTCTCAGCCTGAGAGGTTCAACCCCCAATCAACACCATCATTGTTAATCATATGCTCGGTACCATTTCTCCTTCTCCCCATGTTCTTTCAGCATTGATAAAATGTTTAAGCACTTGGCCTCCACTGCCGTTTGCAGTCGGGAATTTGACAGTTGCATCACCTTTAGTGGTGAAAATTTCTTCCAATCTCGATTCTAAATGGCACACATCATATCCCAAAATGTTGTTCTCTAGATCCGGACTCTCCAGCCTTTAGGAACATCCCCAATCTAGTCAGTTTGGTCCCGCTAGAATGTTGTATGACATTCCCTTTCATTCTTCTAATTTGTATACATCATATCAACCCAACCACTTTTCCCTTTAATGCCACCCTCACACTCAGTCTGCCTGAACCTACCTAATCTCCCAGTTGCTAAATACTTGAATTCTCCTTCCCATTCCCAAACAGACCTTTCTGTCCTCGGTCTCCTCCATTGTCAGAGTGAGGCTAAATGCAAATTCGGCATTCTCTCTCTCTCCCATCCCACCCAATTCGCATTAGCTTCTCATTTTCCACCAACAAACAGCTAACAATGGCCTGTTTCCTTTATCATCGTTACTTTTTTGAATATCTTTCATTTATTGTTCTTTATCTCTCCTCATCATCATCTATATCTCTCTTGTCCCTTATCCCTTACCAGTCTGAAGAAGGGTCTCGACCCGAAATGTCACCCATTCCTTCTCTCCAGTTACTCCAGCTTTATGTGTTTAGCACCCTCACACTCAGGTTCTCTTACAATACAATACCATTTATTGTCATTTGAACTTCAAATGAAGTTCAAACGAAATTTGGTTTCTGCAGTCATACAAACAAGTAAAAAGAACCAAGACACAACACAATTTACACAAACATCCATCACAGCGAATCTCCTCCTCGCTGTGATGGAAGGCAAAGTCTTATCTCTCCCCTGCACTCCCCATTCTCCTCCCGATGTCAGAGTCAGAGCCCCCGGCGGGCGATGGAAAATAAGTCCCGCGGCCATTAAAGCCGCGCCGGGCGATGCAAGGCCGCCCTCCAGGTCTGGATGTTGGAGCCCCCGGTAGCGCTAGCAAGTCCCGCTGCCATTAAAGCAGTTTATCTTCAATAAACTCCAAACATACCGTTGAGAAGACAAAGAGTACACAGAAGGGTTATAGCATGGGACAAGAAATATTTTGTTCAATTCCATATAGCCTCCCAGAACGGCCAATAGCCACTTCAGAATGGCCAATGTTCGCCAAGCACTTTAGCTGTTGTTGTCCCTTCAGCTGCCGCTTTTCTCTACCGTAATTTCTCCTCGCTTTTGGAATTCTGAAGTAGGATAAATGTCTCTCACGCTTATCCTGATTTCCACAATTATTTACAGCGCAAAAATTGACCATTTCGGCGTTTTTTAATGGGCCCGCTACGCTGGAAACAATGGTAAGTGCTTACCTGCAGTTCATCGTGTGTACTCCAGTTGGCTTAGCGTGGCAACAGTACGGGTCACGGGTCGTGACCCGACAGCCCTGCAACCTCCCTATACTTTATAGCAGGCTGATCTCCCTACCTAGGAGGGCCAGCCCACTGCAGAATATTCCAGGGATGGGCATTTTTTGTAATAGAGGTCTACTGAAAATTAACCAGAATAATTCCGGGGAAGGTGTTTTGTCCTACGATGAGAGACTAAACAGACTGGGTCAACGAGAGGATCCCATTGTCATGGGCCAAATTCTTACTTGATAGGGTGGATGCAGGGAAGTTATGCAATTGGACTCAAAAACAATAAAAGGAGTCAGTGCATCAGGACTGAGAAGAGAAAATTATTCACTGAGATGGCAGTGAATCGTTTGAATTCTCTCCCCGAGAAACTGTGGAGCCTCCGTTCCCAGCATATTCAATAGACAATAGTAGGCCATTTGGCCCTTTGAGCCAGCCATTCAATGTGATCATGGCTGATCATCCACAATCAGTACCCCATTCCTGCCTTCTCCGCTATCTTTAAGAGCTCTATCTAACTCTTGAAAGCTTCCAGAGAACCAGCCGCCACCAGTCTCACAACCCTGTGAATTTCAGACTCACAACTCTGTGTGAAAAACAGAGTTATTTCCCATTTTCCTTCTAAATGGCCTACCCCTTATTCTTAAACTGTGGCCCCTGGTTCTGGACTCCTCCAAAATCGGGAACATGTTTTCTGCCTCTAGCGTGTCCAAACCCTTAATAATCTTATATGTCTCAATAAGATACCGTCTCATCCTTCTAAACTCCAGAGTATACAAGCCCAGCTGCTCCATTCTCTCAGCATATGACGGTCCCGCCATCCCGGGAATTAACCTACGCTGCACTCCATCAACAGCAAGAATGAGATCAATCTTTTCCCTAACCGGACTGAAGAAGGGTCTCGACCCGAAACGTCACCCATTCCTTCTCTCCAGAGATGATGCCTGTCCCGCCGAGCTACTTCAACAATTTGCGCCAATCTTCCATTTAAACCAGCATCTGCACAGTGTTGGTCTGCATTCTTTCCTGCACAGTGAAAAGCTTTTGTTGAGTGCTAACCAGTCCGCAGAAATACAACTCATAGTCTCTTGCCCAGAGGAGGGAAATCGAGGATCAGATGACATAGTTGCAATCGTGCTATTTACAGTGTAAGTTTAGTGTTTAGCGAGTCGGTCCGCGGCCGCTGCTCTTTCTTTCCCGCCCCAACTCCGCGCCACCGATTCAAACCAGCGCCCTAAAAACGGCGCGGCGGCGGCAGCGCCTCCCCTCCCGCCACCTTCCCCTGGATGGAGCACGGCTCCCTCCGTCTCCGCCGTTACCTGAGGCCTTCGGCGAGCGGGCTGCGGTGCGACATCTCCTCGTTGCCCCTTTTACGAAGCGGCAGCGCCCGAACAATAACAATGACAATGGCAATGGCGGCGGCAGCAACAACGGGCCCCGAACCTCCGGAACTCGCTCGCTCTCCCTCTCTCCCTCTCTCCCTCTGCTCGCGCGCGCGCCACTCGCGTCACAATGCAAAGCCCCGCCCCCATTCAGTCACGTCACACACATCTCGCGCCAAAACCACAGACTCGAATGAAACGCACTCGGGCATGAATGGGGTGGGAAGAGAAACCCCGTCCGCAGTAGTAACGTGGGTGGAAGAGGAGGACCACAAAGTCTATGTAGTGCTACTGGATATTGAGGAGCAGAGTCTGGTGAAACACCTCTCAAACAAGGGAACTCGGGCGGGGGTGTGTGGGAGGCACATGAATGGCAAGAGATGTGTTTTGCTTTGCAGGTGCGAACACTACTCATTGAGTCATAGAGTGATACAGTGTGGAAACAGGTCCTTAGGCCCAACTTGCCCACACCGGCCAACATGTGCCAGCTGCACTAGTCGTACCTGCCTGCTCCTGGTGCATATCCCTTCAAACTTGTCCTATCCGGGAAGCAAGTGCAGGAAGGAACTGCAGATGCTGCAACTGCAGGTGTCGACCAAAGGTAGAGACAAAATGCTGGAGTATCTCAGCGAGTCAGTCAGCATCAATGGAGAAAAGGAGTAGGTGAAGTTTTGGGCCAGAAGATTAAACGATTCAATTGAATGATACTTTATTCAGTCTGAAGAAGGGACTTGACCCCAATCGTCACCTCTTCCTTTTCTCCAGAGATGCTGCCTGACCTGCTGAGTTACTCCAGCTTTTTGTGACTATCTTTGGTTTAAACCAGCATCTGCAGTTCCATCCCACACATACTTTGTCACATGTTCAGTGAAATGCTTTGTTTTGCATACAACCTGATAAAATCACCCAGGCAGTACACAAGTGTTGCCATGTTTTGACGCCAACAAAGTTACAAAACTTCACCGAATGTTCACCTATTTACTGTCTGCCATCACACGTGGCAGGGTTCCGACCTGAAACATTACCTATTCCTTTTGTCTAAAGATGCTGCTTGACCCACTGAGTTACTCCAGCTTTTTGTGTCTCTTCGGTGAACAATACTGTTTAGTCCAGTTTATTGTCACGTGTTCCAGGGTACAGTGAAAAGCTTTTTTGTTATGTGCTTTCCAGTCAGCAGAAAGAATATACATGATTATAATCAAGAAGTTCACAGTGTACCAATTCAGGATAAAGGGAATAACGCTTAGAGAAAGGTAAAGTCCGATTAAAGATAGTAGCTCAGCTTTCTATTTGGTGAGAGGATGGTTCCGTGGCCTGCGAACAGCTGGGAAGAAACTGTCCCTGAATTGACATTTTTGAATGTATAAATGCTGAGAATGTCTGAGAAAGGTTTTGCACAGTTCATGTTTTGTATATATTTTTTATTCTGAATAAAGTATTATTCTGAATAATGTTTTTTTTTTAAACTGATGGCCATGTGAACAACTCTGTAACTCTGCTTTATGGGCTATATTCCCAGGGACAGGTATAGAAACATAGATGCAGGAGTAGGCCATTCGGCTCTTCGAGCCTGCACCGCCATTCAATATGATCATGGCTGATCATCCAACTCAGTATCCTGTACCTACCTTCTCTCCATACCCCCTGATCCCTTTAGCCACAAGGGCCACATCTAACTTCCTCTTAAATATAGCCAATGAACTGGCCTCTACTACCTTCTGTTGCAGAGAATTCCAGAGATTCACCACTCTGTGTGAAAAATGTTTTTCTCATCTCTGTCCTAAAAGATTTCGCCCTTATCCTTAAACTGTGACCCCTTGTTCTGGACTTCCCCAACATCGGGAACAATCTTCCTGCATCTAGCCTGTCCAACCCCTTAAGAATGTTGTAAGTTTCTATAAGATCCCCCCTCAATCTTCTAAATTCTAGCGAGTACAAGCTGAGTCTATCCAGTCTTTCTTCATATGAAAGTCCTGACATCCCAGGAATCAGTCTGGTGAACCTTCTCTGTACTCCCTCTATGGCAAGAATGTCTTTCCTCAGATTAGGAGACCAAAACTGTACACAATACTCCAGGTGTGGTCTCACCAAGACCCTGTACAACTGCAGTAGAACCTCACTGCTCCTATACTCAAATCCTTTTGCTAATGAATGCTAACATACCATTCGCTTTCTTCACTGCTTGCTGCACCTGCATGCCTACTTTCAATGACTGGTGTACCATGACACCCAGGTCTCGTTGCATCTCCCCTTTTCCTAATCGGCCACCATTCAGATAATAGTCTACTTTCCTGTTTTTGCCACCAAAGTGGATAACCTCACATTTATCCACATTATACTGCATCTGCCATGCATTTGCCCAATCACCCAGCCTATCCAAGTCACCTTGCAGCCTCCTAGCTTCCTCCACAGCTAACACTGCCCCCCAGCTTCGTGTCATCTGCAAACTTGGAGATGTTGCATTCAATTCCCTCGTCCAAATCATTAATATATATTGTAAATAGCTGGGGTCCCAGCACTGAGCCTTGCGGTACCCCACTAGTCACTGCCTGCCATTCTGAAAAGGACCCGTTTACTCCTACTCTTTGCTTCCTGTCTGCCAGCCAGTTCTCTATCCATATCAATACTGAACCCCCAATACCGTGTGCTTTAAGTTTGTATACTAATTTCTTATGTGGGACCTTGTCGAAAGCCTTCTGAAAGTCCAGATGTATGTATATGAACATCACATCTTCTGTTTTTTCATCGCAGGCCTTTGTCCAACCATCTGCCTATCAAAAACTCTGCTTATCTGTGTTCACCTATTACTTACCAGGCCTTGTCCTACCCTTCATTTCAGCTTTCTTTCCCCCTCACCCAACTCCCCCCCGCCCCCAATCAGTCTGAACTGCTACCACCACCACTACGATCAGTCTGAAGAAAGGTCCCGACCCAAAAGGTCACCTATCCATGTTCTCCAAGGATGTTCTCATAACGTCACCTATCCATGTTCTCCATATTTCCTTCGCTCCATAGATGCTGCTGCACCCGCTGAGTTTCTCCAGCATTTTTGTGTACCTTCTCCAAGGTGTTGCCTGACCCGTTGACTTACTCCAGCACTCTATGTCTCTTTTTGTAAACCAGCATCTGCAGTTCCTTGTTTCCACACTCTGTTTTGACACCGTGTGCTGTTGGAAGACCATCGACTCGGTGGAAGATGCTCTTTGATCTCCCCGAAACTTGTTGGTCCCCCAGCATATCGTGATTTCCGTCGGGGAATGTTGCCGACTGGTCCATTCAAGACTGCAGGAGTACATGCTGAGGGAAACACTGAAGCTTGGTGCAGCAAACGCCAAGGCTCTGTGGTGGGGGGGGGGGGGGGGGTGACTGGGACCACAGTCTAGCATCCTGCCGCTGCTGGACATTGAGGGACCCCTCAAACAATGGAAGGGATATCGCCATAGAGGATGGCGTGTTTTCTTTAAAGATATAATTGATGATGACTATTGAATATGATACTATTGTTTGGAGAAACATTGAGTATGTATGAAGACATTATGCACAGTTTTTGTTTTGTATGGATTTTTTATTCTGAATACATTTTATTTTTGAAAATAAATGAGGCCACATAAGTGGCACTGGTGCTGTGAATAAAAAAAAGATACCATACAATACTATGTATAAAACAAGCAATACTGAATGTATAGACTGCACTGAGAATGCATTAAGAACTTTGCGCTAATTTCTTTTGTAGAATTTTATTATGGATAATATTCATAGGTGCACCATGCTCAAGTGATATATCTGAAATTCCAACAGGATCAATTTATGTATTATAATATTTTAACAATAAAAGATTGGCAGACATGATCTGTGTCAATGAAAAGACATTTTGATGAATATGTAAATAAAGCTTATTATAGCATATTTTTTATATTCTGAACATAAAAGCAATAAACATTTTAAATGAATATTTAATAAATCAAAGTAATGTAGTGAGAAAGTTGAACACAACAATGACTTCACCAAAGGGAAGATAATAATTGAATTTCATCAGGAATATAAAGCACTGCACCCTATAAAAACAGAAAACAATGAGTGTGCTTGCATGCAGTAGGATGCTGGACATCACAATAAAGACAGGACAACTGCTTTGCAATTGGAATTTTCTGCACTAGAATGGCATTGCATGGACCATATTCACTCAAGTAGCGACTGAGCCTCAGAATAAAGGGGCATACATTTAGAATGGAGGAGGCCTGGATAGAGTGGATGTGGAGAGGATATTTCCAACAGTGGGAGGGTCTAGAACCATAGCCTCAGAATTAAATGACATTCCTTTAGGAAAGACATGAGGAGGAATTTATTTTGTCAGAGGGTGGAGAATCTGTGGAATTCATTGCCACAGAAGGCTGTTGAGGCTGTCAATGGATATTTTTAAGGCAGAGATAGATAGATTCTTGATTAGTTAGGGTGTTGGGTTTTGGGGAGAAGGCAGAAGAATGCGGTTGAGAGGGAAAGATAGATCAGCCACGATTGATTGGCGGAGTAGACTTGATGGGCTGAATGGCCTAATTCTGCTCCCATCACTTATGAACTTATGAATTTCTTTATCCAGAGGGTGGTGAATCTGGAATTAATTGCCACAGACAGCTGTGGAGGCCAAGTCATGGCTATTTTTAAAGTGGAGATTGATACGTTCTTGATTAGTGAGGGGAAAATGCAGGAGAATGGGGTTCAGAGGGAATAATAGATATGACATGATCGAAGGGTGGATGGCCTAAATCTTCTTCTATGTCTTTATGATAATAATAATGTAGGCAATTGTGACTAATGTAGATGGGCATCTTGATTGGCATAGATGAGTTGGGCCGAAGAACCTGTTTCAGAGCTATATGACACAATAAATATTAATGTCTTTCAGCTTCTTGTAAAATCAGATCTATCAATCACGAGGGGTGGAAGTCAAGCTGGCCATGTTTTTTGTATTATATGCAGCTGGTGTTACAGCGAAATGTCTTGCTGGTTGCTGAGGCCGCCAGCCCTCGTGTTCTCCCTCTTCACCAAAGATAGACACAAAAAGCTGGAATAGCTCAGCAGGATAGGCAGCATCTCTGGAGAGAAGGAATGAGTGACGTTTCGGGTTGAGACCCTTCACTGCTTCTCCTCTTCTGTCAATTACTCCGATGCTGAATGATATTTATAACAGGCTTTAAAGACTTTCCCAGCCTGTGTCTGTTCAAGATACGAGCACTGCTCCATATCTGGGACAAACAAATGTGGGAAGCCTTTCATTCGATACCGTTTCCTGTTTCTGTTAAAGTTACATTATATTGGTTGTTGCATAACTCAACTTTCTCGGTGTACTCTTTCTTACGCCTTTACATAGGTTACACCTTCATGTTAAATCAAAATCTATCGTTTGGTCTATGAGTCTAATGAGACAGCTTAATTCCTTCAATGGAAATCAATGAAATTGTACACAGGAACAGACCCTTCGGCCCACGCTGGGGTTAAATGCACATGATCCATAACCCTTTTTTCCATGCCTGTTCATGCATCTGTCTATATTTAGCTCATTTAGCTCTTTGGGGTAACGGAATCGAGGGATATGGGGAGAATGCAGGAACGGGGTCCTGATTTTGGATGATCAGCCATGATCATATTAAATGGCGGTGCTGGCTCAAAGGGCCGAATGGCCTACTCCTACACATATTTTCTGTGTTATACGCCTCTTAAATGTTGCTAGTGTATCTGCTTCCATCACCCTCCCGGCTGTGTGTTCCAGATAGCTACCACGCTTTGTACAAAATACTTGCATTGCACATCTCCTTGAAACTTTCCCCTCTCACCCTAAAGAGAAGGGTTTGCATTTGATATTTCTACCCTCAGAAAAATACACTATCTATCCTATATACCTCAAATAATTGTATATACTTCCATTAGTTCTCCCCTCATGCCCTGATGTTCCAGAGAAAACAATCCAAGTTTGCATAACCTCTCCCTATAACTAATAGCCTCTCCTTATAGCTAGTACCCTCTAATTCAAGCAGCATGCTGGTAAACCTCTGCACCCTCTCCAAAGCATACACATTCTTCCTGTAATGGGGGAACCAGCCTGCACGCAGTAATATAAGTACAACCTAACCAAAGTTTTCTACTGTTGCAACATTACTTCCTAACTTTATACTCAATGCCCGGCCAATGAATGCAAGAATGCCATTTGATTTATTTACCACCCTATCCACTTATGTTGCCATTTTCAGGACCTAAAGACTTGGAACAAAAGATTCCTCTGTCATAAGGTCATAAGTGACAGGAGTAGAATTAGGCCATTCGGCCCATCAAGTCTACTCCGCCATTCAATCATGGCTGATCTACCTCTCCCCCTAACTCCATTCTCCTGCTTCTCCCCATAATCTCTGACACCTGTACTAGTCTAAAATCTATCCATCTCTGCCTTAAAAATATCAATTGACTTGGCCTCTACAGCCTTCTGTGGCAAAGAATTCCACAGATTCACCACCCTCTGATGAAAGACTCTGTCCATTAATAATTATTAAGTATCCAGCCATTTATTGTATACTATCCGTTTACATCTGACCTTTCAAAGTGTAGTACTTCACACTTGCTCCATCTGCCTTTCTCTGCCCATATCTGCAACTGACCCGAATCCTGCTAGTTCCATTGACAACCATCTTCACTATCAAAAATTCCACCAGGTTTTATGTTACTACTCAGCCCATCTACTTTTCCATTCGTCATTTACATAGATCACAAACAACAGAGGTCCCAGCACTGATCCCCGTGGAACACCACTGGGCACATACCTCTAGCCAGAATAACTCCTCTGCAATCTCTATCAGCTGTAGTCAAGCCAATTTTGAATCCTATCTGCCAAGTCAGATGTGGATACCGTAGAACAGAGAAGAATGCAACTTTAACAGGCTCTTCAGCCCACAATTTGCTCGTCAACCATGATGCTAAGTTAAGGGCCTGTCCCACTTAGGCTATTGTTTAAGAAGGAACTGCAGATGCTATTTTTTAGGCGACTACAGGCGACAAGGCTGTCGTCACATGGTCGCCGGGGCGTCACCTGTATGGTCGTGAGTAGTCTCCTCAGTCGTCCAAAGAGTCGTAGCGTTTTTCTGGTCGCTGCTGGATTTTGAAATGTGGGCTTGACACCAATGAGCGTAGCTTGACTTCTCCTGACGTTGTCGCCAGGATGACGTAGGTTGTCACCGGTGCTGACCGGTGAATTCCATTGGCGACTACCTACGTCAACCTACGTCAACCGGCGACAGGTACCAGCGACTGAATTGTCTTAAGTTGGCCCCAGTTGTCGTCGACAGGGTCGTAGCTTGTCGTAGCTTGTCGCGGGTGGACGTAGGTTGTCGTAGGTGTGGTCGTAGGTGGACGTCCTAATGGGTCGCCGGTTGTCGGTAGCTTGCCATAGACAATAGACAATGGACAATAGGTGCAGGAGTAGGCCATTCGGCCCTTTGAGCCAGTGATCATGGCTGATCATCCACAATCAGTACCCCGTTCCAGCCTTCTCCCCATATCCCCTGACTCCGCTATTTTTAAGAGCCCTATCAATCTCTCTCTTGAAAGCATCCAGAGAACCTGCCTCCACCGCCCTCTGATGCAGAGAATTCCACAGACTCACCACTCTCTGTGAGAAAAAGTGTTTGCTTGACATCGACTGGGTGGTAGGTTGTTGGAGCTGTCATAGAAATTGTCGTAGACATTGTCGTAGGGGGGTCCAGTCGCCGGTTTTTCGGCGACCTGCTACGACTATGACAGTTGCCGGCAGTCACTGAAAAAATCACCTAAAGTGGGACAGGCCCTTTAAACTAAGCTCTGCCTGCACGTGATCCATATCCCTCCATTCCCTGCACTTCCATGTATCTATCTAAAAGCCTCTTAAACACCACTTTTGTATCTGCTTCCGCCATTCTCTTGGCAGCTCAGTCCAGGCACCCACCTCTTTCTATGTATTCTTCATGCAATAAAAAGGAACTGCAGATGCTGGTTTATACAAGCATCTTAGAATAAAGGGGAGGTCATTTAAGTCTGAGGTGAGAAAAAACTTTTTCACCCAGAGAGTTGTGAATTTATGGAATTCCCTGCCACTACTAAATACCATCATTATTAAGTATGCGGATGACACCACCATCCTGGGCCTCATCAAGGGGGGGGGGGGGGACGAGTCGGGCTACAGGAATTTGGTGAATGACATTCTTGCCTATGGTGAGGTGAACGACCTAAGCCTCAACACAGACAAGACAAGAGAAATAATAGTGGACTTCAGAAAAAATCCACCCCCCCTGCAGCCCCTCACCATCAAGGGGACTGTGGTGGAGAGGGCTGACAGTTACAGATACCTGGGATTACAAGTAACATCAGATCTGAACTGGACTTTGAACACTGCTGCAACAGTGAAAAAAGCCCAGCAGAGACTGTACTTCATCAGGCTGCTCAGAAAAGCTGGTCTGCACTGTCGCCCTCTCACCCAGGTCTACAAAGGACTGATAGAGAGCATCCTCACCACAGGCATCACGGTGTGGTAAGAGGAAGGCTCTGCAAAGAGTCATAAAGACTGCAGAGAGGATTATCAGAACGGAACTTCCCTCCATGGAAACAATCTACACACAGCGCGGTCAAAAAAGAGCAGAGAGAATCATCAGAGACACACTACATCCAGCTCACTCCCTGCTCAAACACAAAAACTGCACATACAACCTCAGGCACAGACGAGCGGACAGCATCGCCACAAACAGAACACGCTTTTTCAAGAGCTTCTTCCCTGCCACAGTGAGACTCTTGGCCAAAACAAAATGAACTGATGTCCTGACCCACCTCATAACATATCATAGTATATCATATTATATTGTCTCCTGGGCCTTTGCAATTTACAATGCAATCGACACTTTTATATAGGGTTTGTGTAATTTACAATGCTCTTCACTTTCCCCTTTATATAGGGTTTTAGGTACTTTCTTTTTTATTTCTAGAGAAGTATATGTTTTTATAGATTATGTGTCTTTCTGTGTGTCTTTTTAACTTGACTTGACGACTCTCTGAACAACCGCACAAGAGTTCCTATGTGTGTAAGCACAAATGGCAAATAACGTTTTTTGATTTTGATTTGATTTGATTTTGACAGAGGGCAGTGGGGGCCAAGTCACTGGATGGATTTAAGAGAGAGTTAGATAGAGCTCTAGGGGCTAGTGGAGTCAAGGGATATGGGGAGAAGGCAGGCACGGGTTATTGATAGGGGATGATCAGCCATGATCACAATGAGTGGCGGTGCTGGCTCGAAGGGCCGAATGGCCTCCTCCTGCACCTATTTTTTTATGTTTCTATGTTTCTATACCAAAGATAAACGCAAAATGCTGGAGTAACTCTGCAGATCAGACAACATCTCTGGAGAAAATGGATAGGATCAGTCTGAAGAAAGGTCCCGACCTGAAACGCCGCCTATCCATTTACTCCAGAGATGCTGCCTGACACTCCTAATTCTTCTCTGTTCTAGTTTGTTGCCTTCAAAACCCAAGCATCCTACTTATTGCTTTGGTATATCTTGCTGGTAAAGCTGGTACCAGCTTGTCAGGCTGGTAAATCAACTAGCTTTATGAATTGCACACCTAACATTAAAAATACATACATACATGCATGGTGATATATTTAATCATCATATTTTCAAAACTTAGTATTATTCTGATATATTGCAAATATCACTTTGTTCTTTGTCTGATGCTTCCTGCACTGTTCAACTGAGATATTTTCATAGAAGTTATCTAGAAGACAAGAAGACAAAAGTAATTCTTAGTTATACTTTGTAATGTTAGTACAATTCTGAAGTAAGAAGATATATTTCATTCTTAAACTGTAGACACAAGGAACTGCAGATGCTGGTTAACAAAAAAAAGTTAGTCTGAAGAAAGGTTCTGCCTAAAACACCACATGTGTATGTCTTCAAGAAACGCCATCTGGCCCGCTGAGTTGCTCCAGCACATTGTCTTTCTTTAAAAATTGCAATCTTGTTCATTTTTTGCGAATGTGGAAGGTGAGGAAAGAAACTTAATTGTCATTATATAACTGGTCCTTTTTCATCCTATTTTAAACATGTCAGTTAATGCTGATGAAGACAACAATCGATAATTCACAAATGCTATAATTGGAGTAACTGGAAATACTGAGAGAATGAGTGTGAGGGGAAAGTAGTAAGATCATCTTTTATCTTCACGGATAATGACTTACTGCAGCTAAGGTATCAGAATGCAGGTTTCAACCACAAATACTGGCAAAAATAAAACTTAAAATAAAAAATGTGGAGGATGTGGAGGCCATCAATAGATGTTTTTAAGGCAGAGATTGACAGATTGTTGATTAGTAAGGGTGTCAGGGGTTATGGGGTGAAGGAAGGAGAAAAATGGTGCTAAGAGGGAAAAATAGACCAGCTATGATTGAATGACGGAGTAGACTTGATGGGCAGAATGGCCTAATTCTGCTCCTATAACTTATGAACATTATTTAATCACACATTAATTAAGTCTTTCTGGAAACTTTCTTAAATTAAGATGTACATTTACAATTCCATGTGTAACAAAAGATATTCACAATGACAAGCTATTGCAATGGAAGAGCTAAGTTGTAACATTTACCTCTCAATTGCAGATCTTCAGAAGTATATCTACTGAGGTCAGAATCCCAGCATGATTTACCATCTCTTCATAACGTTCTGTGCACCATGGATGTGCATCTATCAACCTATTGCCTGTTTTTTATACCACATGCTCCCATTGTATGAAGGTTTGCACTGTGAATGCTAAATTGTAAAAGGTACCCAAAACTCTCAGGAAGACATGGCTTTGTAGCATTCTTACCAGATTTATTCATGGTTTTCCGAATATCAAGTCCAAGTTCTGAGCTATTTACAAAACGTTGTGAGCTGAAACAGATATTTAATTACAGTGTTATGGCATGAATTAATCAACACACTCCAACTAATTATATACAGTGATATATTTGTATTCACATAGCAGGCACTAATTTTGTGTTACATTTTATGTGATGGTACCTCAGTAAAAGAAGAGGTTGAACTAAAAAGGTATATTCAGTAAACTTAACCTGTTATAGATACAATAGACAATAGACAATAGGTGCAGGAGTAGGCCATTCAATGTGATCATGGCTGATCATCCCCAATCAGTACCCCGTTCCTGCCTTCTCCCCATATCCCCTGACTCCGCTATCTTTAAGAGCCCTATCTAGCTCTCTCTTGAAAGCATCCAGAGAACCCGCCTCCACCGCCCTCTGAGGCAGAGAATTCCACAGACTCACAACTCTCTGTGAGAAAAAGTGTTTCCTCGTCTCCGTTCTAAATGGCTTACTCCTTATTCTTAAACTGTGGCCCCTGGTTCTGGACTCCCCCAACATCGGGAACATGTTTCCTGCCTCTAGCGTGTCCAAACCCTTAACAATCTTATATGTTTCAATGAGATACCCTCTCATCCTTCTAAACTCCAGAGTGTACAAGCCCAGCTGCTCCATTCTCTCAACATATGACAGTCCCGCCATCCCGGGAATTAACCTTGTAAACCTACGCTGCACTCCCTCAATAGCAAGAATGTCCTTCCTCAAATTAGGGGACCAAAACTGCACACAATACTCCAGGTGTGGTCTCACTAGGGCTCTGTACAACTGCAGAAGGACCTCTTTGCTCCTATATTCGATTCCTCTTGTTATAAAGGCCAACATGCTATTCGCTTTCTTCACTGCCTGCTGTACCTGCATGCTTACTTTCATAGACTGATGTACCATGACCCCCAGATCCCATTGTACTTCCCCTTTTCCCAACTTGACGCCATTTAGATAGTAATCTGCCTTCCTGTTTTTGCTACCAAAGTGGATATCCTCACATTTATCCACATTAAACTTCATCTGCCATGCATCTGCCCACTCCCTCAACCTGTCCAAGTCATCCTGCATTCTCATAGCATCCTCCTCACAGTTCACACTGCCACCCAGCTTTGTGTCATCTGCAAATTTGCTAATGTTACTTTGAATCCCTTCATCCAAATCATTGATGTATATTGTAAATAGCTGCGGTCCCAGCACCGAGCGTTGCGGTACCCCACTAGTCACTGCCTGCCATTCTGAAAGGGACCCGTTAATCCCTACTCTTTGTTTCCTGTCTGCCAACCACTTCTCTATCCATGTCAGCATTTTACCCTCAATACCATGTGCCCTAATTTTGCCCACTAATCTCCTATGTGGGACCTTATCAAATGCTTTCTGAAAGTCCAGGTACACTACATCCACTGGCTCTCCCTTGTCCATTTTCCTAGTTAAATCTTCAAAAAATTCCAGAAGATTAGTCAAGCATGATTTCCCCTTCGTAAATCCATTCCTCTGCACTTAGCCTACCAGTATTATTCTGTGGTGATCTAAATGACAATGGTAACGTTACATTTAAGAAAGAACTGCAGATGCTGGATAAATCGAAGGTAGATAAAAATGCTAGAGAGACTCAGCGGATGAGGCAGCATCGATGGAGAGAAGGAATAGGCGATGTTTCGGGTCGAGACCCTTCTTCAGACTGATGTTGGGGGGGTGCGGGAAAAGATCCCCCCCTCTCCCCCCCCCCCCCCCTCGACATCAGTCTGAAGAAGGGTCTCGACCCGAAACGTTGCCTATTCCTTCTCTCCATACATGGTAACGTTATATTTCAGTTTGGCAGACTCAACCTCACTGCTTGTTGGATTGGATTGGAGTATGGAATGGGAGAGGTGGTGAGGTTGAGAAAAGAGGGTCAGGGAACTTTGGTAAATAAGAAAAACATATTAAACATATTCCTCAGATGTTAAGTGGGATAGGTTGTGCCTCTGACAGAGCAGATGAAGGAAACAACAGGTGTCGGAAAGAACGGCAGATGCTGGTTTAAATCAAAGGTAGATACAAAAAGCTGGATTAAATCGGCGGGACAGGCAGCATCTCTGGAGAGAAGGAATGGGTGATGTTTTGGGATGAGACCTTTCTTCAGACTTCTTGACTTGACTTGACTCCTTGACCTGAGTCTGATGAAGGGTCACCCATTCCTTCTCTCCAGAGATGTTGCCTGTCCCGCTAAATTACTCTAGCTTGTTGTGTCTACCATCGAAGGAAATAACAGGTTAAGTTTATAGGAAGTAACTGCAAATGCTGGTTTACACTGAAGATTTTGCATTTTGTTACACCTTAACTGGAGGGGGACTGACATTCTGGCAGGCAGGTTTGCTAGGGCTACATGTGTGGGTTTAAACTAAATAGTGGGGGGGGAGGGATTGACAAATTGGAAGGATAAAGATGGAGTTGAAGGGGAAGTGACTACAGGAAAAATTACAAAAGATTCTCGAATTAATGGGAAGGAAAGTTCGAGAATGGACAACAGAGTAAGGTCAGGGCCAATTGCGAGGGGGGAAGTGAATACGGAGATCAAAGTGCTGTATATGAATGCGCAAAGCATAAGGAATAAAGTGGACGCGCTTGAGGCAGTTAGAAACTGGCAGGTATGATGTTGTGGGAATTACTGAGACATGGCTGCAAGAGGGCCTGGGCTGGGAACTGAATATTCAAGGGTATACCTCCTATCGAAATGACAGACAGGTGGGCAGAGGGGGTGGGGTTGCCCTGTTGGTGAGGAATGAAATTCAGTCCCTTGCAAGGGTGACATTGAAACAGGAGATGTGGAGTCAATATGGATAGAACTAAGGAATTGTAAGGGTAAAAGGACCCTAATGGGACTAATCTACAGCCCCCCAAACAGTAGCCTGGACATAGGGCGCAAGTTGAATCAGGAGTTAAAATTGGCATGTAGCAAAAGTAATGCTGTGGTTGTTATGGGAGATTTCAACATGCAGGTAGAATGGGAAAATCAGGTTGGTACTGGGCCCCAAGAAAGGGATTTTGTAGAGTGCCTTCATGATGGATTCTTAGAACAGCTTGTATTGGAGAATACCAGGAAGAAGGCAATTCTGGATTTGGTGTTATGTAATGAACCGGATTTGATAAAGGACCTTGAGCCATTAGGAGGCAGTGACCATAACATGATCAGGTTTAATATACAATTGGAGAGGGAGAAGGGTAGATCGGAGGTGTCAGTGTTGCAGTTGAATAAAGGGGACTATGGGGCCATGAGGGAGGAGCTGGCCAAAGTTGACTGGAAAGATACACTAGCAGGGATGACAGTGGAACAAAAATGGCAGGTATTTCTAGGAATAATACAGAAGGTGCAGGATCAGTTCATTCCTAGGAGGAAGAGAGATTCCAAAGGGAGAAAGGGACGACCATGGCTGACATGGACGACAGGGACAGTATAAAAATTAAAGCGAAGTAGTACTATGTAGGAAAGATGAGCAGGAAGCAAGAGGATTGGGTAATGTTAAAGAACAACAGAGGATAACCAAAATGACAATACGAGAAGAAAAGATGAGGTACGAAGGTAAGCTAGCCAAGAATATAAAGCAGGATAGTAAAAGTCCCACATAGGAGATTAGTGGGCAACATTAGGGCTCATGGTATTGGGGGTAGAGTGCTGACATGTATAGAAAATTGGTTGGCAGACAGGAAATAAAGAGTAGGGATTAACGGGTCCCTTTCAGAATGGCAGACAGTGACTAGTGGGGTAGCGCAAGGCTCGGTGCTGGGACCGCAGCTATTTACAATATATATTAATGATTTAGATGAAAGAATTACAAGTAACATTAGCAAATTTGTAGATAACACAAAGCTGGGTGGCAGAGTGAACTGTGAGGAGGATGCTATGAGGATGCAGCGTGACTTGGGCAGGTTGGGTGAGTGGGCAGATGCATGGCAGAAGCAGTTTAATGTGGATAATTGTGAGGTTATCAACTTTAGTGGCAAAAACAGGAAGGCAGATTATCATCTAAATGGTGTCAAGTTTGGAAAAGGGGAAGTACAACGGGATCTGGTGGTCCTTGTTCGTCAGTCAATGAAAGTAAGCATGCGGGTATAGCAGGCAGTGAAGAAAGCGAATGGCATGTTGGCCTTCACAACAAGAGGAGTTGAGTATAGGAGCAAAGAGGTCCTTCTGCAGTTGTACAGGGCCCTAGTGAGACCACACCTGGAGTATTGTGTGCAGTTTTGGTCTCCAAATTTGAGGAAGGGCATTCTTGCTATTGAGGGAGTGCAGCGTAGGTTCACAAGGTTAATTCCCGGGATGGCGGGACTGTCATATGCTGAGAGAATGGAGCGGCTGGGCTTTTATACTCTGGAATTTAGAAGGATGAGAGCGGATCGTATTGACATCCCCCCCCCCCCACCCCGACATCAGTCTGAAGAAGGGTCTCGACCCGAAACGTCGCCTATTCCTTCTCAACATAGATGTTGCCTCACCCGCATCTCCAGCATCTGCAGTTCATTTTTATTACATGATGCCAAGAGCAACTCTTATCTGCATGCACATATCCACATCCCTCCATTCCCTGCATATCCATGTGCCAATCTTGAAGTATCTTAAGTGCCACGATGATATCTCCACCACCACCCTCTATTGTGCGTTCCAGGCACTCACCACCCTCTGAGTACATTTCTTCTTTAAATTTCTCTTTAGATAATCATTTACCTTTTCTCTTTTTTCTGTTTAACAGCTTCTTTCTTTATTGCTGTAGTATTTTCATACTCAAGACTATCTGCATAGAAAACATTAAATAGCATCACAATTAATAGTTATCGGTCTTTTGTTTCTAGGCTATGGTCATGTCCAAATTCCGACATATTGGAGTTAGTTTGATCCACAGGTAAAATACAGCACAGAACTAAATGCTACTTAAGAGATTCTTTGTAGAATCGAAGGCCCAGACTACACAGAGTGTTTTAAATTCCTGATGATCTGGCACAAATAGGGTAAGATCTCCAGCCTGGCCATCTTTGTGGAGTCACTATTAAATAACGGTTTCTCATCTGTTTTTTACTGAAGAGACTGCCTTGGAAGCTAAGGATTTGAGGCATTGAAGTTGTGAAGTCTTAGAACATGTACAAATTACTAATAAAGAGGTACTGTCAATTTGAAAGTGTATTAAGGTAGGTAAGTCCCCCAGGGCCTGACCAAATGCATCCTCGGATCTGGTGGGAAGCTAGGGAGGAAATTGCACATGTCCTCGCAGAGGCTTAGTTTAATTTAGTTTAGTTTAGTAAGCAACATAGAAACATAGAAACGTAGAAAATAGGTGCAGGAGTAGGCCATTCGGCCCTTCGAGCCTGCACCGCCATTCAATATGATCATGGCTGATCATCCAACTCAGTATCCTGTACCTGCCTTCTCTCCATACCCCCTGATCCTTTTAGCCACAAGGGCCACATCTAACTCCCTCTTAAATATAGCCAATGAACTGGCCTCAACTACCCTCTGTGGCAGAGAGTTCCACAGATTCACCACTCTCTGTGTGAAATAGATAGTTTAGATTAGAATAGATTAGATAGTGTGAAATAGAATAGTTTAGAGATACTTTGGTGCCGCTGTGGGGTTATGTTGTGTCGTGGACTTCTGTGTTTGTGCTTTTTTATTTATTATTTTTTTATTGATTTATTATTTATTTTTATGATACATGACTGTAAGGAAAATCCATTCGTTGTCTCTTATGAGATAATGACAATAAATTGAATACAATTACAGTGCCGAAACAGGCCCTTTTGCCCACCGGGTCCACACCGACCAGCGACCCCCGCACACTTCTTCTTGCATATGGCATGCACAGCCTAAAGTTGTAGGACAACTTGTTCTGTTTGGTCTTCTGTTTGTGCACGCCAGGTTGATTGCATTCGTCGAAACAGGGTGGATCACGTGAAGGTTGCAATCTCCCACCCCTCGCACACTAACACTATACTACACACACTAGGGACAATTTACACTTGTACGATGCCAATTAACCTACAAACCTGTACGTCTTTGGAGTGTGGGAGGAAACTGAAGATCTTGGAGAAAACCCACGTAGGTCACGGGGAGAACGTAAAACTCCGTACAGACAGCACCCGTAGTTGGGGATTGAACCCGGGTCTCTGGTGCTGCAAGTGCTGCAAGGCAGTAGCTCTCCCCACTGCGCCACCGTGTCGCCCGGTATTTGAATTTTCGGCCACCAGTGAAGTTCGTAAAGACTGGAGGGTGGCTAATGTTGTACCGTTATTTAAGAAAGGTAGCAAGGACAAGCCAGGGAACTACAGTCTAGTGTGTCTGATAGCAGTGTTGGCAAACCTTTTGGAGATGATTCTTAGGGGCTCACCAAGGGTATTGACGAAGACACGGCAATGGATGTTGTCTATATGGACTTTAGCAAGGCCTTTGACAAGGTTCCACATAGTAGGCTAGAATGAAAAGTTAGATCATGTGAAATCCAAGAAGAGCTTTAGACTTCAGAGATACAGTGCAGAAAACAAACCCTTCTGCCCACTATTCGAGTCAATCAGCGATCACCCCGTACACCTACACACTGGGGATAATTTTTTTTTAACCCACAAACCGGTAAGTCTTTGGAATGTGGGAGGAAACCAGAGCACCCGGAGAAAACCCTCGCGGTCACGGGGAGAACGTACAAAGTCCGTACAGGCAGCACCCTGACAGGTAGTCAGGATCGAACCCGGGTCTCTGGCACCGTTAGGCAGCAATTCTACCCCTGCACCACTGCCGCCCGCCCAGTGAGCTAGCCAATTGAATTCAAAATTGGCTTGGAGGAAGGAGTTAAAAGTTAGTTGTGAAGGGTTGCTTTTCTCATTTGCTGGCCTGTGGTCAATGAAGTACCGCAGAGAATGGTGCTGTGTCCAAGGCTGTTTGTTATCTGCAATAACAATTTGGAGGACAATGCGCCAAATTTGGTGGTATAGTAGACAGTGAGGAAAGATGTCTAAGTTTACAATAGGATCTAGATCAGTTAGGAAGATAGGCTGGGAATGGAAAATAAAATGTAACTCAGACAAGGGTGAGGTGTGTCAAACAAGGGAGGACTTACACTATAAATGGAAGAGCCCTGCAAAAATGTTATGGAGCAGAGAGATCTAGTTATGTTAATGTTAGTCATGGAAATAGTTATGGAAATATGTTACATGACCGAAGGGGGTTTGGGGTAAAGGACGCTACTCAGGTTACGAGTGAAGGGGATCTGTAGGGATTTGTGTCGGAGCTGCAATTATTCATAATATTTATAAAAGGTGGGATTGCACAACCAAGTTTCTTGACAACATATAGATAAATGTCGACTGCAGAAGGATAAAATAAATTACAAGGAAAGATCTGGGTAGTACGGTGGTACAGCGGTAGAGTTGGTGCCTGACAGCGCCAGAGATCCGGGTTCCGTCTTGACTACGGGTGCTGTCTGTGCGGAGTTTGTACGTTCTTCCCATGACTTGCGTGGGTTTTGTCTGGGATCTCCGGTTTCCTCCCACACTCCCAAAGACGTACAGGTTTATAGGTTAATTGGCTTGGTGTAATATAAATTGTCCCTAGTGTGTAGGATAGTGCTAGTGTACGGGGATCGCTGGTCAGCGCGGATTCGATGGGCTGAAGTGCCTGTTCCGTGTTATATCTCTCAACTAAACTAAACTAAACCAAACTAAACTAAACTTGTGGATTGAGCAAATGGGCAAAATATATCCCTCTTTCCAGCTTTACATTTCACTCCACTTCCAATAGACAATAGACAATAGGTGCAGGAGTAGGCCATTCAGCCCCTCGAGCCAGCACCGCCATTCAATGTGATCATGGCTGATCATCCTCAATCAGTACCCCGTTCCTGCCTTCTCCCCATATCCCTTGGTTCCACTATCTTTAAGAGCACTGTCTAGCTCTCTCTTGAAAGCATCCAGAGAACCAGCCTCCACCGCCGTCTGAGGCAGAAAATTCCACAGACTCACAACTCTCTGTGTGAAAAAGTTTTTCCTCATCTCTGTTCTAAATGGCTTACCCCTTATTCTTAAACTATGGCCCCTGGTTCTGGACTCCCCCAACATTGGGAACATGTTTCCTGCCTCTAGCGCGTCCAAACCCTTAATAATCTTATATGGAAGCATATAATTCCCTCATTATCTGACACCCCTTTGTCTCCATTTCATCTCTTGCCTTTGTTCACCATCTGCCAATCAACACCCTTCCTGCCCCTCATCTGTATCCACCTATCACTTACCAGGCTTGGTCCGTCACCACCTCCTTTCCAGCTTAATCCAACCCTCCTCCAATCAGCTTGAAAAACTGAGATGTCCCCACCCTACGTTGCTTCAGTCTCTCTTTCCCGCACTAACTATTAAGGAAATCTCTTGATTTTCTTAATATCCACTATTAATCTGCTCAAGAACATAAACGACAGAAACTGAAGTTGGATATTAAGGAAATCGAGAGATATGAGGTTAGTGCAGTAAAAGACCAGCCATGATCTTATTGAATGGCACCATAGGCCTTTGAGGTAGAATGGCCAACCATTGCTTCCCTTTCTGATGTCCTTATTTGCATTAAGAATCAAATGCGCAATTTATCTGAGTGTGCCACTTCCATCAATTAATATATAATACTTAAAATAAACAACAACAAAAACTTATTTTCAATCAAGATATATGTTTGTATTTGTCTTCTTGAGGGGGGACCTCATTGAAACTTATTGAATAGTGAAAGGCCTGGATGGAGTGAACATGGAGAGGATGTTTCCACTAGTGGGAGAATCTAGAACCAGATGTCATAGCCTCAGAATTAAAGGACATTCTTTAGGAAGGGGATGAGGAGGAATTTCTTTAGTCAGAGGGTGGTGAATCTGTGGAATTCATTGCCACAGAAGGCTGTGGAGGCCAAGTCAATGGATATTTTAAATCGGAGATTGACAGTTTCTTGATTTGTATGGGTGTCAGGGGTTATGGGGAGATGGCAGGAGAATGGGGGTTGAGAGGGAAAGATGGATCAGCCATTACTGAATGGCGGAGTAGTCTTGATCGGCCGTATGGCTTGTCGGCTCCTAGAACGTATGAATTTATGAACATCTGAAGAAAGATTATCAGAGTTGTATGTTGCTCACCATTCCACTGCCGGCATTTTGCTTTCCAGAAACAGCAGCATAAAGCAATGACCACAGTCAGTAGAATGGGACTGACAGCTGCCAGAATCCACACAATAAAATTCTTCTTAGCATCGAAACCTATATCTGAGACAAAAGACATGTCGTTAAGAGGACGTTTATTTTTGAAATATTTACTGTCATTTATTCTTGGAACACAAGCATCCCTAAATATCCTTGAGAAAGAATTAGTGCCTTTCTTGGACTGCTGCCAAATTCTTGTACCACATTCCTAGTTAGGTAAGGAATTGCAGAATGTTGCTAGGTCTGTATAGGACAAAGAAGGAGCAATTATATATATATATATATGTGCAAATTATGATAGCGTGTGACTAGCTGCAGAACCAGGAGATTGGGTTGTTTTCAGCATCTGCTGCTTGTTTCCATCCAGATACTGGGGGTTAGACTTCAGACTTTAGAGATACAGCGTGGAAACAGGGCCTTTGGCCCACCGAGTCCACACTGACCAGCAATCACCCCGTACATTAGCACTATCCGACACACCAGGGACATTTTACAATTTCTCCGAAGCCAATTAACCTACAAAACCTGTAAACTGAAAACTGTAATGCCCAGGTTCAGGAGCAGTCTCTTCCCCACAACCATCAGCTATTAAACACTACACTGCGACACGGTGGTGCAGCGGTAGAGTTGCTGCCTTATAGCACCAGAGATCCCAGTTCGATCCTGACTATGGGTGCTTGTCGGTATGGAATTTGTATGTTCTCCCTGTGACCTGCGTGGGTTTTCTCCAGGAGCACAGGTTTCGTCCCACACGCCAAAGACGTACAAGTTTACAGGTTAATTGGCTTGGTATAATTGTAAATTGGCCCTAGTGTGTGTAAAATAGTGTAAGTGTGTGGGGATCGCAGGTCAGCTTGAATTCGGCGGACAAAAGGGCCTGTTTTCATGCTGTATCTCAAAACGAAACTAAACTAAAACCTCCAAAAAAGCTCTGAATAATATACAGACTTGGGGCATTGTTATTGTCTTTCACATTCATATATGGGACATTTTTGTTGATTATTATGGTGTTTACAGAGGATTGTGTTTACATATCTGTTTTGCTGCTGCAAGTAAGAATTTCTTGTCTATCTATACTATTACTAAAACTCTCATCATGACCACTTCCAGTCTGCATTGTAATTATCTTTGCACATAAGTGCTACCCTATATCGCTAGGATATTTGCCACCTTACTCACCATTCTCCTCTGCTCCAAGCGCACCAAGTTTTGTTCCGATCGGTGAAATAATAGAAAAGTTATGAAGGTTTAAAATATCGTGAGATCAGCAGATTGGACATTTCGCCTGTCAGTCACCATGAAGGTAACGCCCCTTCCAGGTGTGAGGAGAATAAATTCCCGGAGGCGGGGCTGAGTCAGTCAGCCCGGAAGCTGTGAGTCCACCAGCTGGGAGTGACTGAACTGTGAGTCCACCAGCCGTGTGTGACTGAACTGTGAGTCCAGCCGTTCCAGCCGTGAGTCACTGAACTGTGAGTCCACCAGCCGTGAGTGACTGAACTGTGAGTCCACCAGCCGTGAGTGACTGAACTGTGAGTCCACCAGCCGTGAGTGACTGAACTGTGAGTCCACCAGCCGTGAGTGACTGAACTGTGTGTCCAAGAATCCATTCGGCTCACAATGTCCATACTAGTCCTCTGGAAACCAGTCCCTTTGGCCCACAACACCCATACTAGCGCTCCAGTTAGCCCCCATCCCCACAGGCCACCAATATTGGAATTGGTGGAGAGGTGGAATATTGCATTGGGGGGCCAGCCCTCCCGTGTGAAAATGGGACCCAACGGGTCCCACTTAGTCTAGTACTATTACTAAAACTCACATCTTGTCCTCTTCCGGTTTGCTTTTAAAAAAAAATTATGCAACAATGGTACCATATAATGCTAGGATTTTTCGCTACCTTACTCACGGTTCTCCTCTGCTCCAAGTGCACCAAGGTTTGTTCCGATCGTTGGAATATTACAAAAGTTATGAAGGTTTAAAGAATCGCGAGATCAGCAGATTGGTCTTCTTGCCTGTCAGTCAAAATGAAGGTAACGCCCCTTCCGGCATCTGCTGTCAATCGGGGTGAGGAGAATAAAGCCCCGTGATGATTGAGTCTGCAAGAGTGTAGTCGGTAAACCGCTGAGTGGAGTCAGGGAAGCCGTTGAGTGGAGTCGAGGAAGCCGTTGTGTGGAGTCAGGGAAGCCACTGTGTGGAGCCGGGAGGTGCTGTGTGGTGCCGCGGCCGGTGGCTGTTGAGTGGAGTCCCTCCCCCCACAACCCCCCCCACACACCCCCTTCGCCCCTCCCCCCTTTCCCCTTCCCCCCTCCCCCTCCCCACACACCCACACCCCACTTTACCCCTCTCCATTCCTCCCCTCTTCCCTCCACACCCCCACACCTCCCCACACCACCACACCCCCCCTCCCTCGCACACCACCCCTCCCCCCCACACCAACCCCTCCCCTCCACACCACCCCCTCTGCCCCCCACACCATCCTCTCCCCCCAACACCCCCTCCCCCACACCTCACCTCCCCCACACCACCCCCTCCCTCGCACACCACCCCTCCCCCCACACCATCCCCTCCCCTCCACACCACCCCCTCTGCCCCCCACACCACCCTCTCCCCCCAACACCCCCTCCCCCACACCTCCCTTCCCCCACACCACCCCATCCCTCCCCCACCCCCTCCCCCACACCTCCCTTCCCCACACCCCCTTCCCCACAGACACCCCTCCCCCACACCCTTCTTCCCCACAACCACCCCTCCCCTACACCACCCCCTCCCCACACCACCCCACGTCACTCCCCCCTCCCCCACACCACCACCTCTCCTGCACCATGGTGGAATATTGCATTGGGGAATGGGTTGCATTGGGGGACCAGGCCTCCCGTGTGACTGGGACCTGACGGGTCCCACTTAGTCTAGTTGACAATAAAACTCTCTTGAGGAAGGGTTTCAGCCCGAAACGTTGCCTATTTCCTTCGCTCCATAGATGCTGCCTCACTCGCTGAGTTTCTCCAGCATTTTTGTCTACCTTCGATTTTCCAGCATCTGTAGTTCCTTCTTAAACAAATCTCTTAACTCTTGACAATTTGAATTAAACCACACCAAAGGTGCAGTGATATAATGTTCCAGCAGAGGTCAGTGTAAGGGCAATTATATAGAAACATAGAAAACTTAGAAAAATAGGTGCAAGCCTTTGAGCCAGCACCACCATTCAATATGATCATGGCTGATCGTCTAAAATCAGTACCCTATTCCTGCTTTTCCCCCCACATCGCTTGATTCCTTTAGCCCTCATAGCTAAATCGGACTCTCTTGAAAACATCCAGTGATTTGGCCTCCACTGCCAGAGAATTCTACAGATTCACAACTCTCTGGGTGAAAATGTTTTTCCTCATCTCAGTCCAGAATGGCCTACCCCTTATTCTTAAACAGTGACCCCTGGTTCTGGACTCCCCCAACATTGGGAACATTTTTCCTGCTTCTAGCCTGTTCAATCCTTTAGAATTTATATGTTTCTGTAAGATCCCCCTCATCCTTCTAAATTCCAGTGAATACAAGCCCAGTCGACCCATTCTTTCTTCATATGTCAGTCTCGCCATCCCAGGAATTAACCTAGTGAATCTATGTTACAATCCCTCATTGGCAATAATGTCCTTCCACAGACTGGAGACCAAATTGCACACAATACTCCAGGTGCGGTCTCACTAGAGCCCTGTACAACTGCAGTAGGACCTCCTTGCTCCTAAACTCAAATCCTCTCGCAGAGAAGCCCAACATGCCATTAGCTTTCTTCACTGCCTGCTGTACCTGCATTCATACTTTCAGTGACTGATGTATAAGCACACCCAGGTCTCGTTGCACCTCCCCTTTTCCTAATCTGACACCATTTAGGTAATGTTTAAGAAGGAACTGCAGATGCTGGAAAATCGAAGGTAGACAAAAATGCTGGAGAAACTCAGCAGGTGAGGCAGCATCTATGGAGCGAAGGAAATAGGGTGGGGGGGGGGGCAGAAGAAGAAAGGAAGAGTTGGAGGCTGTGGGCTGAGGGAGAGCTGAGAAGGGGAGGAGAAACTAAGGACTACCTGAAATTAGAGGTCAATGTTCATACCGCTGGGGTGCAAACTGCTCAAGCGAAATATGAGGTGCTGCTCCTCCAATTTACGGTGGTCCTCACACTGGTCATGGAGGAGGCCGAGGACAGAAAGGTCGGATTTGGAATGGGAGGGGGAGTTGAAGTGCTGAGCCTCCGGGAGATCAGGTTGGTTAGCCTATGCTTAGTCTCACCGATGTAGAGCAGCTGACATCTAGAGCAGCGGATGCAATAGATGAGGTTGGAGGTTAGATAATAATCTGCCTTCCTGTTCTTGTTACCAAGTGGATAACCTCACATTTATCCACATTATACTGCATCTGCCCTGCATCTGCTCACTCACCCAACCTATCCAAGTCACCCTGCATCCTCATAGCATCCACCTTGCAGCTCACACTGTCACCCAGCATTGTATCAATCCGCAAACATGGAGATGTCATATTTAATTCCCACGTCTAAATCATTAATATATATTGTAAACAACTGGGGTCCCAGCACTGAGCCTTGCGGCACCCCACTAGTCACTGCCTGCCATTCTGAAAAGGACACGTTAATTCCTACTCTTTGCTTCCTGTCTGCCAAACAGTTCTCTATCCATTTTAATACCCAACCCCCAATACCATGTGCACGAGACCCTTCTTCAGAAAGTTTTCTGCCTCCTGTTGCTTCTTAGTTTCAATCAACCCAGTCCTAATTTTGTGTACCACAATTTGCCAAGGAAACATCCTTCCCAACTTATGCACTGGTGTTATTATTAACACTTATTAACACATTAACTCACCTCCTTTACCTTTCTTTGTGTCCCTCGTAAATATTAAATATCCTGATTTCTAAAGGGGCTGTCCCACTTGGGCGACCTAATCCACAAGTTAAGAAGAGCGTCTTTTACCTTCAAGCTAGAGGGCACTCGCCTGGAAAGCCTCGAGCTGGATCGACCGTCCGCATTGAAACCGCGAGCTGGATCGATCGACCGACCGCGCGCCGCCCGCACGCACGCCCGCACACACACACACACACACACACACACACACACACACACACACACACACACACACACACACACACACACACACACACTCACACACACACACACACACATCGCAAAGGCGGGGGCCAGGGAAAGCGGGGGAGCGCTGTCTGAAATTCCCACCCGCGATGAAGAGGAAGGTAAAACTGCTGCACAGTAACGGTAAGTCCTTTAGAGAGCATGGAGGGGAGGGGGAGAAGTGGAGAGAAGGGGAGAGAGGGGGAGAGAAGGAGAGAGAAGGGGTGAGAGGGGAGAGAAGGAGTGGAGACACTTTTAAGAAGTATAATAAAGTTTAGCGGGCATTTTACCTACCGGTAGGTTTTCCTTGGTCCTGAAAACTCCAATGAGCAAATTAAAATGCCCGGTCAACGAAGGAGATTGCCTACGGCTGCCCTCGACTGCCTGTAACTAAATAGCGACCCCACTCCACTGCACCACAAGTTCCATGCTGACCAAATTTTACTCGCGGAAAATATTTCAACATGCTGAAAAATTTTACACGACCTAGCTGAGGCCACGAGTATTCGGGAACTTCCCTCGAGGATTAAGGAGTCAAGTCAAGTCAAGTCAATTTTATTTCTATAGCACATTTAAAAACAATTCTCATTGACCAAAGTGCTTTCCATCAGTGCAGGTACTAACGTGCTACATACAATGGTACACAGATGTAACAATACATACATAAATACATACATACAGCGCTCCCTCAGAGAACCTCAAGAAACGCTTGTGAGTAGAAATAGGTTTTAAGTCTAGACTTAAAGGAGTCGATGGAGGGGTAAGTTCTGATGAGAAGAGGGTTGCTGTTCCATAGGACCTCATAGGACCTCCTAGGACCATGTGTCGACCACGCTGCGAGTTTGAAGGTCGAAGACACTCTTCTAAACTCGCAGATTAGGTCGCCCAAGTGGGACAGCCCCTTAACTCTGCAGTCATATATTTGTTCTAGCAGTTAAATTATTCCCATTTCTGACTATTTGTGCCATTCTGCTTATTGTGGATGCAGCGTGCACATAAATATATAGTGGCACCTTTTAAAATGTGGCCTTTCAAAATCTTCCTAAATGCTCACTCTATCTGCTACCTGCCTGTGTTCACATTATCTGTCAAATGGTACTTAACTTTGCTTCTATTTATGGTGCCTGTGAAAGTATACATGTGTACATCGAGCAGTACAGCACAGCAATAGGCCCTTAGGCTCACAATGTCTGTGCCACATATGATGCCAAGTTAAATGATTTTCCTGTAACTGCATGAATGATGAATGAAAACTCTATTATCACATGTGACAAATCACATTGGAATTCTTTGGGACCCGGCCCCCAGCCGTGGGCTCCATCGGCTGCTCCGACGACCCGGGCTCTGACCCGCGAGACCCAGGATTCTCCGCAGCCACCCGAGAGGCATCGAGACCGCGGCACCTCGATAAAGGCCGCGTTTCCATTCTGCAGCCGTGGGCCGGCAGGAATCCTGTTATCCACTCATTATCCACATCCCTCCATTCCTTGCATATGAATTGCCTATCTACAAGCCTCTTAAATGCCACAATTGCACCTGCTTCCACCATCACCCCCTGCAAGCGTGTTCTAGGCACCTAACTACCACCAAAACTCCCTCCCCCCACTCCCACTCAGCTTAAAGCAATGCCCTCTTATCTTTGACATTTCCACCCTGGGAATAAAAATCTGACTATCTACCCTACTTAAGATTCTCGTAATGTTATATTCTTCTGTCAGATTTCACTCAACCTCCAATGCTCCAGGGAAAACAATCTAGTTTGTCCAACCTTTCCTTACAGCTAATACCCACTAATCCAGGCAGCATTCTGCTAAACATCTTCTGCAAAGATGCCTCCTCTCCAAAGCCTCCACATCCTTTCTAGAATGGGGTGACCAGAACTGCACACAATATTCCAAATATGGCCCAGCCAAAGTTTTATAAAGTTGCAATATGACTTCCTGACTCTGATACTTTTATATTAAACATAGAAACATAGAAAATAGGTGCAGGAGTAGGCCATTCTGCCCTTCGAGCCAGCACCGCCATTCAAAATGATCATGGCTGATCATCCCAAATCAGTACCCCATTCCTGCTGTTTCCCATTATCCCTTGATTCCTTTTGCCCTAAGAGCTAAATCTAACTCTCTCTTGAAAACTATTCTTATAGCATATTCTTATACTATACTTTATTTTGCTTTCGCAGGAGTCTTTGGCTTTTTAAAATGTATCTGACATGGTAATGTTCTCTCTGGATGGGGAAACTGCAGGTAGTTGCTCATGAATCAAATCAAGTTTATTGTTATATGCATAAGTGCGCTGAGGTACAGGTACAATGAATATCATGCCTGCTGTAACATTACAGGCAAATAGACGGACAGCACAGAAACAGTTATAATTATACATAAAATCACATAAATTTTACAAGACGGTGAAAAGAAAATACTGCAAAAAACAAGACGTAAGTGCAAAGCACAATTAGAAAACAAGTCTGTGGTAGAACAAGAAGTGGGCCTTCGTGTTAAGTTGCCAAGATAGGTTTAGGGTTGTACAGATGGGTTATTTATATGCCATATCTTTCATATGTCATTTGCTTATTTTTAAGTTTAGAGATACAGCGCGGAAACAGGCCCTGTGGGCCACCGAGTCCACACCAACCACACCGATCCCTGTACATTAACACAAGCCTATACAAACCAAGGACAATGTCCACTTATACCAATGTACACTTATACCAAGTATACAAACTTAAACCAATTAACCTACAAATCTGTACGTCTTTGGAGTGTGGGAGGAAACCGAAGATCTCAGAGGAAACCCATGTAATCTATACTTATACTATACTTTATTTTGCTTTCGCAGGAGTCTTTGGCCTTTTAAAAATGTATCTGACATGGTAATGTTCTACCTGGATGGGGAAACTGCAGTCACGCAATGCAATGCAACCCATGCAATCATGGGGAGAACGTACAAACTCCGTACAGACAGCACCCGTAGATGGTACCAAACCCGGGTCTCTGGTGCTGCTAGCGCTATATAGCAGCAACCCTACCACTGCGCCAGCGTGCCGCCCCTTATGTTTAAACCATAAGGCATAAACACAATGAATCACCTTACCATAGACGTTTATCATTGTCCCTTCTCCTCTTGCGCGCCTGACTGGTGGTGGTATCTCCACCAACACCTCACAATAATACATCGCGGAGTCGTTTATCCTGGCACTCTGAATGGTAAGGCTTGAGTAGTTAGTTCCCACAACATACTTCCTGCTTCCTTCTCTGTGTTCTCCTGAGATGTTTGTAAAAATGCTGATGCGCTCCTTTAGCCAATTCACCCTGATACTCTCCACGTGGCTGATAGTCCAGGAGCACATCATCATGACACTATCCCCTTTGGAAATATTGACTTCTGGAGGGTGCTGAGTAATTTTTGGATCCACTGTGTCATCTGTGAAGAAAGAAAGACACTATGACGTACATTCAGAGAGTTGCTCGGTTATATATCTGTGCTACCTACTTCTTTGAAAAATGGATATGCTCCAGAACAGGAAACATGCAGCTGGTTTCACCTCACGCAGCTGCACTGCCTCAACTTTGTTGGTTTGGGTGCGATGTTCTCCTGGAGCAAGGTAATAGAAACCTCAGTCACCTCCCAATGTCAGCCTCAGCCTCAGATCAGTGGTTGAAAGGCAATGTGGTGCTACTGCCTCACAGCTCCGAGGTACGATCCCAATATTGGGATCTGCATATGTGCAGCTTGCGGGTTCTCCTCCTGACTACATGGATGTGTGTTCCCGTTTCTGCTCACAATGTTCACCAGCTATCTGATCCCCAAAAATGCGCTGGTAGATTAATGGCCACTGTAAGTTTTCACTTTAATGTGAAGGCAGCCCAGTCCATCACACAAACCTGGCAGCCCTCCTGGCGACTCGAAGATTGACACAAAATGATCGAGTAACTCAGCGGGTCACTCAGCGTCTCTGGAGAAAAGGAATAGGTGACGTTTCGGGTCGAGACCGTTCATCCCGAAACATCACCTACTACTTATCTCTGGAGATGCTGTCTGACCCGTTGAATTACTCCAGATTTTTGTATCTACATTTCATTGGTTTAAACCAGCATCTGCAGTTCCTTCCAACACTCCCCCTGTCGACTCTATCAATATTTCATGGTGCCTCGGGAAAGCAGCCAACATGATCTAGGACCACTCACACCTGTCATTCACTCTTCTCCCCTCTCCTGTCAGGCAGAAGATACTAAAGCTGGAACGCATGTTACAGCAGATTCAAGAATGGCTTCCTCCCCACTATTATCAGATTCTTGGACAGACCTCTCACATGCCAGTGATGAAATCCAAATCTTCCAATCTATCTTGCTGCAGCCCTTGCACATTTTTTAAAATTGCACTATTTGTTTGAGTCTCCAAATTTGCGGATGACACAAAGCTGGGTGGCAGTATGAGCTGTGAGGTGGATGCTATGAGGCTGCAGGGTGACTTGGATAGGTTGGGTGTGTGGGCAGATGCATGGCAGATGCAGTATAATGTGGATAAATGTGACCTTATCCACTTTGGTGGCAAGAACAGGAAGGTAGATTATTATCTGAATTGTGCCAGATTGAGAAAAGGGGAGGTTGGCTTGAGTGTGCTTGTGCATCAGTCACTGAAAGTAAGCATGCAGGTACAAGCAGGCAGTGAAGAAAACAAATGGCATGTTGGTCTTCATAGTGAAAGGATTTGTGTAGAGAAGCAAGGAGGTCCTACTGCAGACTGAAGAAGGGTCTCGACCCGAAACGTCACCCATTCCTCCTCTCCAGAGATGCTGCCTGTCCCGCTGAGTTACTCCAGCATTTTGTGTCTACCTTCGAGGTCCTACTGTAGTTGTACAGGGCCCTGGTGAGACTGGAGTATTGTGTGCAGTTGTGGTCTCCTAGTGTGAGGAAAAATGTACTTGCTATTGAGGGAGTGCAGCATAGATTCACCAGGTTAATTCCCAGGATGGCAGGACTGATATATGATGAAAGATTGGATCGACTGGAATTTAGAAGGATGAGAGGGATTCTTATGGAAACACATAAAATTCTTAAGGAATTGGACAGGCTAGATGCAGGAAAAATGTTCCCGATGTTGGGGGAGTCCAGAACGAGGGGTCTCAGTTTAAGAATAAGGGGTAGGCTATTTAGGACTGAGATGAGGAAAAACGTTTTCACGCTGAGAGTTGTGAATCTGTGGAATTCTCTGCCACAGAAGGCAGTGGAGGCCAATTCACTGGATGTTTTTAAGAGAGAGTTAGATAGAGCTCCGAGTGCTAACAAAATCAAGGGATTTGGGGAGAAAGCAGGAAAGGGTACTGATTTAGGATGATCAGTCATGATCATATTGAATGGCGGTGCTGGCTTGAAGGACCGAATGGCCTACTCCACCTATTTTCTATGATTCTATGTTTCTATGTTTCTAGTGTTAAATTGAGAAATTGATAAAGCAAACAAAATATTTTCTCAGTTCTTTAGCTGGAGAAGCGGAATTCTTTATAAGAGTTAAAAACCTATTGAGAACGACTGAAATAAATTGTTTTACTATTGCTTATGACAGTTTGAATGAGCTTTAAATATTGAGTTCAAAATTACATGCCTAATGCTTCAGAAAATTGACTATTAATAATATCAGATAATATTGAGCATCAACACATTTTTCAGTCCAATGGGAAAGAATGGGGTGGAAACATAGCTTGACTTGATATTTTCTATGTTTATGATATTAATGATAATTAATTGAGCCTGAACGATGACTAATTAAGTATGTGGGAAGGAACTGCAAATGCTGGTTTAAACCAAAGATAGACACAAAATGCTGGAGTAACTCAGCAGGACAGGCAGCATCTCTGGAGAGCATGGGTGACGTTTCGGATCGAGACCCTTCTTCAGACTGGGACGTTTTGGGTCGAGACCCTTCTTCAGACTGCGGACTAATTAATCTACTCATATAAAACGAGTAAAGGATATAACTCTGAAAAACTATGTTTGTTAGTTTCCATGACAGAATATGCAAACAACCCACTTAAAACCACATTCTGTTCTGAACAGCACTACAATAGAGTTCCACATAAGGGCACATGTTCATACAAGTTTCAAGTTACTTGCTCAGTCTTATAAATAGGTAGATTTATCTCCACATTGAAATCGGCATGTATTTGCCACTAACGCTTTGATTTAATTTCCAACTGGTAAAAATAGAGCTACGACAGATATATTTTCCACGTATGCTGATTGTAAGAAGCAGACTGAAGCCAGATAGAGCTCATCTAAATTAGATTCCATTGAAGTTATACCTCCATATGAAGCACAATGCTTTATGCAGTGTCCTCTGCAACCTCAAACACTTCATAATTAGTGATTTTCTTTTTTAGTACAGTTGCTCTATAACGTCAGAAATGTGATAGCTAAATAATGCACAGAAAGCTACCAACACAGCAATGAGAAAATGACCAGAAAGCGGGTAGAAATAATAATCAAAGATGTTGCAGAGATTTTTCTTTCTTCAAAAATTAACTTTATTCAAAATAAAACATATACACAAACATGGATGGCACAGTGGTACAGCCGGTGGAGCTGCTGCCTCACAGCGCCAGAAACCCGGGTTCCACTCCGACTCCCTCCTACTATCCCACCTTCACAAGAGCCATGTTACGACCAATTTGATTCACCCAACATGATATCCAGAAACAATCAAAAGCATCTGGACCGGGCAACGTGTTGGCTCTGGTATGAACACTTGCACACCAGTGCCAGACGTGACCTTTGCCAAGCTGTCTAAGTCAATAGACAATAGACAATAGGTGCAGGAGTAGGCCATTCGGCCCTTCGAACCAGCACCGCCATTCAGTGTGATCATGGCTGATCATCCACTTACAACACTACCCAACTATGTGCACAAAGGGTGGTGGGTGTATGGAACAAGCTGCCAGAGGAGGTAGTTGAGGCAGGGACTATCCCAATGTTTAAGAAACAGTTAGACAGGTACATGGATAGGACAGGGCTGGAGGGATATGGAGCAAACCCAGGCAGGTGGAACTAGTGTAGCTGGGACATGTTGGCCGGTGTGAGCAAGTTGGGCCGAAGGGCCGGTTTCCACACTGTATCACTCTATCACGCTATAAAGATCAGTACTGTGGTGCACCCGATAGAGTTGCTGCATCACAGTGGCAGAGATCTGGGTTCGATCCTGACCTCGGGACCTTGTGGGTTTCTTCCAGGTGCTCTGGTTTCCTACCACATCCCAAACACGTGTTGATTTGTTGGTAAATTGGCCTCTGTAAATTGCCCCTCGCATGTAGCGAATGGAATAGTGGGATAACATAGAACTATTGTGAATAGGTGATGGACCATTGGTGTGGACCAAAGGGTTGTTTCTATGACGACTGCATCGGTGCCACCTCTTGCACCCATGCAGAACACATGGACTTCATCAATGTCACCACCAATTTTCATCCAGCACTAAAATTACAATTATTGTAATTACAGCTATTACAACTATATTACAAACCCACTGGCACCCACAACTATCTTGACTACATTTCCTCCCATACTGGAGGTGGTGGAGGGTGGACTTAAGCACAAATGGGTTCTTGGGAAAAAAGAGCTACCTTAAATTTAGTTGCGTCTTGTTGGGTAACTATGGTAGGGTGAAGATTATTCCATGCTTTAATTGTGTGGGGGAAGAATGAATTGCTGTACACATCTGTCTTGGTAGCTGGTATCTTAATTTGGATCGAATGCCCAAGTCTGCTCCTAATAGGTTTAGGTTTGGTGTAGGTTTGGTAATCTATGTCGAGCTGACCATTTAACATTTTGTAAAAACAGGTCAAACAGTGAGCTTTACGTCTGTCTTGGAGAGGATTCCACCCCAGTGAATTCAGAAGTTTGGTAACACTCGCTTCTCTCTCATAGGTATTAGTAACAAATCGAGCTGCCTGTCTTTGGACACGTTCGATGGAAGAAATGTTTTTATTTGTGTATGGGTCCCATGCTGCAACTGCGTAGTCCAAATGTGGTCTAACGAGGATGAAGTATAACTTCTCCTTATCAATATCATTAATACCAATGAACTGATTGTGGACTTTGGAAGAGGAAAGATGAGGACCCACAATCCTGTTTATATCAACAGGATGATGGTGGAGAGAGACAAAAACTTCAAATTCCTGGGTATGCATATTTTCGAAGATCTTTCCTGGACCCAGCACACTGATGCAATTATAAATAAAGTACATCAACACCTCTACTTCCTGAGAAGATTACGGAGATTTGGTATGTCAGAGAGGATTCGCTTGAACTTCTACAGATGTACAGTAGAGATCATATTGACTGGTTGCATCACGGCCTGGTTCGGCAACTTGAACGCCCAGGAGCGGAAAAGACTGTAAAAAGTTGTGATCATTGCCCAGTCCATCATCGTCTCTGACCTCCCCACCATCGAAGGGATTTATCAAGAAGGCAGCCAGCATCATCAGAGACCCACACCACCCCGACCCACAGGATTTCACCCCTGCCATCGGGAAGAAGGTACAGGAGCCTGAAAACTCTAACGTCCAGGTTCAGGAACAGCTTCTTCCCTTCAGCCATCAGGGTATTAAATTCTACAACCTCAAATAAGCTCTGAACTACATTAGACTATTATTATTATTATTATTATTATTATTATTATTATTATTGCACTACTATTGTTTTTTTTAAAGTATATATATATATATATATACATACATATGTGTGTGCATATACTCTATATGTGTGTATATACACTCTTGACTCCTCTCCTCCTAAATTCCAATGAATACAAGCCAAGTCAACCCATTATTTCATCATATGTCCGTCCCGCTATCCCTGGTGAACCTACGCTACACTCCCTCAATAGCAATAATGTCCTTCCTCAAATTAGGAGACCAAAATTGCACACAATACTCCAGGTGTGGTCTCACCAGGGCCCTGTACAACTGCAGCAGGACCTTCTTGCTCGTAAACTCAAATCCTCTCGCAATGATGGCCAACATGCCATTAGCTTTCTTCACTGCCTGCTGTACCTGCATGCTTACTTTCAGTGACTGATGTACAAGTACACCCAGGTCTCGTTACACCTTCCCTTTTCCTAATCTGACACCATTCAGATAATAATCTCCCTTCCTGATCTTGTCACAAAAGTGCACAACCTCACATTTATCCACATTATACTGCATCTGCCATGTATCTGCCCACTCACCCAACCTATCCAAGTCACCCTGCAGCCTCATAGCATCTTCCTCGCAGCACATACTTTGTCCGGATTTTGTCCAGACCTGAACCATCACCCATTCATTTTCTCCAGAGATGCTGACCCGCTGAGTTACTCCAGCACTTTGTGTCCACCTTAGATATAAACCAGCATCTGCTGTTCCTTTCGACGCACTTACTGAAAAATTAGTTCTGTTTACTAGGGTCAGGGGCTAAGAGGCCTAAACAATCGCACTTTTTCAATTATATGTGAGTCCAGTCTTTATTCGAGACCAATCACTATCAGTCAAAGATAGACACAAAATGCTGGAGTAACTCAATGGGACAGGCTGCATCTCTGGAGAGAAGGAATGGCCTACGTTTCGGGTCAAGACCCTTCCTCCAGAGATGCTGCCTGTCCCGCTGAGTTACTCCAGCATTTTGTGCTCCAGAGATGCTGCCTGTCCCACTGAATTACTCCAGCATTAACATGTATATCTTCGATGTAAACCAGCATCTGCAGTTCCTTTACTTTCAGTCATTGCACTTAACATCGGACAATACAGGTGACCTCAATTTATAGTAATTTAATGACTTGCCAGCAACCTAACCATCAACTGACCAACTCACAGCAGCATTTCACAGGAAGAGGTGAGCCTCAAAGCCCAGGCTTTACTGTTACTATCATTATGACTGATCTCCATTTAGGCAGAGAGCGTTCGCATTTACCGTTAAGGTATACGTGCACATTCACAGAGAATGTTATGTGAACAATCTGTCCGCAGGTCTCAGTGAGTGAGGGGGATGGACCCGGGTAGTTTGATGCACATAAGCAGGACCGCAAGGTTGCTAAACAGCCAAGGCAGCATGTCACAGACTGGGCTAAACAATCTTACACCCAGTGGGTCATATCATAGTTCTGTAGGGATTTTAGAAACATAGAAACATAGAAAATAGGTGCAGGAGTAGACCATTCGGCCCTTCGAGCCATTCAATATGATCATGGCTGATCATCCAAAATCAGTATCCCGTTCCTGCTTTCTCCCTATATCCCTTAATTCCGTTAGCCCCAAGAGCTGTATCTAACTCTCTCTCAAATGCATCGAGAGAGAGAGATTATAGAACTGGTGATGTGACCCCTACTTGTTGTCAATCTTGAAACTGAGAAACATGGGCCCTGAACCAGCCCGATTATTATTCTTCAGTCCGTGGTAGTCACTCAAGTTCATTTCCTCACCCCGCGCCCCCCCCCCCCCAAAGGACTATTGTCAAGAGAAAGGTCCAGAGTGTTTAATTGTTATGTACACTGGCAAGGGAACAACAAAGTTCCTACTGCAACTTTACTGGCCCATTAACGCAATAATACGCAAATCAATACACAATCAATAATATAATCAATTAATAATTAGAAATACTTGGTAACCAGAATGTAATATTGCAAAAGCAAGGTCTGTAGTGCAACCAGAGTAAAGTCCATAGTAGATCATTTGCTGAGATGGGTTGTGGTTGGCGTTGTGCAGCGTTCAAGAGGCCATCCATGTACCTGACCAAGTGGCAGTTGTCCACCACTCACTGTTGTCATCTTTGGTTCCTGGGTGTGCGAACATCCCTGAGAACATTCCCATACTGAACAATTGCAGGGACCAGCAAGCGAGTATGAAAGGAAGATCTGAAGCAGTTGCAACTATGGTCAGCCAGAAATCATGAATAGAATACCCACTCCGACTTCAATCCTACTATCCCACCTTCACAAGAGCTGTGTTACGACCAATTTGATTCACTCAACATGACATCAAGAAACAGTTGAAAGCATCTGGACCGGGCAACATGTTGGACCTCGAACTGAAGACTTGCACGTCAGCGCCATCAGTGACCTTAGTTCACCAATTGATAAATTCATAAATTCTAGAAGCAGAATTAGGCCATTCGGCCCATCAAGTCAACTCCACTATTCAATCATGGCTGATCTATCTTTCCCTTTCACCCCATTCTGCTGCTTTTCCTTATAACCCCTGACGCCCACACTAATCAATAATTTGTCTTTAAAATATCCACTGACTTGGCTTCCACAGCTGTCCGTTGCAAGGAATTCCACAGATTCACCACCCTTTGACTAAAGAAATTCATCCTCATCTCCTTTCGAAAGGCACGTCCTTTTATTCTGGACGTTCAAGTTGTCCAAGGCAAGCTGACTAAGTCCAGTTACAAAACATCCCAACAATGTGAAAACTGCCCAACTTTATCCTATCACAAAGGGCAGCACAGTGGCGCAGATGGAAGAACAGCTGCCTCACAGCGTCAGAGACTCAGGTTCGATCCTGACCCCGGGTGCTGTCTGTGTAGAATTAGCACATCCTCTCTCTGACGACCCGGGTTTCTTCCTGGTGCTCTGGTTTCCTCCTACATCCCAAAGACGTGTGGGTTTACAGGTTAATTGGCCTCTGTGTAAATTGTCCCTAGTGTGTAGGGAGTGGATGAGAATAAGTGGAATAAAGTTGGGATGTAATGTTAAAATTGTACAAGGCATTGGTGAGGCCAATTCTGGAGTATGGAGTACAATTTTGGTCGCCTAATTATAGGAAGGGTGTCAACAAAATAGAGAGAGTACAGAGGAGATTTACTAGAATGTTGCCTGGGTTTCAACAACTAAGTTACAGAGAAAGGTTGAACAAGTTAGGGCTTTATTCTTTGGAGCGCAGAAGGTTAAGGGGGGACTTGATAGAGATCTTTAAAATGATGAGAGGGATAGACAGAGTTGACGTGGATAAGCTTTTCCCATTGAGAGTAGGGAAAATTCAAACAAGGGGACATGACTTGAGAATTAAGGGACAGAAGTTTAGGGGTAACATGAGGGGGAACTTCTTTACTCAGAGAGTGGAGGCTGTGTGGAATGAGCTTCCAGTGAAGGTGGTGGAGGCAGGTTCGTTTTTATCATTTAAAAATAAATTGGATAGTTATATGGACGGGAAAGGAATGGAGGGTTATGGTCTGAGCGCAGGTATATGGGACTAGGGGAGAATACGTGTTCGGCACGGACTAGAAGGGTCGAGATGGCCTGTTTCCGTGCTGTAATTGTTATATGGTTATTATATGGTTATATAACATAGAATGGGTGATTGATGGTCGGCATGGACCCGGGAGAGCTGAAGGGTATGTTTCCATGCTGTATCTCTAAATCAAACTAAACACAAAAAGATGGATGTTCAATCTGGCAAATTATGCAGAGATCGCAGCAGCAGCAGCAGCAGCAGCAGCAGCAGCAGCCAGACCAGCGAGTGGGTGGATTGGCTGAAGGAAGGCTTTCTCCTAGGATGTGGGAAGTCAGGGAGCACTGGTGGAGTCACTGACCACTACACCTGTGGGAAATGTGTCCAGATGCAGCTCCTCAGGGACCGAGTCAGGGAACTGGAGCAGCAGCTGGATGGGATGACCTGCGATCCATCCAGGACGAGGAAAGCTTCCTGGACAGGACCTACAGTCAGGTCGTCACTCCAAGAGTGCAGGAGGTGCAACGGTTAGAGATGGAAATGAAGGGGATGAGACGAATGCAGGAGACCTCGGTGGAAGTACCGGTACAGGTAACAGGTACACTCTTTTGGGAGCTGTCGAGGCAGACGATGCTTCCAGTCCGAGCAACGGACAGGTCTGTGACTCGAATCCTAGCGCTGAGACTCGACCGGTGAGACCAACGTAAGGCAGAGGTGGGTGACTCCATTGTCCGACGTGCGGACAGGAGATTCTGTGGCGACAGGCGAGACTCGAGGATGGTGTGTTGCCTCCCTGGTGCCAGGGTCCAAGACATCTCAGACTGACTTCAGAACATCCTCGTGAGGGAAGGTGAGCAGCCAGAGGTAGTTGTGCATGTAGGCACAAATGACCTGGGTAAGAAGAGGAAGGAGGTTCTGCAACATAAATATAGAGAACTAGATAGGAGGCTGAAAAGCAGGAATTCTAGGGTGGTTATCTCTGGGTTGCTTCCAGCACCTCATGTTAGTGAGGTTAGGAACAGGGAGATAGGTGTGATCTGAATGTGTGGCTGATGAGTTGGTGCAGGGGGCAGGGATATAGATTTCTAGACCACTGGAATCTCTTCTGGGACAGGGGTGACTACAAAAGGGACAGGTTGCACCTCAATTGGAGGGGGACTGACATTCTGGAGGCAGGTTTGCTAGTTCTACGCGGGTGGGTTTAAACTAAAAAGTGGGGAGGTGGCGTCAACAACGTGGATGCGCATCCGTGCAATTAACTGGAAAGAGAGTGCAGGAAAGGACACGTTTAAACTGACAGGGCAGGGGGATGGGAACCAATGCAAGGAGACAGACAACCAATAAAAGGAGGACAGAAGCAAAAGGTAGAAGGGATATAAGAAAAACTAACCTGAAAGCTTTGTATCTTAATATGAGAAGCATTCGAAATAAGGTGGATGAATTGAATGTGCAGTTAATAGTTAAGGAATATGATACAGTTGGAATTACGGAGACATGGCTCCAGAGTGACCAAGGCTGGGAGGTAAACATGCAGGGGTATTTGATATTCAGGAAGGATAGTCAGAAAGGAAGAGAAGGTGGGGTGGCATTGCTGGTTAAAGAGGAGATTAATGCAATAGCAAGGAGAGACATTAGCTTGGATGCTGCAGAATCGGTATGGGTAGAACTCCGAAATAACCAAGGGCAGAAAACGCTTGTTGGAGTTGTTTACAAACCACCAAACAGCGGTAGGGAGGTTGGAGATGGCAACAAGCAGGAAATTTGTGGTGCGTGTAGCAAACGTACAGCGGCTATCATGGGTGACTTTAATCTACATATAGATTGGGCCAACCAAATTGTTATCAGTGCTGAGGACGAGGATTTCATGGAATGTACACGGGATGGGTTTTTAAACCAATATGTAGAGAAACGGACTGGAGGGCAGGCCATCCTAGACTGAGTATTGTGTAATGAGGAAGGATTAGTTAGTGATCTTCTTGTGCAAAGCCCCTTATTCAAAACAGTGACCATAATATGGTGGAATTCTGCAATAGAATGGAGAGTGACACGGTTAACTCAGAGACTAGGGTCCTGAACTTGAATAAAGGAGACTTTGAAGGTATGAGATGAGAATTGGCTAGGATAGACTGGCAAGTTATACTTAAAGGGTTGACAGTGGAGATGCAATGGCAAAGATTTAAAGACCGCATGGATGAACTCCAGTAATTGTTCATCCCTGTCTGGCGAAAGAATAAAATTGGGAAGGCGGCTCAACCGTAGCTGACGAGGGAAGTCAAGGATAGTGTTAAAGCCAAGGAAGAGGCATATAAATTGGCCAGAAGAAGCAGCAAACCAGAGGACTGGGAGAAATTTTGAACTCAACAGAGGAGGACAAAGGGGTTAATTAAGAGGGGGAAAAAGAGCATGAAAGAAAGCTTGCGAGGAATATAAAAACTGTAAAAGTTTCTTTAGGTATGTAAAAAGGAAAAGATTAGTGACGAATGTAGGTCCCTTACAATCAGAGACAGGTGAATTTATATAGGGAATCAAGGAAATGGCAGAACCGTTAAATGAGTACTTTGGTTCTGTCTTCACTAAGGAAGACACAAGCAATCTCCCAGAAATACTAGGGGACCGAGGATCTAGTGGGAGGGAGGAACTGAAGGAAATCCACATTAGTCAGAAAATGGTGTTAGTTAAACTGTTGGGACTGAAGGCAGATAAAACCCCAGGGCCAGATGGTCTGCATCCCAGAATACTCAAGGAGGTGGCCCTAGAAATCGTGGATGCATTGGTGATCATTTTTCAATGTTCTCTCGACTCTAGATCAGTTGGACTGGAGGATAGCCAATGTAATTCCACTTTTTAAGAAAGGAGGGGGAGAGAAAACGGGGAATTACAGACCAGTTAGCCTTACATCGGTAATGGGGATGATGCTGGAGTCGAGTATTAAAGATGTCATCGCAGCGCATTTGGAGAGCAGTGATGGGATCGGTCAAAGTCACCATGGATTTACGAAGGGGAAATCATGCTTGACTAATCTTTAGGAATTTTTTGAGGATGTGACAAGTGGAATGGACAAGGGAGAGCCAGTGGATGTGGTATATCTGGACTTTCAAAAAGCCTTTGACAGGGTCCTGCACAAGAGATTAGTGTACAAAATTAGAGCACATGGTATTGGGGGTAGGGTATTGACATAGATAGAGAATTGGTTGGCAGACAGGAAGCAAAGAGTAGGAATTAACTTTCAGAATGGCAGGCAGTGACTAGTGGGGTGCCGCAAGGCTCGGTGCTGGGACCCCAGTTGTTTAAAATATATATTAACGATTTAGAAAAGGGAATTAAATGTAACATCTAAGTTTGCGAATGACACAAAGCTGGGTGGCAGTGTGAGCTGCGAGGAGGATGCTATGAGGCTCTAGGGTAGTAAGAATACAGGTGCAGCGGGCAGTGAAGAAAGCTAATGGCATGTTTGTCTTCTTTGCGAGAGGATTTGAGTTTAGGAGCAAGGATGTCCTACTTTAGGGCCCTGGTGAGACCGCACATGGAGTATTGTGTGCACTTGTGGTCTCCTAATTTGAGGAAGGACATTATTGCTATTGAGGGTGTGCAGCGTAGGTTCACCAGGTTAATTCCTGGGATGGTGGGACTGAAGAATGATGAAAGAATGGGTTGACTGGGCTTGTATTCGCTGGAATTTAGAAGGATGAGAGGGAATCTTATGGAAACACATAAAATTCTTAGAGGATTGGACAGGGTAGATGCAGGAAAATGTTCCCCATGTTGGGGGAATCCAGAATCAGGGGTCATGGTTTAATAATAAGGGGTAGGCCATTTAGGACTGAGATGAGGAAAAACGTTTTCACCCAGAGAGTTGTGAATCTGTGGAATTCTCTGCCACCGAAGGCAGTGGAGGCCAATTCACTGGATGTTTTCAAGAGAGAGTTAGATTTAGCTCTAAAGGCTAAAGGAAACAAGGGGGGATAAAAGCCAGAACGAGGTACTGATTTTGGATGATCAGCAATTATCATATTGAATGGCGGTGCTGGTTCGAAGGGCCGAATGGCCTACTCCTGCACATAATTTCTATATTTCTATTGTAGGTATCTCTAACAATGCTATCAAATGGCACTTACTCAAAGTTGGTCATGTTTGGGTAGAGTTTTGTTAATAGCCAAAACAACTTGTTACCAGACCTGATAACAACCTTCTTCCAAACAGAGACACAAGAGCTGAGTTCTGGAGATGAGATTAGAGCATCTGCCCTTGATAACAAGGCAGCATTTGACCGAGTATTGGATCAAGGAGCCCTGATACACACAAGGTCAACAGACATTGGGAGAAAAACCCCTCAAATGATTGGAGTCATACAAAGGACGATGGTTGTTGTTTGCAGGTCAATTATCCTAAACGGAAGAGATCACTGAAGGTCGGAACAGATAGAAGGAATGGGTGACATTTCTTACAAGGAATGGGTGACATTTCGGGTCGAGACCTTTCTTCATAGGTCTTGACCTGAAACGTTTTAGTTTAGTTTCGTTTAGTTTAGTTTAGAGATACTGTGCTGAAACAGGCCCTTCGGCCCACTGAGTCTGCATTGACCAGGAATCCCTGCACACTAACACAAGCCTACACACACTCGGGACAATTTACACACACTTATACCAAGTATACAAACCCAAGCCGATTAACCTGCACATCTTTGGAGTGTGGGAAGAAACCAAAGAACTCTGAGTAAACCCAGGCTGTCATGGGGAGAACATACAAACTCCGTACAGACAGCATACGTAGTTGGGATCGAATCCGGGTCTCCAGTGCTGCAAGCGCCGTAAGGCAGCAACTCAACCCCTGCGCCACCATGCCACCCTCCTTCCTTCTATCCAGAGATGCTGTCTGACCCGCTGAGTTACTCCAGCATTTTATGTCTATCTTCGGTGAAAACCAGCATCTGCAGTTCCTTCCTACAGATCTCTGAAGGTGTTCCTCAGGGCAATATCCTAGACTCTAACATCTACACCGAGTCCACAATGACCAGCGATCCCTGCACACTATAACCCCTGTCCCACTTAGGAGACCTAAACAGGTTACCTTGCTCGCCACCCAAGGTTTCCATGAGGTCATCGGAGGTTTTGGTCACTCTCCCTAATGGTCGAAAGTGGTTTCCGCGTGGTCGAGGCTTCATCCAGGTTGCTGCTATTTTTTCATCATGATTAAAACCGGCCTCGACTAAAAATAGGTTGCCGTTTTAAAAATTGATAATTATTTAGTCGCTGGTCTAATCGAAGCCGGTTTTCTTCATAGTCGAGGAAGGTTTTCAACATATGCGTGGGAGGTGGTAGGAGGTTGCAGGTCACCTCGACCTTGATTTTTTTTTGGGTGGCGGGCAAGGTCACCAGAGGTTGCTGTTTAGGTCTCCTAAGTGGGACAGGGGCTTTACAGTACACTATCCTACACACACGAGGGACAAATTACAATTTTACCGAAGCCAATTAGCCTGCAAACCCATACGCCTTTAGAGTGTGGGAGGAAACTGGAGCACCGAGAGAAAACCCATGCAGTTCATGGGGAGAAGGTACAAAATTCATACAGACAGCACCCATGGTCAGGTTAAAACCCATGTCTCTGGCGCTGTAAGGCAGCAACTCTACCGCTACGCCACCGTGCCATGTCTTGCATGCTATCCAGCCAGATCAGACAAAACTATACATAAATTCAATTAAGTCAAATTCAAGTACAATAGATAGAGCAATGGGGAAGATACAGAGTGCGGTCTATAGCTCTCAGCATTGTAACACAGCAGTTCTTTTACTGTATAATAGTCTCTTCACCCGACTAATGTCAGCCTAAACGTTCCGCCAAGCCATTTGTGTCTCCATCTGATCTATCCTTCCCAACTAGCCTACTATGTGGGATCTTGTCAAAGCCTTGCTAAAGTCCATGTAGCCAATGTCCACCGCCCAACCCTGTCAATCCTCTATCACCTCTTTAAAAACTCAATCAAATTTGTGGGATGCTGTCTCCCATCTCCCATGTACAAAGCCATGCTGACTATGCCGAATAATCCTTGCCTTTCCAAATGCCTATGGACCCTGTCCCTCAGGATCCACTCAGTAACCTTCCCACCACTGGATTATTTTTGCAGCCCTTCCCAAAGAAATATACAACAGTAGCCACCTTCAGTCTTCCGCTACCTCACCTGTGGCTAAAAATGGTATCTCTGCCAGGAGATCCCTTCAATTTCTTTCCTAGCATATACTTGATGATGTCCCTTGATGATGAAGGAGAGCATTTATCTCCTTCAGTATGCCTTAAGACTGCCAGCACCTCCAGTTTATAATGTGGAGGTCAGTGCATCACTATTCCCTTAATTACTTAGTTTCCCTGACCTTTTCCATGGTAAATACAGATGAGAAATATTAATTTAACACTTCATCCCTCTCCTGTGGCTCCATACCTAGACGACCACATTGAGTGGACCTATTCTTTGACTCGCTTATGATTATTTTATTTGGCAAAGCTAGCTCTTTTCCTCCTGATTTCCCTCATATGTGTACTCCTACATTATAGTTCTTCACCAGATTCCTCCTTTGTGAAGGCAGATGTAAAACATCTGTTGAATTGCTTTGCCATTTCCTCGTTTCCCATTATGATTTCTCCCATTCTTGGCTGCTGGAGGCTTACCCTTTTTTAGATATTTTTATGGACTTCAATAATCTACTCAAGGAGGCAGCTCGCCAGCACCTTCTCATGAGCAGTCAGGCATGGGCAGTGTGCTGGTCTTGTCCACTTAGCCTGCATCTTGAAAATTAAATAATAAAAAAAGTCCACCACTTTAAATATAAAACCACCTGCACGTTTGAAGAACCAGAACGTTAGTGAATCAAAATCAGAATCCCAGTTGGGATTCCATGGGATATCAACAAACAATCTATATAGTCCTGTCATAGAGTCATAGAGTGATACAGCGTGGAAACATGCCCTTCGGCCCAATGTGCCCACACCAGCCAACATGTCCCAGCTACACTAATCCCACCTGTCTGCGTTTGGTCCACACCCTTCCAAACTTGTCCTATCCATGCAGCACAGCAGTCAAGTTTAAGTTTAGGTTTATTATATTCACGCGGACCGAGATTCAGTGAAAGTCTTTTGGCTGCGTGCTATCAGTTGTGAATTGTAACACAATAGTGTAAGAAAAAATCTACCTACAATAAATCTGAAATGAAAACAGAAAGTGCCTGATGATGTTGAGCAGGCCATCAAGAAGTTTTTTCTGATCTCTCTTTTGGGCTAACTGTTGTTCTCCTTTACTTCGCTCTCCATTGCTCCCCTTCTCTATGACATAAAACATGCTTATTTTCTCAGTATTCTAGTCATTGATCTTTAATTCTATTATTTACTGCACAGATGCTCTCAGTCTGAAGAAGAGTCTGGACCCGAAATGTCGCCCATTCTTTTTCTGCTGAGATGCTGCCTGACCCGCTGAGTTACTCCACCACTTTGTGTCCATCTTTGCTCTTTTAACTGCTGTTTTGTTTTTATTTGAGATATAGAGTAATAGAACCGGACCTTCAGTTTGAGCCTACTTGAGAATTTACTCCTTAAACCAAAGATAATGGCAAGCTATGATCATTTGTATTATTAGCATTAAGAAGATACATTCCAAAATCAAAAAACATTTCATTCACCGGGTTCTTACCTGCAGTAGCCATGTGAGATAGAAGTAGCAAGTGTTGAATTAAGAGCAAGAGTTTATTGAGAGGACTCGTGCATCCCAGCTCCATAGCTTGACAGTGTAAAAGCTTCTCGGAAACTGAGATGTGGTGTTCCTTTTATCTTAAGCCATGCATTCAAGCTCTGTTGCTTCCTGTTCAACTATACCTTATGATAATCAAACAGAGACAAAGCATGCTACCAGCCACAAGTTTCCTGCTTAGAATTTAAATAGATACGTGATTACACATCTGCACCCTTTTGTCTCCATCTCACTTTGTTACTATCTCCACCTCTCTGCCAATCACCCCACCTCACCTGATTCCACGTATCTACCTCTTTCTCTCATCTCTCTCTACCAGCTACTGTCCCTCCACTCCGTAGGTTTGAAGAAATGTCCCAAACAGAAGCGTGGATGTCCATTTTTAGTTAGTTTAGTTTAGAGATGCAGCGCAGAAACAGGCCCTTCGGCCCACCGAATCCGCACCGAGCAGCGATACCCGTGCATTAACACACTAGGGACAATTTACATTTATAACTAGCCAATTAACCTACAAACCTGTACGTGTTTGGAATGTGGAGGGAAACCAGTCAGGGGAGAACGTACAAACTCTGTACAGACAGCATTCGTAGTCGAGATCGAACCCGGGTCTCTGGCGCTGTAAGGCAGCAAATCTACCGCTGCGCCACTGTGCCACCCACAGATGCTGCCTGGTCTACTGAGTTCCCCCAGCACTTTGTTTTTTTTTAGATTTAAATAAATACTTTGATCTTAGAGCCAGATAGCATGGAACCAGGCTCTTCCCCCAACACGTTCAAGACAACAAAAAAGCCAATCTAAGCTGATGCCGTTTACTCGCATTAGGCCCAAGTCCCTCTAAATCTTTCCTATCCATGTTACCTGTTTGAATGTCTTTTAAAAGTTGTTATTGTACCTGCCTCAACCACTTTCTTTGACAGCTCTTTCCATCTCCTGTGTGTAAAGAAGTTAGGTCCCTTTTAAATCTTTGCCTCTCTCACCTGAAACCTTTACACTGCAGGTTTTCATTCCCTAACTCTAGGAAAATGAATGTGTATTCACACTATCTATGCCCCTCGATTTTTTATATACCTCTGTAAGGCCACCCATCAGACTCCTACGCTCCAAGAAAGATAGTCCTAGCCTTTCCCTGTAGCTCTGCCCACGAATCCAAGCAACATTCTTGTTGATCTTCGATGGTCTCCTTCCAGCTTAATAGCAGTGTAATCAAAACAGTACAGAATACAGGAAGGAGGGTTTGAGGCTGGTTTGTGTGTTCTTGGTTCTTGGTTTCTTGGTCCTCCAAAATATTCCAAATTGGAATTTAAACTGGAGGTGGTGGAGGGAGGACTTAAGCCAGAAAGGGTTTTTGGGAAGAAAGAGCTACCTTAAATTTAGTTGCATCTGGTTGGGTAACTATGGTAGGGTGAAGATTATTCCATGCTTTAATTGTGCGGGGGAAGAATGAATTGCTGTACACATCTGTCTTGGTAGCTGGAATCTCAAATTGGATCGAATGCCCTCGTCTGCTCCTAATTGGTTTGGGTTTGGTGTAGGTCTTGTAATCTATGTCGAGCTGACCATTTAACATTTTGTAAAAACAGGTCAAACGGCTGCTTCCCTCACACAAACTACACACTTTAACTGTGGGTGACAAACCAAACTTACGTCTCACTCATTTTGGTTGTGCTGAAGGCTATGTTTCCCACAACTTCATACTAAAATGTCATGGAAACAAAACCCAAAAAGGTTGTGGCAGCTTTGAAGCACACTGATTGTGTAAAACGCCTGACGTTGCAGCTTGGAGTTCATTACAATTGAGACTTTCGCTGCAATCTTCATAATTTACAGATATAATAACTTACCATATATATATATATCTACAGGACATTAATAGAATGCTTCACAGTGCATTATTGATGTGCTACAATGCTGAGAACTATATTCTGCACTCTGCTTCTTTCCTCTTTGCTCTGTCTCTGTACTTAAGGTTGGGTTGATTATATCTATGTATGGCATTATTTGATCTGATAGCACGAAAAACAAAAAATTCTGCTGTACCTCAGTACATGTGACAATAATAAACCTAACCCTAAACTTGAGGAAAGCTGGAGATATTCAGCAGCATGAATGGAAAAATATGGTCAACATTTCAGATCAATGACCTTTTATCATAACCTTGTTGGCTGATCCTGTAAATATTGCACATAACACTTTGGGCTACCAGGAAGATCCTGTGGATTCAGTAAAGGGCGGCACGGTAGTGGTAGAGTTGCTGCCTTACAGCGCCAGAGACCCGGATTCGATCCTGATTACAGCTGCAGTCTGTAGGGAGTTTGTACGTTCTTCGCGTGACATGATCACATTGAATGGCGGTGCTGGCTCGACGGGCCGAATGGCCTACTCCTGCACCTATTGTCTATTGTCTATTGACCGTGTGGGTTTTCTCCGAGATCTTCGGTTTCCTCCCACACTCCAGACGTACAGATTTGTAGGTTAATTGATTTGGGTTTTTACACTTGGTATAAGTGTAAATTGTCCCTAGTGTATGTAGACTTGTGTTAATGTGCGGGGATTGCTGGTCGGCGTGGACTCGGTGGGAGAGCCTGTTTCCACGCTGCATCTCTAAACTAAACTATTTCTGGAGTGAACAGTGAAATGTATTACTCATTATCACCTTCCCTACAGCCAACAATGGACCATTGTGGGCTCCATTTTACCTTGATCATTGTTGCTGGCTTTGATCTGTCTTTGCATATCTTTCATCAATTTGTTTGATGTACCTTTTCATATGTCTCGGTTCCCTCTACGCTAACCCTCAGTCTGAAGAGGGTTAGCGTAGAGGGAACCGTCCTGGGCGCCGTCCTGTACGGGTATGGCTGCCCAGCCTGCAGCTGTCCGTTTTTCATCTCTTTTTTTTATTTTTAGTTAGTTGAGTTTTTGTTTTTTCGGAGCTCTAGTCTTTTTTATGTGGGGGTGGAGGGGGGGGGGGGGGAAGGGGGAAACTACTTTTCAGGGTCTCTACCTGATCGGAGAGGCAGCTTTTATCCGGGCTGCACTTTCGACCCGTCCTCGCGGCCTACCAGCGGGCCTGGAGCGGCGTTTCCTGAGGGGACCGCCCAGAACCTCGGCTTCGGCGGCGGCGCAGCGCTGGAGCGCTATCGCGGAGCGGAGCGGACGATACCATGCCCGGGTCGCCGCGCTGGATCTCCGGTGAGCCGATGCAACATCGCGGAGCTGCGGGACTGTGGAGCGGCCAGCTGTGGGCGGCGGTGCTGAACTTTTCATCGGGAGCCTGGGATCTCTCGCCGAGATTGCCAGTGGTGGAGCTCCATCCAGCGCGGCCTGTCGGCTTTGGAAGCCTTGGTCTCAAGTAAGGAAGCGGCCGCTCCAGGTGTCCCAAGCCGCTGTGAGGATTCTCCCGATGCCGGAGCACCATCACCCGGCGAGAACGGCCTGGAACATCGGGCCGCCGTAGCGGCGACTGCGGAGGCCTCAATAGGCCTGACTATGGGTGGACAAGGGGATGGGGACTGGACTTTGTGCCTTCCCCCCCAGTGGGAACCATTGTGGGGGGATGTTTTTATGTTTATTGTTAAATTCTTTAATGTTGTGTCTTATCTTTATCTGTGTGCTGCATGGGAAGTCAAATTTCACTACACCAATTGGTGTATGTGACAATAAATGTACTTTGTCCTTTGTCCTTTGGGTCTCGACCCGAAACGTCACCTATTCCTTTTCTCCAGAGATGCTGTCAGTTCCGCTGAGTTACTCCAGCTTTTTGTGTCCAACTTCAGTATACCCAACTTTAATATTACTTTTACACAAAGAAGAAAGAGTAGTTATCCGTGACTTCCACAGACATACATCAGTGATTTCCAGGTCCAGGCAATATAAATGTCACTATTCAACCAGCTTCCAGTTTTTCATCTGAACTGGAACTTCTGTCAATAGGCACCAATAAAATGTTTCTCAGACAAATAGCATGAGTCAAGAGTGTTTTATTGTCACGTGTACCGAAATAGAACAATGAAATTCTTATTGCAGCAGCACGACAGGTTTGTAAACATAATACACAATAGATTATATAATAAAAAAACATTTATAAAAAGGTTCAATATATTAAGAAAAAACCCAATATGGTACAAAAAACAAAACACAACCCAAAGTCCCTCGTGCAATCAAGGTAGTTGGTAGTTCCGAGTTTAGTTGGAGTTCGTAGTGTTCAATAGGCTGATGGACGTTGGAAAGCAGCTGTTTCTGAACCTGGAAGTTACAGTTTTCAGACTCCTATCTCTTCTTCCCGATGGCAAGAGTGAAATGAGAGCATGGACAGGGTGATATGGGTCCCTGATGATGCAAGCTTCCATTTTGAGAGAGCGGTTGAGGCTTGCACCATGTGAACAGGCAGCAGAGTAACCAGTTATCCTTCAGAGTGGCAGCATGGTCCCAAATGATAAGGGCAATAAGCAAGTTCGGTATTCCAACTATGCATGCCCAGGTCATAGGTCACTGGAGATAAACATTGGAAGGTGCGGATATGTTGTGTGTTGGGGTCATGGTCATGGTCAGGGTCCATGGTCGGGGTTGGGCGCGGCCGAGCCGCCACTGGGCCGTCCCCGTCCCCACCCGGTGCCGACTCCAGCCCGGCTCCGCACCGCTCATGCTCCTGGGGGGGGGGGGGGGGGCGTCCGGCTGCGCCCCTCTCCCTGTCCAGTGACCATCGGTTTGCCCCCGGTGGAGGGCATGTCATTACAAACAGTGAGTCAGTCGGAGCTGGGATAGGCAATCAGTTTCACTGGAGCTGCTTGTAGTCTTCCAGCATCAAAGGCCCTGCTGGTGGAGGGTGTTGTGACTCAGACGGAGAGGTTTGGTGGAGGCGGGGGACGAGCGCCAGCCACCGCGAGGACGCACACTGGGCGCCACGGCGGGCCAGGCAACATCTCCGGAGAAGGGTTTCGAAACGAAACGTCACCCATTCCTTTTCTCCGGGGATGTTCAGAAGGATGAGGGGGTATCATATCGAAACATATAAAATTATAAAAGGACTGGACAAGCTAGATGCAGGAAAAATGTTCCCAATGTTGGGCGAGTCCAGAACCAGGGGCCACAGTCTTAGAATAAAGGGGAGGCCATTTAAGACTGAGGTGAGAAAAAACGTTTTCACCCAGAGAGTTGTGAATTTGTGGAATTCCCTGCCACAGAGGGCAGTGGAGGCCAAATCACTAGATGGATTTAAGAGAGAGTTAGATAGAGCTCTGGGGGCTAGTGGAATCAAGGGATATGGGGAGAAGGCAGGCACGGGTTATTGATTGAGGACGATCAGCCATGATCACAATGAGTGGCGGTGCTGGCTCGAAGGGCCAAATGGCCTCCTCCTGCACCTATTTTCTATGTTTCTATGTTTCTATGTTTCTATGGATGCTGCTCGTCCAGCCAAGCCGCTGCAGCATCCCGCGCGCACCCCCGCTGATGGCCGGCGCTCGGCCCCCACCGGCGTCAGGGGGGATGGCCGGCAACCGCTGGGTGGGGCGGGGGGCGCGGCCGGCCAACCTCTCTGGAGCCGATGGGCCGAGCGCAGGGCTGTGCGCAGGGTGCTGCAGCGGCTTGGCTGGTCGGGCAGCATCCCAGGAGAAAAGGAATGGATTCCTCGGGAGTAGGAGCGGGGCCGGGCTGGAGCAAACTCCCGCTACCTGGCATCCCTGTTCCTCAGATTAAATATATTTTTACACATAAATCATGAATAAAGATACGAATTTACACACAGTTTATGCAGCCAGCGCTTCGTTCACTTTTTCTTTATAGCCAGTGACCTTTGACAAATTTCATGATTCCTTGCTTTTTTCGGAATACCGAACTCGCTTATTAAACTATCAGTTTTGATGAATTGTTGAACACTGTGTGGTTATTCTCTGCTTCCTGGCAAATGCAATGGGATGCAAGCTCATCAATGTCCAATCCATTCTTCCATCGTACATCCACCATTGGGTTTCAACCATCACACATCTTTTTAGTGACCCTTCCCTGTAACATTTCCACTCTGCTAATAATGGTAGAATTTGAAGTGTAACTTGTTTATGAAGTTTTCAATTTTCTTGCAGAAAAGAAATGTCACTCAGAATCTGAGACTCAGGTCACCAAGGATATATTTCCTGCAATTCAGGAGTAAGTCAGGTTTATTGAAAATATATTGAGCATTGTCAAGTCAAGTCAAGTGAGTTTATTGTCATGTGTCCCTGGTAGGACAATGAAATTCTTGCTTTGCTTGAGCACAACAGAACATACTAGGCATTTACTACAAGGCATTCTATAAATATATACACAATGGTCAATATACTGATAAAGTGCAAATAACAGTATTGGCTAATAAAGTTCAGTGTTATGTCCGAGCCAGGTTTAATAGCCTGATGGCTGTGGGGAAGTAGCTGTTCCTGAACCTGGTCGTTGCAGTCTTCAGGCTCCTGTACCTTCTACCTGAAGGCAGTAGGGAGATGAGTGTGTGGCCAGGATGGTGTGGGTCCTTGATGATGCTGCCAGCCTTTTTGAGGCAGCGACTGTGGTAGATCCCCTCGATGGAAGGGAGGTCAGAGCCGATGATGGACTGGGCAGTGTTTACTACTTTTTGTAGTATTTTCCTCTCCAGGGCACTCAAGTTGCCGAACCAAGGCACGATGCAACCGGTCTCTCCGTAATCTTCTCAGGAAGTAGAGGCGCTGATGTGCTTTCTTAATAATGGCATCATTGTTCTCGGACCAGGAAAGATCTTCAGAGATGTGCACGCCCAGGAATTTGAAGCTCTTGACCCTTTCAACCATCGACCCGTTGATATAAACGGGACTGTGGGTCCCCATCCTACTCCTTCCAAAGTCCACAATCAGTTCCTTGGTTTTGCTGGTGTTGAGGGCCAGGTTGTTGTGCTGGCACCATATGGACAGTTGCTCGATCTCTCTTCTATACTCTGACTCATCCCCATCAGTGATACGTCCCACAACAGTGGTGTCATCAGCGAACTTGATGATGGAGTTCGCACTATGTCCGGCTACGCAGTCATGAGTATAGAGTGAGTACAGCAGGGGGTTGAGCACGCAGCCTTGAGGTGCTCCCGTGCTAATTGTTATCGAGTCTGACACATTTCCACCAATACGAACAGACTGTGGTCTGAGAGTGAGGAAGTCGAGGATCCCATTGCAGAGGGATGCGCAGAGACCCAGTTCTGCGAGTTTGGTAACCAGCTTGGAGGGGATGATTGTGTTAAATGCCGAGCTGTAATCGATGAATAACAGCCTGACATATGAGTTTTTGTTGTCCAAGTGGTCCAGAGCGGAGTGGAGGGCCAGCGAGATCGCATCCACCGTTGATCTGTTGTGGCGGTAAGCGAACTGCAGTGGGTCCAGGTTTTTGTCGAGGTAGGAGTTGATCTGCGTCATGATCAACCTCTCAAAACACTTCATCACCACAGGCGTTAGTGCCACAGGTCGATAGTCATTGAGGCACGTCACCTTACTCTTCTTGGGCACTGGTATAATTGATGCCCTTTTGAAGCAGGTGGGGACCTCAGACCTCAGAAGTGAGAGGTTGAAAATGTCCGTAAAAACTCCAGCCAGTTGGTCCGCACAGGTTTTTAGAACGCAACCAGGTATACCATCAGGTCCAGGCGCTTTTCGAGTGTTCACCCCTCTGAAGGATTTCCTGACGTCGGCCTCTGTGACTGAGACTGAAATACCATCACAGCGAATGGGGGCTCGGCAAGGCACATCGGTGTTCTCCCTATCAAAGCGTGCGTAAAACGAATTGAGCTCATCAGGGAGTGATGTTTCGCCGACATTCGAGCTGCCTCCTGATTTCGCCTTGTAAGAGGTGATTGCATTCAGGCCCTGCCACAGCCGCCGAACATCAGTCTCTTCCTCCAGTTTGGAGCAGAAGTCCCTTTTGGCCTTTTTGATGGCCTTACCAAGGTCGTATCTGGACTCCTTGTAGGCCACTGTATCATCAGACATGAATGCCCGGTGTCTGGACTTCAGAAGAGTGCGGATATCAAAGTTCATCCAAGGTTTCTGATTGGGAAACGCGCGGAAGGTTTTGGTGGGGATGCAGTCCTCCACACACTTCTTAATGAAGTCTGTAACGACTGTGGCGTATTCATTCAGGTCCGTAGCCGAGTCCTTGAACATTGCCCAGTCTACAGACTCCAAACAGTCCTGGAGTTGTTCCTCTGCCCCCCCCCGACCAGCTCTGTACTGTCCTCACCTCTGGGGGTGCACTCTTTAATTGCTGCCTGTAGGCAGGAAGAAGCAGCACCGCGGTATGGTCGGATTTACCGAAGTGTGGGTGAGGGATAGAGCGATAGGCATTCTTGATGGTGGTGTAGCAGTGGTCGAGGGTGTTTGGTCCTCTGGTGCAGCAGGAGACATGTTGGTGGAAGTTAGGGAGTGATTTCTTTAGGTTTGCCTTATTGAAGTCCCTGGCTATGGTGGTAAACGCCTCGGGGTAAGACGTCTGGTGTTTGTTGACCACGGCGTGCAGCTCCCCCAGTGCCAGACGGACGTCTGCCTGGGGTGGGAAGTAGACTGCGGTCAGGATGATGGAGGTGAATTCCCTCGGAAGGTAGAAGGGACGACACTTCACCGCCAGATGTTCGAGGTGTGGAGAGCAGGAGGTGGACAGGACTGCCACGTCTGAGCACCACGCAGAGTTGACCATGAGGCAGACGCCCCCTCCTCTCCCTTTCCCAGATGCCAGTGTACGGTCCATACGATGGATGGAGAACCCTTCAGGCTGGACCGCTGAATCTGGGGAGCTGGGGGTGAGCCATGTCTCTGTGAAACAGAACACAGAGCATTCCCTCAGCTCCCTTTGATAAAGCAGTCTTGCCCTTAAGTCCTCCACTTTATTTTCAAGGGACTGTACGTTGGCCAGTAGGATAGTAGGGAGAGGGGTCCGAAGTCCCCTGCGCTTCAGTCTGACCTGAAGTCCTGCCCGTCGGCCACGTTTCCGGACACAATGGAGGCTTCCCCTTTGTTTCCAGGTGCTGAGTTTCCTGTACCTGCTGTTTCTGCGGACCTGCGCTGGAACGGGGATTCCTTCACAGACGGCAGCTCCAGCTCCGTAACGAACGGGGGTACCTTTGACGAACAACAAAGGCGATCCTTGCATCTTCTTGCTGTCATATCTCTCTGGCTTGTTCATAAATTTAATAAGATACTAGACTAAGTGGGACCCGTATTCCCCCTCCACCAATATTCCTTCTCCACCAATTCCAATACACACACACACACACACACACACACACACACACACACACACACACACACACACACACACACACACACACACACACACACACACACACACACACACACACACACACACACACACACACACACACACACACACACACACACACACACACACACACACACACACACCTCACACACACACTCACACACATACATTCACTCACACATACTCACTCACTCACACACACACTCACACACAGACTCGCACACACACACACACACACCCACACTCACACACACACACACACACACCCACACACACACCCACACACACACACACACATACACTCACACACACATACACTCACACACACATATACACTCAAACACACACACTCACACACACAGACTCACACACACACACATACACTCACACACACATACACTCACACACACACAGACACACACACACTCACATACACACACTCACACTCACACACACACACACCATATATATGACAGTAAACTTTCTTGAATCTACTCACACCTCTCCACTGTGGGGCTTCTGCAGTCAGCGGCACTTCCGCAATCAGTGCGACCTCTGCACTCATCGGAAATACGCAATCAGCGCGACCTGTCCACAAAATGAGCGGGACTTTTGGACTAAACACAGTCGGACCTAATAATGCATTTATTCCTTCCAAACACAGTCGGACCTAATAAAGCATTTATTCCTTCCAAACACAGTCGGACCTAATAAAGCATTTATTCTTTCCAAACACAGTCAGACCTAATAAAGCATTGCAGTTTCAAGGACACGCAGGCCAGCAGGCCAAACAACTCATGGCATTGTCATTAAGGGCTAACAAATCATTTATTGCAAGTACATTGCAGACTCACAGTTCAGTTGATTCACAGCTTAGAATGACAGTCGTGGCCTCTCCCTCGCGATCTTGCAGAGTGACGGACTCACGTCCAGGCATCCGGGGTTTTATCCGTTACCTTCATCGCGGGCGTTACCTTCATCGCGGTGATTGACAGGCGAGAGGACCAATCAGTTGATCTCAAGGTTTTTTAAACACTCATAACTTTTTTATTTTTAATCGATGGGAAAAATCATCCGGGCTGGCTCAGCGGAGGAGGACTGTGAGTAAGATGGCCAAAAATCACAGCGATACAGGGTAGCATTTTTTCTAAAATCAATATACAGCGCAGACAGGAAGTGTTCAAGATGAGACTTTTAATTATATAGATGTTTCTAAATTAATCAAAGTAGTCAAATTTCAGCCATCCTTCCTATTTTGCCCGAAAGTCAAATACCTGCATTTCTATATAATGCTTTGCTAAAATAAGACCACCAGGCTAATTAAATTTGACCCACTCTTAAATAGAAGGTGACTCAGTGTGGATCGCTGGAATGAACAGGAGACACAAATTAGGGCTTCAGATGATGAAATAGGAAAGGCATACTGTAAGAAAGGAATTGTGCTGTGTAAGGAGTTACAGTGCCTTCCATAATGTTTGGGACAAAGACCCACCATTGTCTCAAACATTATGGAGGGCACTGTATATGCCAGATGACTTTGTCATCATTTTTAATGTTTGAATTAGATAATCTGCCATTCTTCTAATCTCCAGGGAAATATAGGTATCATGTCTTCATTCCCACCAGATAGGTCAAATTCCTCATTCCTGATGTCAGCATTAGTTATTATCTATCATCTATCTATCTATCTATCTATCTATCTATCTATCTATCTATCTATCTATCTATCTATCTATCTATCTATCTATCCATCTATCTATCTATCTATCTATCTATCTATCTATCTATCTATCTATCTATCTAACTATCTAACTATCTATCTATCTATCTCTCTCTCCCTCTCTATCTATCTATCTATCTATCTATCTATCTGTCTGTCTGTCTGTCTGTCTGTCTGTCTGTCTGTCTGTCTGTCTGTCTGTCTGTCTGTCTGTCAGTCTGTCTATCTATCTATCTATCTATCTATCTATCTATCTATCTATCTATCTATCTATCTATGCATCTATCCATTCTAAAAGGATATTGGGATGAGGATAGGTGATTGTGAGTGGGATATTTGTTATACTGATTGTATTGGGAAGGGTGATTATAGGGTGATGGGTTGTATATATGACTAAGAGATACTGTATAGTATATGAGGGTTTTTTCTTTTCTTTTTTCTTTTTTTCTCTTTTTTTGTATGGCTTTGTAAATATTTGATTAGTGTATAAATGTAAATAATTTGGTGTACATATAGCTGCTAAATTTGTATAAGATAATTATAAGCAGTTGAATAAGGGGTGGGAATTAATAAGCTTTGGCTTCTTCCTGCTCTTTTTCAGACACATACGATTTCATTTATTTATAGATATTGTTTATGACACTTTATATTCTTGTTTCGTTTTTTTGTATGCTGTTTCACACTTGCTTTTTATTCTTTTATTCTGTTTGAAATAAAGAATTAACTAAAATTAAAAATATATATATATATCTTCTATCTTTCTTCTTTTTCTTTTTTTACATAACTAAAACTCTGATCTTGTTATCTTCTGGTTTGCGCGGTCTTTCTATTTCCTCAAAGGCAGTATGCGATAACACTACGATTTTTAGCCAGCTTACTCACCATTCTCCTGAACACCGAGTGCACTAAGTTTCGTTCCGATCAGTGGTGTAATGTAAATGTTACCGAGTTATACAAATCTTAAAAACCGCTCGTGTGCAGATTGATCTCCTCTCCTGCCAGTCAGTGCCGTGTGAATGGTCTCTTCTCCTGTCACTCCGTGGAACGGTCCGCCCCTTCCTGCGCCATCGCGTCTTTACTGGAGCTAAGGATGGCCGGCGGAGGTTTCCAACCGGACACAATTTTCGGAGGGACCGGAACCGGCCCGACCCGACCCGACCCGACCCGGCCTGGCCCGACCCGGCGCAGCGCGGGAGATGTCGCCAGATGGAAAATGGAGAATCTGAGGGCTGGAGGAGAATGTCCAGTGACCAGTGCCCGCTGTGAGTCCCCATCGCACTGCCAGCTCCAGCCCCTACCCATCTGGTCCCCCTTGCTGGCTTCCCCATGATACGGCCCTCTCCCCCACAACCCCCATCTTTTCTCCGAGCTTTCTCCACCCCCCCCCGCCACTCATGCACCCCGCCTCGCCACACAGCGGAAGGCCACACAAGCGGCAGCGGTAGGCCACGGCAGTGCTCCCCCCCCCACCGGCCACCGACAGGCCACGCCTGAAGCCGTCCCCCTCCCCTGGTTGCAGGGCGCTCCTCTGAGGGGGGATGGAGTGAGTCCATGTGGGGGAAGGGCAAGGGGCGGAGTGGGGGGGTGAGGGAAGGAGGGGGGGATCAGGGACATCACAATGGGAACCCGTCAGCTGCGCCTGCATAGTTAGAGGCTATGTGTGAGTGGTGGAATATTGCGTTTGGGAACAGGTTGCGTTGGGGGAATGGGTGAGTGGTGGAATATTGCGTTGGAGAATGGGTAGCATTGGGGGACCAGGCCTCCCTTATGACTGGGACCCAACGTGTCCCACTTAGTCTAGTAGATTCTAATTCTAGTTTCTGTAATTAAAAAAAGACATAAACATACAGTGCCCTCCATAATGTTTGCGACAAAGACCCATCACTTATTTATTTGCCTCTGTACTCCACAATTTGAGATTTGTAATTAAAAAAATCACATTAAAGTGTATTGTCAGATTTTATTAAAGGGTATTTTTATACATTTTGGTTTCACCATGTAGAAATTACAGCTGTGTTTATACATGGTCCCCCATTTCATGGCACCATAATGTTTGGGACACATGGCTTCACAGGTGTTTGTAATTGCTCAGGTGTGTTTAAATGCCTCCTTAATGCAGGTATAAGAGAGCTCTCAGCACCTAGTCTTTCCTCCAGTCTTTCCATCACCTTCGGGTCGAGACCTTCCTTCAGATTCTTCTGAAGAAGGGCCTCGACCCAAAACGTCGGCCATTCCTTCTCTCCAGAGATGCTGCCTCACCCGTTGAGTTACTCCAACATTTTGTATCTACCTTCGATTTAAACCAGCATCTGCAGTTCTTTCAAAAGGCTCTCTCTCTCTCTCTCCCTCTCTCCCTCCCCCCCCCCCTACAAAATTTATGAAGGTTTAAAAATCATAAGAGCAGCAGATTGGTCTTCTCGCCTGTCATCGCCGAGGACGGCAACCCCCCTATTCCGGTACATTCAGGTTGGTACTGGACCCCAAGAAGGGGACTTTGTAGAGTGCCTTCATGATGGATTCTTAGAGCAGCTTGTTTTGGAGCCTACCAGGGAGAAGGCAACTCTGGATTTAATGTTATGTAATGAACCGGATTTGATAAAGGAACTTGTGGTTAATGAGCCATTAGGAGGTAGTGACCATAACATGGTCAGGTTTAATCTACAATTGGAGAGGGAGAAGGGTAGATCGGAGGTGTCAGTGTTACAGTTGAATAAAGGGGACTATGGGGCTGTTGTGTATTTGGGTGCTTGGAACTAACTTAAAATAACACTCAGACACGGGAGTGAACCAACAAGCTTCTTTATTCCAGGACACCACCTTGAGTCTGCCCCGCGCATGCGTCAATTGCGCAAGACCTTAATTATGTTAATTCTATCCCATACATAACACTCCTCCCCCTTTAACTCGGAGGTAGGTCACCATTTCACCAGCACGGTATATGCTCTTAATCTAAATATAATTGACGAATGCAGTTCCAAAATTGTATTTTTAAAATCATCTTACTATACATCCTATTAACCGTAAATAGTCCTACCTAACTCAACACTTATAACTTTACCTTCCACCCCTCTCCCTTAAACCAAATACCTTACACTTTATGGGATATCATTTATACAGAACACAAACCCCAAATCTGTTGGGTGGTTTTTTAATCCTCTCAGACCTGTGTCTCTCTGGCTGTGTCGGACTTTGTCCATTATCTGAGACCTCCGGCTCTGGCTGTGATGATGTACTATCACAAAGGGCTAGAGGTTTCTTGCTCTCTGACTTTCCTTCAGGATCTACACCAGCTGTTAGAGCAGTCAAAACTATCAGTGGCTCCTCGCTTGGTTGACCCCCTTTTCTATGGTACGACACGGCAGCGATACGACACGGCAGGGGTAGGCAGCGGTAGGCCATGGCAGTGCCCCCCCCCCCACCGGCCCCCGACAGGCCCCGCCTGAAGCTGTCTCCTCCCCTGGCTGCAGGACGCTCCCCGCCAGAAGCCGTCCCCAGCTGCAGTCCATTCGGCCCACAACACACATACTAACCCAATAAAACTCCATTTGGCCCACAATATTCTACTAGCCCTCTGGAAACAAGTCCCTCCGGCGCACAACACCTGTACTAGCCCAAGAAAAGTCCCTTTGGCCCATAATATCTGCTCTCCCCCGGCTGCAGAACGTTCCCCATCCCACCCCCACCGGCCCCCGCCTGAAGCTGACCCCATCCCCCGGCTGCAAGACGCTCCCCTCAAGAAGCCGTCCCCAGCTGCAATCCATTTGGCCCACAACACCCGTACTAGTCCAATAAAAGTCCATTCAGCCCACAATGTCCTACTAGCCCTCTGGAAACAAATCCCTCCGGGTCACAGCACCTGTACTAACCCAGGAAAAGTCCATTCGGTCCATAATATCCGTACTAGCCCTATGGAAACCAGTCCCTTTGGACCACAATACCTGTACTTGCTCTCCAGAAAGCCCCCAACCCCCCCCACCGGCCACTGCCTGAAGCTCTCCCCCTCCCCCATCTGCAGGACGGTCCCCTACCCACCGGCCCCCAACTGAAGCTGTCCCCCTCCACGGGCACCCGACAGCCTCCGCCTGAAGCCACCCCCCTGCCCCGACTACAGGACGCTCCCCCATCCCCCCGACAGCACCCGCATGAATCTGTCAACCCTCCCCAGCTGCAGGACGCTCCCTCCCCCCCCCCCATAACAGCATCCGACTGAAGCCATCATCCTCCCCCTGCTGTAGGACACTTCCCACCCGGCCCCTGACAGCCCCCTCTAGAAGCGTCCCCCTCCCCCGCTGCAAGACGCTCCCCCCCACCGGCCTCCGCCTGAAGCTGTCCCAGCCCAGCTGCAGGATGCTCCCCACCGGTCCTCGCCTCGAGCCCGTGGGGAGCGCCAGCATTAGGCAGCGGCAGTGGTTGGCCACGATAGCAATAGGCAGGGGTAGGCCATGGCAGTGGGAGGTCACATCCTGCAGCTAGGGACGGGGACCGTTAGGGTGGAAATTAGGGGCTATGGGTGAGTGGTGGAATATTGCGTTGGGGGAACAAGTTGTGTTGGGGGAACGGGTGAGTGGTGGAATATTGTGTTGGGGAATGGGTTTCATTGGGGGACCAGGCCTCCCGTGTGACTGGCACCCAACAGGTCCCACTTAGTCTAGTTTTCATTAAAGATCAAACACAGAAAAGAAATGAATCTCTCAAATGATTAATCATTACAACTTACAAACATTGTACTCTTCCGTGACATGGGTAATATCTTTGTACTCTCTGGGTAGCTTTTTTTCCCCAAATTAAATAATCATCCATAGTTAGATAAGCAAATACATTTTTAAAGATGATGCTCAAACTGATTTTTAGTTGGAGAAACCAGAATCGTCAAGGATTATTGTCCTCCTACATTCTTTGCATGTCTGTGGTGATTGACCCTACCTATCTAACTTATGAACAGATTCCATGCAGGAACTGAAGCCCAGACAGAGCCCAGAACACAAAAATGCTGGAGTGCATAAATACCAGACAGTATCGTCATTTATGGGCATTTATAAAATTACAGTTACAAAAGAGAATATTTGGCCCATTATGTCATACTGACCAAGGAATATTAAACTAATCCCATTTTCCACATTATGCATTTATTCATCTATATTACTAAAACTCTTCTCTTGTTTGTGTGTATGTATATATGTGTGTGTGTGTGTGTGTGTGATCTGGGCACAATCTGGTTAATTCCTATTTTCTTCCAAATGCTAGGCCACAGCCTTCCCATTTTCACACAGCCCAAACTCACCGACTTTCGGCCAAACCCCCCCCCCCCCCCCCCCGAATGCACTCACAAGGCAGGACGGGACACTCCAGCTCTTTGCATGGGTGGGGGGGGGGGGGGGAGGATGGGGAGGGCGCCCCGCTGGAATGTTTTGCAAACCACCCACCCCTTGCCTGGCCCAGCCGCAGTCCTTGGGTCCACGCCCGCCGACGGTCTCGCGCGGGTCTGGGCCAGGACTGGAGCCGAGCCTAGTGCTGGAGCTGGAGTGAGGACCGAGCCCGGGGCTTGGGATGGGTCCGTGACCGGAGCCAAGAATGAAGCTGCCGGTGGAACCAAGGACCAGCCTGGGTCCGGGGTCAGGGACGAGCCCGGAGAAGAAGTCGCAGCCTGGACTGCAGCCCAAGCGGCGGCTGAGCTGACGGCTGCAGTCTACAGCCAGGGCCGGGCCGAGTACGAGAACCAGGCCGTGTTCCAGGCCCTGACATTCAACTACAACCTGGGTAGGTGCTGGGGCAGGGAATGAGAGTGAGGGGAGGAGGATGAGGGAAATGAGGAAGGAGATGGGGTGGGGTCTCTACCCCCCTCCCTCTCTGCCCCTCTCCTTCTCTACCCCACGCCCCCTCCCTCTTACTCCCCTCCCTCTCTACCCCATCCCTCTCTACCCCCCTCCCTCTCTACCCCCTTCCCTCTGCCCCCCTCCCTCTCTACCCCCCCTCTCTACCCCCCATCCCTCTCTACCCCCCTCTCTCTCTCTCTCTACCCCCCCACCCTCCCTCTCTAGGGAGTTGTGAATATTGGGACCTATGGGTGAGTGGCGCAATATTGCATTCGGAGACCAACCCCCCCCTGCATTTGGGACGGGACCCAACGGGTCCCACTTGGACGAGTGTACTTTAAAAATGGAATGTTTCCACCTCTACATTTTTCATTGCTTTTCCCAGAATATTTGGGACAAAGACCCATCTTTTTTTTATTTGCCTCCACAATTTGAGATTTGTAATAGAAAACAATCATATGTAGCTAAAGTGCAGAGTCGGATTTCAAAAGGCCATTTTTATATATTTTGGTTTCACCATGTAGAAATTACAGCAGTGTTTATACATAGTCCCCCCCCCATTTCAGGGCACCATAAGGTTTGGGATACAGCAATGTCATGTAAATGAAAGTAGTCATGTTTAGTATTTTGTTACATATCTTTTGCATGCAATGACTGCTTGAAGTCTACGATTCATGGACTTCACCAGTTGCAGGGTGTTTTGGTGATGCTCTGCCAGGCCTGTATTGCAGCCATCTTTAGCTTATGCTTGTTTTGGGGGCTAGTCCCCTTCAGTTTTCTCTTCTACAAATCTCAAATTGTGGAGTACAGAGGCAAATAAATAAATGATGGGTCTTTGTCCCAAACATTATGGAGGGCACTGTATTGCTACCAGATCTCCTCAGTGCAAATAAGACTACTGTTTTTTTTAATGCAGTTTTCCATTATCTTTAAGTCTACAAAATCCATTTCTGTACCTTGATCAGACCCAATTTGGACATTTTTTGTAATAGTATTTGGTATTTTCAAGTTATGTTGTGAAAGTTAGTTGCTATCGTCTAAAAACTGAAGTATAATTGGTTAATATATCACCAAATGGAATTGATTATATTGGGCTTTACTGATGTTTGAGTGCAGAAATTGTGCTAAATTTAGCGTGAATCAGAACAACGTGTTGTCTGTTAATCCACAAAGCTTTTCACTGCACTTCAGTACACGTGGCAATAAACTAAACAAAACAGGCGTTTAAAAGAAAATTGCACTGCATCATTCTTTTTATTTATTAATTTTATATTATATATAAACAATATTTAACATCAACTATTCATAAAAAGTGGCACCATTTCCTTCTCTCATTTGGAGCAAAGGCAGTCAGAGCATTATTGTGGAAATATCATCATCAGACAGACTACTATATTTTAATAAGGTCCGTTATCAGTATCTCCATCAGGGTAATAAATCCAGACTTCCAAATGTCACTCTAGGTCAGAGAACAAATCAACTACAAAGTGCTGTTTAAGAATACCATCCCAGAAAATCCAACAAACTATAACACCGATAGCATTTTTGAGTAGGAAATTGAAAATGTTTTCCCTATATCAACAGGCTTCAGAATTTGTTCATTGAGATGGGCTTTTAAAGCAGTGCATCAGAAGCAAAGTAATTAAAAATAATTCACATCTCCATTCTATTGTAAATAATTGCCATCTGATTGTTGTTTTTGTGTAATCATGTACAGGTTTGTAGTGATCATGTGAACATTTGGAGGTATAAAAATACGTAACAATTGCATCTGAAGTATAAAGCCAAAAGAGAGCTTTGAAATATAAAAAGATATATCAGACTGAATTTCAAAATCAGTTAAAGATATTTAAAATAACTTGTGATTCCTATAAGTTGTCACAGGGTCACACAGCATGGAAACAGGCACTTTGGTACACCGAATCCATGCCAGCGCATTGACTATCCATTTACACTAAGCCTACATTAATCCCATTTTTTTCCTCGATACATTCTTCCCAATTCCCCCTAGATTTACTGCTCACCTAGACACAAGGTGCAATTTACAGTGGTCAATTAACCTATCAACCAGCAAGTCTTTGGGATGCGAGGGGGAAAACTTAGCCGGTTACAGGGAGAACGTGCAAGCTCCATACAATCAGCACACTGGGTCTCTGGTGTTATGTCAGCAGCTCAACAAGATGCACCACCCAGCTGTTGTGATGAGTTCCAGGCAATTCTGAATCCACCTGCTTCTGTGACAAAATCCATTAGTTCTCATCCTTTCCACCAAGTGTATATACTGGTTTCAAGTTTAGGTTTAATGCACGTTACCTACTAACTACAGAGTAAGAAGTCATTTGGACCATTGAATCTACGTGGCATCCAGAAAATCCCAGTCTCATTCCATTCTTCTCATTCCCCTGTAGCCCCGCCATTGATTTTCTCCCAAATTATTTGATTCCTTAAGGAGTCAATTTACAATAGCCAATTAGCCGAGCAGTACTTCTTTGGGACGTGGGAGAAAATTGGAGGATCTGGAAGTGCGTGCGTGCAAAGATGGAGAATGTGCAAAGTCCACGCGGATGGCAGTCAACGGCAGAATTGAACATGCAGCTCTAGAGCTGGGAGACAGTGTTAACTGCTTCACCACTGTGTGTCAACCTATAAAGGCGATAAAGAGATGTGACCATTTGGAACTTTGGTTACAGAAAGTCCTCCAGACTCTATTAGATTGAAGCAGACACAAGTTTTAACAAGAAAAATTTAAAAAAAATTCAGGGGCAATCAAATCCACCAAAAAAATCATTGTGGTTACATTGACAAGATGCAAGAGGCCAGAAATAAAATCTTGCTTGGAGATTGATGGATTTGGAGATTGATGGGTTCTTGATTAATACGGGTGGCATGGGGTTATGGGGAGAAGGCAGGAGAATGGAGTTGAGAGGGAAAGATAGATCAGCCATGATTAAATGGCGGAGTAGACTTGATAGGCCAAATGGCTTAATTCTGCTCCTATAACTTACAAACATGAAATTAGTCGATGTTAAGAACTAGTTCCATTATCATATTCAGGTTATTTTCAGCAAACAATGGAGATATCAAGTATGCAGAATTTAGATCGACAAGTAGGACAAGGCACCCGATTTGAAAGCCACGTTTCTGGATGCTGCTGGTCCTGGCGGCTGGCAAACCATTTCCCCATGCAGGTCAGGCACCACATCGGACGGCAGTAGCATTGCTGACATTCACCATCATTTGGCTCCATGCAGATTTTGACAAGTTTGATGTTCGCAGCTGTCTGCATGCAGCCAATACACGATTCCAATTCCTGTATCAAAGAAATTGAGCACATTTAAATAAAACATGATATCCTAATGGGCCTGTCCCACTTAGGCAACTGCAGGGGACTATGCGGTCGCCACATGTTCGCGGGTGGTTGCCGGGGAGTCGCCTTCATGGTCGCGAGGAGTTCCCGCATTCTGGGAACCAGTCTCGGCCTCATTATGGTCGCCATGAATTTTTCAACATATTGAAAAATTAGCGGCGACCAGAATGAAGCCGCCATGGAGAGTAGCGAGAATACTCGTGCCGTAGGTGGGTCGCCAGGAGGTCCTAGTGGGTTGCCAGGAGATCGAACGTTCTCGTAGGTTGTAGCCGGTGCTGACCGGTGAATTTCATTGGCTCATTGGGAAAAAACCCCATAAGCAGTAGTTTTCAGAAACAAGGATAACCGACCGGTAAGCTTCACAGCCGTGTATGTCTGGCTTCTTAAAAGTTGTCCTCACTCCTTCACTCCCCCCCCCCCCCCCCCCATCCTCTTTTAAAGGACTTACGTGACCCTTCCCTTACACTGCGGTTTCACCGTCTTAATTACAGCGCCAACCTTCCTGTTCATTGTGTCTGTATCGCATTGGCTTTGCACCGTGTGACTTTCACTCAGAGTGCTCCCCTCGCTCTGTGTGTGTGTGTGTGTGTGTGTGTGTGTGTGTGTGTGTGTGTGTGTGTGTGTGTGTGTGTGTGTGTGTTTCACTCTGACAATCAGCGTTCCAGTCGCCGGTTTTTCAGGCGACTGTCAAGTCAAAAAATCACCTAAATGGTACAGGCCCATAAGGATTCTGACATTTTTGTGATTCTGTAAATTTACAAAGTTCCCATTCGTACAGAATTCTTCAGACTATTATTCCTCCAATAATAAATTTAATTCTGCCACGCTTATAGAAACATAGAAATTAGGTGCAGGAGTAGGCCATTCGGCCCTTCGAGCCTGCACCGCCATTCAATATGATCATGGCTGATCATCCAACTCAGTATCCAGTACCTGCCTTCTCTCCATACCCTCTGATCCCTTTAGCCACAAGGGCCACATCTAACTCCCTCTTAAATATAGCCAATGAACTGGCCTCGACTACCCTCTGTGGCAGAGAGTTCCAGAGATTCACCACTCTCTGTGTGAAAAAAGTTCTTCTCATCTCGGTTTTAAAGGATTTCACCCTTATCCTTAAGCTGTGACCCCTTGTCCTGGACTTCCCCAACATCGGGAGCAATCTTCCTGCATCTAGCCTGTCCAACCCCTTAAGAATTTTGTAAGTTTCTATAAGATCCCCTCTCAATCTCCTAAATTCTAGAGAGTATAAACCAAGTCTATCCAGTCTTTCTTCATAAGACAGTCCTGACATCCCAGGAATCAGTCTGGTGAACCTTCTCTGCACTCCCTCTATGGCAATAATGTCCTTCCTCAGATTTGGAGACCAAAACTGTACGCAATACTCCAGGTGTGGTCTCACCAAGACCCTGTACAACTGCAGTAGAACCTCCCTGCTCCTATACTCAAATCCTTTTGCTATGAAAGCTAACATACCATTCGCTTTCTTCACTGCCTGCTGCACCTGCATGCCTACTTTCAATGACTGGTGTACCATGACACCCAGGTCTCGCTGCATCTCCCCTTTTCCTAGTCGGCCACCATTTAGATAATAGTCTGCTTTCCTGTTTTTGCCACCAAAATGGATAACCTCACATTTATCCACATTATACTGCATCTGCCAAACATTTGCCCACTCACCCAGCCTATCCAAGTCACCTTGCAGTCTCCTAGCATCCTCCTCACAGCTAACACTGCCCCCCAGCTTAGTGTCATCCGCAAACTTGGAGATATTGCCTTCAATTCCCTCATCCAGGTCATTAATATATATTGTAAATAGCTGGGGTCCCAGCACTGAGCCTTGCGATACCCCACTAGTCACTGCCTGCCATTGTGAAAAGGACCCGTTTACTCCTACTCTTTGCTTCCTGTTTGCCAGCCAGTTCTCTATCCACATCAATACTGAACCCCCAATGCCATGTGCTTTAAGTTTGTATACTAATCTCTTATGTGGGACCTTGTCGAAAGCCTTCTGGAAGTCCAGATACACCACATCCACTGGTTCTCCCCTATCCACGCTACTAGTTACATCCTCGAAAAATTCTATAAGATTCGTCAGACATGATTTACCTTTCGTAAATCCATGCTGACTTTGTCCAATGATTTCACCACTTTCCAAATGTGCTGCTATCCCATCTTTAATAACTGACTCTAGCAGTTTCCCCACTACCGATGTTAGACTAATTGGTCTGTAATTCCCCGTTTTCTCTCTCCCTCCCTTCTTAAAAAGTGGGGTTACGTTTGCTACCCGCCAATCCTCAGGAACTACTCCAGAATCTAAAGAGTTTTGAAAGTTTTGATTGGAACTGGCACAACTGCATCTTTAATGTTTTATGCGTCATTCCTAACTGTCACTGTATGTCATGTTGTCACTTGCGGGCGGAGCACCAAGGCAAATTCCTTGTATGTGAATACTTGGCCAATAAACATATTCATTCATTCATTCAAGATCAATGCCATCTTTCATTTGCTGACAACACCGCTGGTGGAATCAAATAATTGTCATGTGAGGTAGCTTCAATTTGAACTTGCTTTCATTTAAAAAGTGAAAACCTATCCTCTTTTGAACAATAAAAAACCTTAATTTACATGCATCTTTTACAACCTTAGTGTTTGCCAGGGTCTAATAGTAAAAAAATTACCATTTTAAAGTATGGTCACAGGTGCAACATCAATTAACACAGCACCCAATTTGGTCTCATTCCCCAGCTCCCAAACAACAGCAAATCCAATTGTAGGTGACAACGACAACTATCAACACATACTGTACAATACACCTACAACATTTAAGGCACTTGGACAGATACATGGATAGGAAAGATTTAGAGGGATCTGGGCCAAACACAGGCAAATGGGACTAACTAAGATGGGGCATCTTGGTCTGCATGGACTAGTGTGGCTGAAGAGCATGACTTAAAAAAAAATCCCCTTCTCTCTTTTAAACACTTGTGTTGAATGGCACAGTGGTGCAGCGGTAGAGCTGCTGCCTTACAGTGCCAGAGACCCGGGTTTGATCCTGACATCACTGTGACCACATGGGGTTTCTTCCGGATGTAATAAGCTGAACCCATCCAGCTGTCCTCTGTTTCCTGTGTTTGTTCATTGGTATATTCATAATAGTATTAATAATATTAACATTTGTTTCAACACTTGATGAAGACAATACATTTTCCTTCGGCTTTCTTGACATGGGTTTATTATTACCATTTTAAAGTATGGTCACAGGAGCAACATCAATTAACATTGCACCCAATTTGGTCTCACTCCCCAGCTCCCACAAACAACAGCAAATCCAATTGTAGGTGACGACGACAACTATAATTACAAAGAGCACCGTTTCTATTTTGCCCTGGGATGTCTGGGAACCCATATGATGATGCTGAAGAGAGGAAACTGGGGTCAGATCCCATTTCTTTCAGCCAGAAATAATATAAAAATATTAAATGAGGCCCGCAAGGAAATTTTTTAGGAAACGTTCACAAGGAAAAATTATTAATGCAGCAAAATCTTTCCAAAGCAGACTGCAAAATTATGCAAACTTTCTTTAATCCCAGCCTACAGGGAGGAGGTCCAGCACCTGGCAGTCTGGTGTGCCAACAATAACCTCGTCCTCAACTCCATGAAGACGAAGGAAATTATTGTTGACTTCAGGAAGAACAGAGGGGGCAGACATACCCCCATCCATATAAACGGGACTGAGGTGGAGCGCGTCTCCAACTACAAATTCCTCGGGGTACACATCTCGGAGGATTTGTCCTGGTCCCTCAATACCTCCAAACTGATCAAGAAGGCGCAGCAGCGCCTTTACTTCCTGAGGAGGCTCAAGAAAGCTCACCTGTCCCCCCAGATCCTGACCAACTTTTACCACTGTACCATCGAAAGCATCCTGACCACCTGCATCACGGCATGGTACAGTAGTTGCACGGTAGCTGACAGGAAGGCACTACAACGGTGCCCCGCTCCCTGCAATGGATGCCCTCCACCGAAAACGGTGTCTGAGACGGGCCGGGAAGATCATCAAGGACCCCTCCCACCCTAACCATGGACTGTTTGCCCTCCTCCCATCAGGGAGGCGGTACAGAAGCCTCAGGTCTCGTACAAGCAGGATGAGGAACAGCTTCTTTAACAACACTATCACATTGCTGAACTCGGAGTCCCGCTGATAGATTTCTCCAGTCTTTCCGTCCACATTGTTTGCTCATTCTGCATTCTGTATTTTATTCTGTATTTTATTCTGTATATTGTTCTTGTTCTGTGTTTTTATTTCTATATTGCAACATTGCTACGAGCAGACGCTAGATTGCATTTCGTTGTACCCATACTTGTATCTGTGCAATGACAATTAAAGTTGAATTGAATTGAATTGAATGTCAATTATAGGCCAACCAGCAAGAGTCTTTATTGGCGCAAAATTCACCATTGCCACTTTTATTTTAACTAAACATTTGCTGCTTGATTTTACATTGCTTGCATTTTGTTTTCTGTTGCCTTACACCTAATTACACACCCTGTATCATTTACTTTATAGCTTTAGTATTCTGTCGAAGCTGCACTCTTCCTTGTATTAGCTTTTTATTGTGCTGGAAAATGACCGTTTTTTCATTTGCGAAGTCGAACAACTTACTAACAAATAGGACTAATCTATTTAGGCATGGACCAGTTGGATTGAAGAATCTTTCTCCATGCTGAATAACTCAGTGACTTCAAAAATCTAATTTGACCAAAATAAATGTAATTGAAGGACGTAGAAGCTAGAAGGGGGATTGAGGAGGTTGGTTTGAAAGAGTGTGAGAAAGATTAGAGGGAGAGCAGAAGTAGCAGAATGGAGCTATAGAGGAAATTGCAGATCTTTCAGCCCAGGAAGCTGAAGGCAATGTCGTGAATAGAGAATCAAGGAAAACTGTTGAGGCAGAGAGATTTCAGAGGGTTGTAGGACTAAAGAAAGTTATTGAGATAGATTGAAGCCTAGAAAGAATGCAAAAAAACAAGAGTGAAATCTGAGAGGACACAAGGAACTGCAGTTACTGGAATCTTGCATAGGACACAAAGTGCTGGAGTAACTCAGCAGGTCAGGTAGCATCTTTAGAGGACATAGATAGGCAATGTTTTGGGTAGGGACCCTTCTTCAGACGGATGGTAGCACGGGGAGAAAGCTGGAATAGAAGTGGGGGTGGGACCACACCTGGCAAGTAATAGGTTGAAAGCTGCCCAAGCAGAATATGAGGTGCTGTTCCTCCAGTTTGAGTGTGGTCTCACTTCAACAATGGAGGAGATCCAGGACTGAGAGGCTGTTAAGGAAATGGGAAGGGGAGTTAATAAACAGGAAATCCAGCAGGCCTTGACAGACCAAGGGCATGTGATCAGTGAAACAACTGCCTCATGTACACCTGGTCTCGCCGATGTAAAGAAGGCTACATTGGAAGCATCAAATGCAGCATATAAGGTTAGAGATGGTGCATGCGAGATCTGCCATACCTAGAATCTTATAGAATTTTTCGAGGATGTAACTAGTAGAGTGGATAGGGGAGAACCAGTGGATGTGTTGTATCTGGACTTTCAGAAGGCTTTCGACAAGGTACCACATAAGAGATTAGTATACAAACTTAAAGCACACGGTATTGGGGGTTCAGTATTGATGTGGATAGAGAACTGGCTGGCAAACAGGAAGCAAAGAGTAGGAGTAAACGGGTCCTTTTCACAATGGCAGGCAGTGACTAGTGGGGTACCGCAAGGCTCAGTGCTGGGACCCCAGCTATTTACAATTTATATTAATGAGCTGGATAAGGGAATTGAAGGCAACATCTCCAAGTTTGCGGATGACACTAAGCTGGGGGGCAGTGTTAGCTGTGAGGAGGATGCTAGGAGACTGCAAGGTGACTTGGATAGGCTGGGTGAGTGGGCAAATGTTTGGCAGATGCAGTATAATGTGGATAAATGTGAGGTTATCCACTTTGGTGGCAAAAACAGGAAAGCAGACTATTATCTAAATGGTGGCCGATTAGGAAATGGGGAGATGCAGCGAGACCTGGGTGTCATGGTACACCAGTCATTGAAAGTAGGCATGCAGGTGCAGCAGGCAGTGAAGAAAGCGAATGGTATGTTAGCTTTCATAGCAAAAGGATTTGAGTATAGGAGCAGGGAGGTTCTACTGCAGTTGTACAGGGTCTTGGTGAGACCACACCTGGAGTATTGCGTACAGTTTTGGTCTCCAAATCTGAGGAAGGACATTATAGCCATAGAGGGAGTGCAGAGAAGGTTCACCAGACTGATTCCTGGGATGTCAGGACTTTCATATGAAGAAAGACTGGATAGACTTGGCTTATACTCGCTAGAATTTAGGAGATTGAGAGGGGATCTTATAGAAATGTACAAAATTCTTATGGGATTGGACAGGCTAGATGCAGGAAGATTGTTCCCGATGTTGGGGAAGTCCAGAACAAGGGGGTCACAGCTTAAGGATAAGGGGGAAATCCTTTAAGACCGAGATGAGGAAAAACTTTTTCACACAGAGAGTGGTGAATCTCTGGAACTCTCTGCCACAGAGGGTAGTTGAGGCCAGTTCATTGGCTATATTTAAGAGGGAGTTAGATGTGGCCCTTGTGGCTAAGGGGATCAGGGGGTATGGAGAGAAGGCAGGTACGGGATACTGAGTTGGATGATCAGCCATGATCATATTGAATGGCGGTGCAGGCTCGAAGGGCCGAATGGCCTACTCCTGCACCTATTTTCTATGTATCTATGTAGATCTGAAGCCCAAATGAAAACACAAAAGTAATGAAATCTGGTGAAAGTAGGGAAAGGCAGCAAATTATAAGCTCAGGTACCTTGTGTACACTATAAAGGCAAAGATTAGTGACTGATTCACAGCTTTTGCTGATTCATATCATCTCGTTTTTGAAGCAACTGTGTCCAACATTAGCTTTGCATGACAATGATGTTATTTCCAGTCATTTCCTGAGGAATGTTTATTTATTTTCCCATTTCTGTCCACATTTGATTTGTCTCTTTATCCTTTTTTCATTTAACATGTTCTGCTTCTCATAATTTCAAACATACTCTCCAACTTTCCCACCTGTATTTAAAACCTGTTACATCTTCAATAGTTCTCCACTTCTGATGGTCATGTCACAAGCGGCCCATCAAGTCGTCTACGTCATTCAATCATGGCGGATCTCTCTCCCTCCTAACCTCATTCTCCTGCCTTCTCCCCATAACCCCTGACCCCGTACTAATCAAGAAAGATTATCTTATATAACTAAAAGTCTTCGTCGTGTGTGTGTGTGTGTGTGTGTGTATAAATCTGGTTAATTCCTATTTTCTTCCAAACGCTAGGCCACAGCGTTACCATTTTCACACATCCTATTCACATTTTTCCCATCAAGGCGATAAACATCTTCCTGTCACAGTCCCACCTATATTTCCGAAGTTATTAATCATTTAAAGTTTTAAAAACAGCTGCAAAAACTCACCCAATTCCGAAAAACCCCGAGTGACATCACAATGGACTCGCAAGACACCCCCGGAGGGAGGGGCACTCCAGCGCTCGCAGTGAACGAGGAGCGGCGGCGGCCGCCGGTGCCCGACCCCTAGCGGGGAGGGTAGTGCTGGAGCTGGAGTGAGGACCAAGCCCGGGGATTGGGATGGGGCCGTGACCGGGGCCGAGAAAGAAGCCGCCGCTGGAACCAAGGACAAGCCTGGGTCTGGGGTCAGGGACGAGCCCGGAGATGGTCGGGGCCTGCACTGGAGCCTAGGCGGGCTGATGGCTGTAGATGGATGTGTGTGTGTGTGTGTGTGTGTGTGTGCGTGCGTGCGTGCATGCGTGCGTGCGTGCGTCTGGTTGATTCCTACTTTCTTCCAAACGCTAGGCCACCGCCTTCTCATTTTTATGGGGTGTGCACTTGGTCTAGTCAACTAAATATTTACACCTATTCAGATTTTTATTATTTTTATGTTGTCGCATGGTCTTACTGCGATATTGGCAAAGAGTAACGTTTCATTGAGATACCATACCTGGTTGCCAGAAAGATGATAACGTTGATTCAGCTCCACTTGGATTTTGAATGTGTCAAGAAACATGTCACTCAGAGACTGATGGATGACCACATTATGGGCATTCCGTATTGTTGTATGGAGCTTCTCACGCAGTTCACCATATTCTGTTGAATTCAGCCTGCAAACAGAACAAAACAAACATGAGCTTCAGTTTGTGATGAGAAATAATCATAGCTTTTTTTTCCTTTCATTTGCATCCCTCTTGTTATGGTTTTGTTGTTGTGGGCTGAAGGGAGAAAACATAGAACAGTACAGCACAGGAACAGGCTTTTCGGCACAGAGTCTCTTGCCTAGAGTAGGGAAATCGAGGACCAGAGGACAAAGGTTCAAGGTGAAGGGGAAAAGATTTAATAGGAACCCGAGGGGTAACTTTTTAACACAAATAGTGGGTTTATGGAACAAGATGCCAGAGGAGGTAGTTGAGGCTGGGACTATCTGATAGTTCAAGAAAGTTAAACAGGTTAAATAGGACAGGTTTGGAGGGATATGGACCATGCGAAGGCAGGTGGGATTAGTGTCGCTGGGGCATGTTGGCCGTTGTGGGCATGTTGGGTCGAAGGGTCTGTTTCCATACTGTATCACTCTATGACTATGCCTCTTATAATTTTATATACTTCTATCAGGTCTTCCCTTGGCATCCGATGCTCCAGAGAAAACAATCCAAGTTTGCCCAATCTCTCCTTATAGATAATGCCTCCAGATGATTTAACAGGTGTTAACAAAAGTACATTAGAAAATCATCTTAAAAGGGATATTAGTTTAGTTTAGTTTAGAGATACAGCACAGAAATAGGCCCCTCGGCCCACCGAGTCCGTGCTGACCAGCGATCCCCACATTCTAATGCCCTATTTAAGATCTTATTCACACTAGGGGTAATTTACAATCATACCATGTCAATTAGCCTACAAGTCTGTACATCGTTGGAGTGTGGGAGGAAACTGGAGCTCCCATGCAGGTCACAGGGAGAATGTACAAACTCTGTACAGACAGCACCCGTAGTCAGGATCGCACCTGGGTCTCTGGCGCTGTAAGGCAACAACTCTACCGCTGCGCCACCGTGCTACCCTATAGTTTCAACTTTTAAGCAGCTTTAAGTTGGATAAATAAATTGGTGACAAAAGGAACTGCTGATTCTGGTTTACAAAAAAAGACAACATCCTAGAGTAACTCAGCGGGCCAGGCATCATCACTGGAGAACATGGATAGGTGTTCCTCTCATTGTTCTCCAGACATGCTGCATCACTCACTGAGTTACTCCAGGATTTTGTGTGTTTTTTAAAATTAAATTGGTTATCTGCATGTAGACTAGACTCCATCACCTACCTAATGTCAAATGGTGTGATGCGTGGATTGATGACGCCCACTTGGATGGTCAGAAATTGTACAGGAGTACTTAGGTCGGGACACAGTTCGTGTTGCCTTGATTCAGTCAGTGTGAGGTGAATGTCCTGTTGCTGTGCCACGTGAACATGATAAGTAGTCACCTTCATCACCCAGGTGTCGGTGACAATAACTCGTGCTCCTGGTGCACCAGAGGCAAATTTATCAATCCTTCGGAACTCTATATTAATAGAGGATGCCACAGCTCTCCAACTGGACTGGGGAAGGGCATAGTGTGCAAGGCTCCGGGCTATCGGATGATTGCTCCAATTCTTTGAGGACCAGTACAACACAATGAGACTAACAACGGCAGGGGTTAGCACAGCTATCAGCAAGTAAATAATCCATCCCCAGCTCACAAGAAAGTAGGAGTTCTTTTCATCAGAAGATGCAAAACACATTCCTGCATAATAGCCTGCAATAAACAAAGTGGCAAAATGTAAATTCACAACAGGTAAAGTACACATTAAAAAAAGAATGATTAAATACTATTTATACAGCTGATGTCAGAATTTTTAAAAACCCAATAATCCTCCACATTTCACTCTGTGACCTCGCCTTCTCTCCAAAATAACCCTTGGCCTCGGGTGTCATCTGAGAGACTTGTTAAGTGGCCACTTAATGTAGAAACAAAGAACTGCAGATGCTGGTTTAGAAAAAAAAGACACAAACTGCTGGAGTAACTCAGCGGGTCTTTTTGATTAGATTGCACCTCATGGTTCTATGGTTTTCAATGAAACATAAAAGAAAAAAAAATCCATACTGTAGATGCAATAGATGACCAATTTGAACTGACACAAGAAAAAAAAGAATCATTGGGACTGCTCAGTCTTGTACAGATGCTGACCTGAGAAAACTTTAGAATTGGCATACAATAACTAGAGGAAGAGACAGTTAATTTAGTGTACTCGTTAAATTTGAACCACTGTGGAAATAAGAAAAAAAATACTGGAAAAAGCAGATAAAGCAGGGAAGAGCAACAATATCAATTGATGTGTTAATTGAAGTTGCGATCCTGGTCAAATAACTGGAATTAATTCACTGCTCAAAGAATTATCAATTTTGTGTGGTGTGTTGGGGAAATGGATGGTATGCATTAAAAAAAGCTTTACATTAGAACAGTGGCACACAGAAACAGTCCCTTCAGCCTACAATGTCCATATCGAACATGACACCAGGTTAAACTAATTTCTTCTGCCTGCACGTGATCCATATGCCTATCAACAAGCCTCTTAAATGCCACCATTGTAACTGCCTCCACCGGCAGCCCTGGCAGCATGCTCCATGCACCCACCACTCACATTTGTCTAGCACATCCCTTTCAGCTCCACCCTCACCTTAAAGCTAGGCTTTAACATTCCCACTGGGGAAAAGGTTCTAACTGGCTACCCTAGCGATGCCTCTCATAATTTTTTACAATAATATATAATAATAAATTTATTTGTATAGCACATTTAAAAACAACTCATGTTGACCAAAGTGCAGGTACTAATTTGATACATACAACAGTAGACAGACCTAACAATACATACATAAACTGTTTACCGGGGCTCAAAAAGGCCAGGGAGTAGAAATAGGTTTTGAGTCGTGACTTAAAGGAGAATATGGTGGGGGCCGTTCTGGTGAGGAGTAGGATGCTATTCCACAGTCTAGGTGCTGCAACCGCAAAAGCGCGGTCACCCCTGAGCTTAAACCTAGACCGAGGGATAGTCAGTATCCCGCGGTCAGATATCAGATATCCTGCTATCAGGTCCATTGACCTCCAACACTCCAGAGAAATCAATCCAACTTTGTCCAACCTCTCCTTTGTGCCAATACCAACTAGTCCAGGTAGCATTCTGTTTTTTTTTAAAACACATACGGTAAAAGCATACATAAACGTGGAAATTTTATGGCATTAACCCGTAAACATCTGGCTTAAATGTTTCAGTAACAACAGTAATACGGGCAGTTCCAAACTGAAATTAGAGACTTTAAAATCTCTCCTCACCAGCAGTTGATTAAATGCCTGTCTGACCACTGAGGCAACTAGGAGCAGAATTAGGCCAGTCATCAGCCCATCAAGTCGACTCAATTCTGGCTGATTTATCTTTCACTCTCAACCCCATTCTCCTGCCTTCTCCCCATAACCCCTGACACCCGTACTAATCAACAATCTGTCAATCTCCAACATAAACATCCATTGACATGGCCTCCTCGCCCTTCTGTGTCAATGACTTCCACAGATTCACTGCCCTCTGACCAAATAAATTCCTTATTGCCTTTATAAAAATACTTCCTTATATTCTGAGGCTATAACCTGTGGTCCTAGACTCTCCCCCTAGTGGGATCCTCTCCACAGCGACTCTAATCAGGCCTTTCACTATTCGGTAAGTATCCTCCTGAACTTCAAACGGGCGAGATGTGCGCTTTGGGCAACGACCCAGGTTCACATGGACCTGAATGTCCAGTAGATGGTCTGTCACCCTATCCCGGGTCCTGGCCAGCCGGCCGTCCCCCGTCCCCCAGATCGTCGCCAGCCCCGTCCCCAGCCCCAGCCCCAACAACCCGGCCCGGTCCCCAGTCCCAGTCCCAGCCCCAGCCCCAACAACCCGGCCCGGTCCCCAGTCCCAGTCCCAGCCCCAGTCCCAGCCCCAGCCCCAGTCCCAGCCCCAACAACCCGGCCCGGTCCCCAGCCCCAGTCCCAGTCCCAACAACCCGGCCCGGTCCCCAGTCCCAGCCCCAGCCCCAACAACCCGGCCCGGTCCCCAGCCCCAGCCCCAGCCCCAACAACCCGGCCCGGTCCCCAGCCCCAGCCCCAGCCCCAACAACCCGGCCCGGTCCCCAGTCCCAGCCCCAGCCCCAACAACCCGGCCCGGTCCCCAGCCCCAGTCCCAGCCCCAACAACCCGGCCCGGTCCCCAGTCCCAGTCCCAGTCCCAGCCCCAGTCCCAGCCCCAGCCCCAACAACCCGGCCCGGTCCCCAGCCCCAGTCCCAGCCCCAACAACCCGGCCCGGTCCCCAGTCCCAGCCCCAGCCCCAACAACCCGGCCCGGCCCGGCTGACCTAGCGGCAGCAGCGAGTGAGCCACCAACGTGGCGGCCGTCCTGCGGATGTGATAATGCACGAAGCCCAGCTGCTCGCTGCCCAGCTGGTCGGCCAGCATGTCCTGCACCGTCAGCCCCGCCGACCGAAACTCGGTCGGGGTGAAGACGAAGCAGAAGGACAGGACGACATAGAGCAGCGTGAACACCGCCTCGGGGTTGTTCATCGTCCAGCGATCCCCGCTCCGTAGGCCCGGTCGCCGTGGAAACGCGGTCAGTTCCGGTTCTACCGGTCCCGTCGCCGTGGAAACGCGGTCAGTTCCGGTTCTACTGTCACCGTGGAAACTCGTCAGTTCCGGTTCTACTGGCCCGGTCCATCGAGCGCTTGGATGACCCGGAGCGCAGTGTCCATCATGTCCATGTCCATGGTACACAAAAATGCTGGAGAAACTCAGCGGGTGCAGCAGCATCTATGGAGCGAAGGAAATAGGCAACGTTTCGGGCCGAAACCCTTCTTCGGTCCATGTCCATGCCCGGGAGTAAACTTTGGACTTTCATCTCAAATTATCTTCTCTTGTGCTTTAAAAAAAAAAAACAATTTGGATTCATTATCTTAAAGCGCATCTCCAGATGCGAAAATAGACCAAGAAGAGTTTAGAAACATATGAACATATGAAAGATATTTTCTTATGAAAGACATATGAAAGATTTGAACATAGAAACATATGAAACATATGAAAAAAATGCGATTCCTCCTAATAGATAAATTTGACCAATTCATAACGAGTTGGTCTCCATTTGTCGTCTTTTTGGAAACGTATGGTGCAAAACAGGTGTAAAAGCTAATCCGTGACTGCGGATGGTCAAGATTATAAATCATCTTCTATTTTCTTTTCTTCTCTTCTTTTCTTTTATTCTCTTTCTTCTATTTTCTATGTCTCAACTTTCTTTTTTCATTCTTTATTTTTCTTTTTCACACACTATATATCTCACATTTTTCTATTTTTCATTATCTAACTTTTTTCTTTTTCTTTATTTCAAAAAAAAATTTAAATAAGAAGCTGTACATAAAAGGTATTATGAAAATATGATTATACAATTGTACTTCTAATAAAATAAAAAAAATAAAAAAACAAAGAAACATATGAAACATATTGTCTGAATAAAGCAGTAAAATAAGCTTTCGTGAAAAAGTAACATGATGATGTGAATGGAAGGTTTGACAACACTTCACCTATAGATAGATGGTCACCTATTCTTTTTTCTCCAAAGATGCTACCTGACGCACTGAGTCACTCCAGCATGTTGTGGAATAAACCAGCTTCTGCAATTCCTTGTCTGTACATCCATCCTTCATTTATATGCCATGGGATCGGTCTCACCAGTCACCTCCGGATCCACAAACAAAAACAACGTAGACTGAAGTCATGGTCTTCGACTACGAAGGACAAACAACAACAACAATAATATGCCCAGGAAAGCAGCCCAAGGCAATTCATATCGATAGGCAGCTAACATCTACACTGACTCTTAATTTTAGCAGCAAGACTTCTAACTACTACCACTTTAATCAGTCAAATGGACTTGGCTTTATTTTTGTTTTTGAAGACTGAATTTGCATAATAAAATCTGCAACTGTGACGCAAAATCATAAATTCTATGCAGGGATAGGTGGAGTTAACATTCAACTTCCTTCGACACCAAACGTACCTTTCATTGACAGGTGTGGGACAGTACGGTTGCATTGCTTTTTGTTTCTGCATTTATTCTTTAAACTGAGACAAAATTTGTTATACCACAGTAATTTTCTATTCGTATAGATTTCCAAATCACGTTCACCCCGTGTTGTGCAGCGGAGGCAGATTGACATGCTGTCAGAACTTGATTGTTGCTTTCACTGGAAGGATGTTGCCCCTTACACAACAGTATCTAAAACAATATATTTGAGAAGTGTAAGATCGGAAAGCGGAAAAGACTACAAAAAGTAGTAAACACTGCCCAGTCGATCATCGGCTCTGACCTCCCTTCCATCGAGGGGATCTATCGCAGTTGCTGCCTCAAAAAGGCTGGCAGTATCATCAAGGACCCACACCATCCTGGCCACACACTCATCTCCCCGCTACCTTCAAGTAGAAGGTACAGGAGCCTGAAGACTGCAACGACCAGGTTCAGGACTAGCTACTTCCCCACATCCATCAGGCTATTAAACTCGGCTCGGACAAAACTCTGACCATTATCTGTTTATTTGCACTTTACCAGTTTATTTATTCATGTGTGTATATATTTATATAATGGTATATGGACACACTGATCTGTTCTGTAGTCATGCCTACTATGTTCTGTTGTGCTGAAGCAAAGCAAGAATGTCATTGTCCTATCAGGGACACATGACAATAAACTCTCTTGAATCTTGAGATCACAGGGAACACCTGCACGACCCGCCTTCGCTCACTGCTCTACCTGGTGGTCACTCGCCATATTACTGCCCGTACCGCTAATAATTTCCTTCGCTCCATAGATTCTGCCTCACCCGCTGAGTTTCTCCAGCATTTTTGTCTACCTTCGATTTTCCAGCATCTGCAGTTCCTTCTTAAACAACTGCCAATAATTTTATCGTGATCAGTCCAATAAGTATGAAGGTAGACAAAAATGCTGGAGAAACTCAATGGGTGAGGCAGCATTTATGGAGCGAAGGAGTAGGTAACGTTTCGGGTCAAGACCCTTCTTCAGACTGACTATGCTACTGAGTATACCAATAAGTATGCTATCCATGATGACCTCGGCATCTGTATTCAGTTAACATAAGGCGTCAAGATAAGTAGAAATTGATGGAGAAAAAAGGACAAAACGTGTTGGAGTAATTCAGCAGTTCAAGCAGCATCTCCGGAGAACATGGATAGGTGACAATTTGGGTCGAGACCCTTCTTCATTGATGGAAGATTAGTTGACAGAGAAAACTTTAGAAAAGCTTGGACACAAGGAATTGCAAAATGGTGAAATCTTGAGCAAAACACAAATTGCTGGAGGACCTCAATGGGTCAGGCAGCATCAGAGGAGTGAATGGACAGTGATATTTCAGGTTGGGACCCTTCTTCAGATAGGTGATGTTTCAGGTTGGAAAATTTCCTCAGCCTGGTGACATTTCATGTTCGGACCCTCCTTCAGAATTCTTTAAAAAAGCTATTTTTTTGGATACAAGATACAATAATTGTATTCAGAAATCCATATGATGTGAGGAAGAAACTATACATGATTACAATTGAGCCATCCATAGTGTACAGATACAGGATAAAGGGAAGATAAAGTCTAGTCAACTCCAATTAAAGATAGTCCAAGAATCTCCAATGAGGTAGATGGTAACTCAGGACCATTCTCTGTTGATAAAATTGTTCAGTTGCCTAAATACAACTGGGAAGAAACTGTTCCTGAATCTTAAAGTATGCATTTTCACACTTCATGATGGGAGAGAGGAAAAGAGTGAGTGACCAGGCTGAGACTTTGGTACTGTTTCAAAACCAAACTGAAGAAATCCAAAAGATCTTTGGGGCTCAATATGTCAGGTAGCATCTTTGGAGAACATGGATAGGTGACGTTCCAGGTCGGGACTCTTCATACCCTCTGCCTGACCTGCTGAGTTAGTCCCTGTCTCTGTTTTTTTAACAATGCTCCTTTTGAAGATCTATTCACCAACTGCCTCTAATTTTCTTTGGATTTTGTTCTGAGCATTTTACACCACAAATACAAGTCTGAAACAAAACCATCTTAATTTGGACATAAAACCAATTTCTGATGAAACTACAGAAGAAAGTTGTCTTTTACAGTAACAAAATCACATGATCACTGACCTTTCATACAACTCCATTAAAGCAAGTAGACCAATTATCTCAATAAATTGCACCAGGCTACATGAATCGTTCAAGTCAAGTCGAGTTTATTAGCTTGTGCATAAGTGTGGTGCGATACAGGTGCAATGAAAAACTTGCGTGCAGCAGCATCACTGGCATATACACTCAGACAAACACACAAGGGCATAAATTATACATAAATTACAGGTTAAATTCTGCAAGACAATAAAAAAAGACTGCAAAAAAAAAAGACATCAGGAGATGTCTTGTGCCTATTTACACAATTAGACCAAAACAAAGAGGATGGAGAGTTTTAAAATACAACATTTACAAGACCTTTGGGCAGGTACATGGATAAGTAAGGGCCAAACAAGAGCAAATGCGACTAGATCGGTTGGAAATTAAAGTGTGAGTAATCCTATCTAAAGTATTAACACCTGTACAAACAAATTGAACTGATCAGTCTGAAGATGGACCGTAACCCGAAGCATCACCTGTCCATGTTCTCCATAGATGCTGCCTGAACCTCGGAGTTACTCCAACATTTTGCTTTTCTTTTGTAATTCGGCATTTGTTTCTACATTGAACTGAATAGCTTGTCTTGAAAGTTCCCAACTTCTCAGAATTGTTGTTTAAAAAATGAATGACTTCCTCACTATGCGACCAGCCTAAGATAATATCACAGCAAGCTTTAAAGAATGTGTTAATGTTGTTCATTTGTTAAAAATGTTGGAGAAAAAACAAATAAAACTAAATGTGTTGGATTGGATACAAGGAGGTGGTTATGCCACGTAATTTCAGGGAGGACATCCAGTTTCTAAACAGTAACTTATATGCAATACATTACTTTGTAAAAGTTTGCAGCATGGTTAAATAGGTTGAGCAGATTGCTATTGCATGGAGCCTATAAGTTATAACCTTCCGTGTTAAAATTATGTGTGAAAAAAGATAAAATGCTGGAATAACACAGCAGGTTAGGCAGCATCTCTGGAGAACATGTATAGAAACATGGAAGAATAAGTGCAGGAGAATGCCATTCAGCCCTTTGAGCCGCCATTCAATATGATCATGGCTGATCATCCAAAATCAGTACCCCGTTCCTGCTTTTTCCCATATCCCTTGATTCCTTTAGTCCTAAGAGCTAAATCTAACTCTCTCTTGAAATCCAGTGAATTAGCCTCCACTGCCTTCTGTGGCAGAGAATTCCACAGATTCACAACTCTGGGTGAAAAAATGTTTCCTCATCTCAGTCCTAAATGGCCTACTCCTTATTCTTAAACTGTGACCCCTGGTTCTTGCCTCCCCCAACATCAGACACATTTTTCCTGCTTCTAGCCTGTCCAATCCTTTAAGAATTTTATATTTCTTATATGTTTCTATAAGATCCTTTTAGTTTGGTGACATGGAAGTGACTAGAATATCATTAAGCACAATTTGATATAAAACGCAAGTAACGCCCACAATCATCCTTTAAGGTTAGTAAGGGAAGGAACTGCCGATGCTGAATTTTATGCCGGAGATAGGTTAAAAATGCCCGAAACGTCTCCCATTCCTTCTCTCCAGAGATGCTGTGTGTCCGCTGTGTTACTCCAGCGTTTTATGTCTATCTTTGCTGGAGTAACTTGGCAGGTCAGGCAGCATTTCTGGAGATAAAAAATAGGTGATGTTTCGGCTGGGAACCTTTCCTCAGACATTAAAATAAAACTTTAAAGAGTCTTTTAAGGATTTGGACAGGGGGGGGGGATAGGGTGGAATAGAGGTTTAAGGTTTTTTTAAACTCCTTTAAGTTCATGTGATAGGAGCATAATTGGGCCATTCGGCCCTTCAAGTCTGCTCAGCCATTTAATTATGTTAGTCCCTGCTGTCTCCTCCCCTTCCTATCCCTCCCTCAGCCCTCGGGCTCCTCCTCCTCCTTTTTCCTTTTTTCTCCCCCCCCCCCACCCAAATCAGTCTGAAGAAGGGTTTCGGCCCGAAACGTTGCCTATTTCCTTCGCTCCATAGATGCTGCTGCACCCGCTGAGTTTCTCCAGCATTTTTGTGTACCTGCCATTCAATCATGGCTGATCTATTTCTCCCTCCTAACCCCATTCTCCTTCCTTCTCCCCATAACTCCTGAGATCCCTATTAATCAAGAATCTATCTATCTCTGCCTTAAAAACATCCATTAACTTGGCCTCCACTGCCTTCCGTGGCAGAGAATTCCACGTATTCACAACTGGGTGAAAAAGTCTTTCCTCATCTTAGTCCTAAATGGGCTACCCCTTAATCTTAAACTGCGACCCCTGTTTCTGAACTTCCAACATTGGGAAAAATGTTCCTGCATCTAGCCTGTCCAATCCTCTAAGAATGTTATGTTTCTATAAGTTCTGACTCTCATCCTAAATTCCAGCGAATACAAGGCCACAAAATTGCTCACAATACTCCAAATCTGCAAGGTTTAAGGTCTATTTTGTTTGCAAAACAATACGTTGTGAATTTTGCAAATGTCATTTTGCGCCCTGGCAACCTGTGGGTGGGTGTGAGAGAGAGAGAGAAAGAAAAAGAAAGAGAAAGTGAAAGAGAGAGAGTGAAAGAGAGAGAGGGAGAGAGAGAGAGAGAGAGAGATAGCAGCAAAGATCCTCCGCTCCAGGATCTTTGGATAGCAGAGTGCATCCCAGGGCGGAGCTGCCGCCCACACCCACCACCATGACCAGTGCAGCCGCACCACTGGCGATGGCGACTCGCCCTCCAGCTCCCCCGCTGCTGATTGGTCGGTTTGTAACCGGCTGAACTGTGACCTCGGGCGGCGGACGCCTCCTATTGGACGGAGCGGCAAACGGTCGCATTTTAAAATCTGACCGAGCGCGAGCAAAGAACTTGCTGTCGTCGTCTCTGTGAGCGCGAGCGCGAGTGCGGGGACCGGGGGCCGCAGCAGCAGCAGCGGCGACCAGACCAGACCAGACCAGAGCGGCTACAGGTGGGAACGGAGGGCGGAGGAGCGGCGGGACATGGGTCGGGACCGCGGCGTTGGGGGAGGGGTGGGAGAGAAAGAGGAGGAACGTCAGGTGGGAGAGAGGGGCGGTGGGCGACGGAGGAGGAGGAACGGGACTGGGGCAGTGGTGGGGAGGCGACTGGTGGGGACCGGTGACCGGGGACGTGCTGCAGGTGGGGAAGGGAGCAGGGAGCAGGGCGGTGGACAAGTAGCGAGGAGGGGGCTTGACTGCGGCGACGGGGGGGACGGGACAGGACAGGTAGGAAGCGCAGATGCTGGTTTACACCGAAGATAGACACAAGCCGTTGCAGTAACTCAGTGGGTCAGGGAGCATCTCTGGAGAAAAAGGAGAGGAAGAAAAAAGTGTCTCCATTAGGTTTCCATTTACCTTAATAGCTGTAGGCTCCTGGTATATTGTTTTAATACACCGAATTGCATCTTCATTGAAACCAAATCTCCGTAGTACTTCAAATAAAAATACCCAACTAACTATCAAACGCTTTTTCTGCATCCAAACTAACCAGGACAACATTTGTATCCTTTTTTTTTTTATAGCATTATCCACAATGTGGAGGGTTCTTCTAATATTGTCCTGTGTTTGGCATCCTCTAATAAATCAAGTTTGGTCTTCATGAATCAGATCTGGTACAAAAGTCTAGTCTTTTGCAAATGATTGAGGTAAATAGTTTGTAGTCTACATTTAAAATTGAGATTGGCCTGAAATGTTTACATTGCTCTTTGTCTTTGCCTTCCTTAGGTAAAATGGTAATAATTGCTTCCTTCCATGATGGGGGAGCCCTGCCCTCTTTAAGGGTCCAGTTAAAGCAAGACAGGAACAGAGGTGTTAGCTCTTTCTTAAAGGCCTTGTACCATTCTGGTGGAAACCCATCGCTGCCTGGTGATTTACTAGCCTTAAGCCTACTGATTGCAGCTTCCAGCTCCTTAACAGTAAATTGTGACGTAATGGTATTATTTTGTATCTCACCAATGGATGGCAGGTCGAGTGAGTTAAGAAAACTTCTCATTGTCATTTCATCAGTTGATGGTGGTTTAGAATAGAGTTTCTTATAGTACTCTTAAAATATTCTTTCTATCTCATCTGGCTCATGTGATAATTGATTGGTTTTAGGATCTCTTATTTCTGAATTGTATTGTAGGCCTGCTGTTTGCGCAGGAATCTGGCCAGGAGTCTAGTTGCTTTTGGACCTGCTTCATATAGGTCTGCTTTACAAATCTTGCCCTTTTTTCCCTCGTTTTCCTGAGGATCTCGTCCATCTCCCCCGTATTTCCTTAATCTGTTTTAGTACCAACTGGTCCTGTGTGTTTTTATTTTTTTTCTCCCATTCTTTCAAATTTTCTACTTTATGTTCATACGTAGCTAGCTGGGCCTTTTTTTGCGATGATGTCAGGGCGGTCAGCTTTCCACTGCCTTCATAGCATCCCACAGTATTGCAGGATCCACATCCCCATTATCATAGAATAGAATAGAATAGAAACTTTATTTGCCACACGACCAGGGTTGGTGGTAATTGGGTTCGGTACATGATGGTACACTGCTTTAGCACATTAACACTAATAACAACACAGATCACAATAATAAAGCACATCACAAATCACAAATCTCACCAACAATATGTAGTGCAAAAGAACAGACAAAAACCATAGACAAGACACTGTATACATCAAAGTCAAAAAGTTATTGGAGGGAATTAAGTGTTCTTATTGATGAGGGGAAGAAACTGTTTTTAAAACGGGTGGATTTTGTAGCAAGTGACCTAAGGCGCCTCCCTGAAGGGAGAGACTGGAAAAGGTGGTTTGCTGGATGGGAGGGGTCCGAGATGATCTTTGTTGCCCGTTTTGAGGTACGTTGGAGGTAAATGGAATGGATTGAGGGGAGGGGAGAGTTGATGATCCGAGAGGCCTTGGAGACAATGCGCTGTATTCTGTGTAGTGAGTGACTGTCAGTGTTTCCGTACCAGACTGTGATTGAGGAGGTGATGATGCTTTCAATGATGGATTGATAGAAGCGTACCAGGAGGTGTTTGTGGACTCTGAACTTCTTGAGCTGTCTGAGGAAGTATAGGCGTTGTTGTCCTTTCTTAATGATGTGGTCAGCATTGATGTGCCATTTTAGATTATTGCAGATATAGGTGCCCAGAAACTTAAATAAGTTCGTGGAGGTTATGGGATGGGAGTTGACATGGACCGGGGGTTTGAGGTTTTGTTTGCGTCTGAACTCTATGATGGTTTCTAAGGTTTTTGAGGTGTTAAGCTGGAGGTTGTTTTCTGCGCACCATTTGACTGCGCTGTCCACTGTTGGATGGTATTGTGATTCATTGTTGTCTGAGATGAGGCCAATTATTGTCGTGTCGTCTGCATATTTGAAAATTTTAACTGAGCTGCATTGGGATGTGAGGTTGTTGGTGTAAAGTGAGAAGAGCTGAGGTGACAGAACGCACCCTTGAGGGGCTCCTGTATTGATAGTCAGAGGGCTGGAGAGTTTTTCACCCACCTTGACTCTTTGTTGTCTGTTTGTCAGAAAATGTAAAATCCAATGGCACATGGCTAGGTGAATGCCCATGTCCAACAGTTTATTGTAGAGTTTAATTGGGTGTATAGTATTAAAGGCCGAGCTAAAATCTATAAACAGGATGCGTGCATAAGTGTTCGTTGATTCCAAATGATATAGGGAGTAGTGAAGAGCTAGGTTGATAGCATCCTCCACAGACTCTTCTATGTACCTTTTTATCTCCTCCCTTATTTGTTCCACATTTGCCTTACTATTCAAAATACCCACATTGAGCAGTATTTCTTTTTCTACTATTCAGGTGTATTGTCAAGCTGATCGCACTGTGATCAGATATATCTGCCACCCCGATTTTACACTCTGTGATCCTGTGGCTTTCACCCGTATTCATTAAAAAGTAGTGGGTTTCTTGTAAAAATAGTACCTGAGCCTTTTCTTTTTTCAGTTTAGCCAGGACATTGCTCCTTTTAACTGGATTATTCATCCCATTTACATTGAGTGACACCAATTTGATAGTATTATGTGACATGTAATTTACCTGATCCTGTATTGCATTCATAAATCTCCAGATAACTTGGAACTGTGCTGGTCTGAACATCTGGACAACATGTGCCAAATAAAGAAATTAAAAAAAAAAAAGAGAAAACTGTTGACTTCAAAGGAAGGGTGATTGCCACCCTGAGTCCCCGTTGGCAGGTAGCAGGGAAAACCTCCTCCCGGCCGGCCCCTCACTAGAGGTGAAACTCCATTTCATGCATCCTAGTATCGTCCAACGTCATCCGGTAACATTTATTTTCTAGTCCAAAAGAAGTCGTGACACAATAAAAGCTAGTTGGATGGGAGTCGCTCTCTTGCTCAATGCGCAGTCTCATTCCCGTCTTCGCTCATCTGTCCAACTCTCTGCCATGTCATAGCCTGGAGAAGACGATCCATCTCTGGGTCCGCCGGCTCCTCAGCGCTGTAATCTGGTGTCTCCACGGAGTAGCCTCTCCTGCTCAGCTCCTGCGCTGTGTCTTGTGCACTATGGTAAGTGCATGTTCCCGAGTCCCAGTGAATGCGCATCTTGTCCAGCGGGGTCTGGAAACGGACACCTCTCCCCTTCAGGACCCTCTTTATTCCCTTGTATGGCTTGAGCTTCTGGACAACATCCGGTGCATAGTCGTGGTCAAATGATAGACGTCGCCTGTCAATCATTACCTTCTTTCCCCAGGCCTTTTTCAACACCATTTCTTTAGTATTAAACTCCAGGAAATTGACCACTATGAACCTAGGTAGTGCGTTACGTTCCGGTTTGCGAGGCAAAGCTCTGTCCGCGCACTGGATCCGTACGTTGGTGTCCATTGTTATTGCGAGTTCAGTTTTCAAAAGTTTCTCCACAAATTCAGACCTGGAGTTGCACGCTGTAGATGCAAATGTTATTTCATCTAGTTTTTCTGTTTTTTCATATATTCAATCAGCGCATTTTTCATAACCATGTTAATTGTCTCAGCCTCTTCGATTTGTGCCTCTGCTTTGTTTAGTCTAGTTTCGTGGGCGTGGATTTGTTTGGAGTTAGCAGAAATTTTTGGTAAATTTCTTGTTTCAGATTTTTGAGGTTGGCTTTCATGTCTTCTTTGAGTCCTTTAAGTTTATGTAAGTCCACTTTATATTCAGCCCTGAAGTCATGTATTTCCTTACTGATATTGTGGAGCATTGAGCATGTTTTCTGTTGAGTCATCGTTTGAGCTTTGTCCATCTCCGGTGAATTCTTTCTTTCTCGTCCGTCATGTTTCTTTTGACTTCTAGTTGTTGCTCCCCCACTTATTCCAATACAGAATACTGCGAATTTTGTGGCAATTAGTGAATTAAGGGAGGCTAGTTTTAACCTGCTATCGGGAGCGCGAGATTAAGCAGCCATCTGCTCGCCTCGCCACCAGAAGGGGGTAGAAACTAGGAACCGCAGATGCTGGTTTACACCGAAGATAGACACAAACCATTGGAGTAACTCAGTGGGTCAGGGAGCATCTCTGGAGAAAAAGGAGAGGATGAAAAAGGTGTCTCTTTTCTCCAGAGGCGGTGGGGGAGGGGGGGGCGGGGAAACGAAGAACGAAGTCTGGAGGCAGACACACTGGTGGCATTTCAGAGGCTTTTAGATAGGCACATGCATGTACAGGGAATCGAGGGGCGTGGATCGGGTGCAGGCAGAGGAGCTTCATGCTTGGTGTGAACATTCATTGTGGGTCGAACTACACAGCGCAGTACACCATTGTGCTGTACTGCTCTCCTCTATTTAACTTTTAGTCCCATCCAACAGGGTGCGTATTTGTTATCGAATTGCAGGTCGGTCTGCAGTACTGTAGTTAACTTGTTTATGCTGCATTAAATGTGTGTAGGCAAGTTCATAAGTTATAGTTACAGAATTAGGCCATTTGGCCCATCAAATCTACTTCACCATTTAATCATGGGTGATCTCTTTCCCTCTCAACCCTGTTATGCTGGCTTCTCCCCATGACACCCGTACTAATCAATCTCTGCCGTGGAAATATCCATTGACTTGGCCTCCACAATCTTCTGTGGCAATGAATTACACAGATCACCTCTAACTGAATAGATATGGGTGTAGGACTGGAGTTTGTTATTTAGCTGATTGAATTGAAAAGTACAAGTTTAGATGGACTATAAATATCGATGGTAAAATACCCAACCCATATAAGAATATATAAGTGCTACCTGTGATGTAAAATCAGTCTTATCGGAATTGTGATGTATTCTGAAAATTAGTGGCCTTATTTATGCAGATATTAGGCCCAAGAATTATTTAATGTACAGCTTTTTAAATGGTTATTCTTGCTTTGCATCTTTCTCAGCCTATTTCATTGAGTTTGCATTTGGATGAAAATAATTGTATGGATCTTCAAGGTTCCACTATAATGGATGAACAGTGTAACCCATCAACACCGGTTATGACCACGGGGACATCAACTTTTCGATCTACACAAAAGGAAAATTTCCCTCCTAAAAATGTAACAAAACTTTCCAAGGTGCATTTTACAATTTGTTGTATTAATAGTGTGTTCTTCTTGACTTTAATAGGCTTAGCACATTTAGTTTCCTCATTGGGGGTCTCTGCATTGAAACTTCATAATTTCTGCACCAGTAGAGGGAAACAAATGTCTGGTAAACGATTCATTCTGATTCCTGTCTCTGGTTTGAACTCCAGACGACCTTTGCTGCCAAAATTTGGTGCCATGTATGTAAAGATGTTGTGGAGATTAACTGTTGGGCGGAAAAAGATTGTTTCTATTTTATTGTTTTATTTTTAAGGTAAATTGCAAAATATGCCTTCAATAGCTTATCTTAGGATCTACAGATGCTGGTATATACCAAAGATAAACCTAAAATGCTTGAGTAACTCAGCAGGACAGGCAACATCTCTGGAGTCATGGAGTGATAGTGTGGAAATGGGCCCTTCAGCCCAACATGTCCCAGCTACACATCCGACGTGCCTGTGTTTGGTCCATATCCCTCCAAACCTGTCCTATGTACCTGTCTAACTGTTTCTTAGATGTTGGGATAGTTCCTGCCACAACTACCTCCTCTGATAGCTTGTTCCATACACCCACCACCCCTTGTGTAAAAAAAAGTTACCCCTTGGATTCCTATTAAATCTTTTCCCCTTCATCTTAAACCTATGTCCTCTGGTCCTCAATTCACTTACTCTGGGCAAGAAACTCTGCATCTACCTGATCTATTCCCCTCATGATTTTATACACCTCAATAAGATCACCCTTCATCCTCCTGCACTCCAAGGAATAGAGTCCCAGCCTACTCAACCTCTCCCTATAGGTCAGACCCTCCAGCCTTGGCAACATCCTTGTAAATTTTCTCTCTACCCTTTACAGCTTGACAACAGCTTTTATATAACATGCTGCCCAGAACTGAACACAATACTCTAAATGGGAATGAATCTGATGTTCTAGGCCGAGACCCTTCTTCAGACTGCAGACCAGAGATGATGCCTGTCCTGCTAAGTTACTCCAGCATTTTGTGACTACCTTCAACATTTTACTGATGTTTATAGTATATCCCATTTTAGCAATGCAACAACATTTTAAACAGTCTTTTCATATTGTAGGTGTCCTTCCAAACCCCTGCAAGAGATCCTGTTACCCGCAAAGTGCTGAGTCCACAGCTCACCAATGTTTTGTCTCCGAAAGTTGGGAAAAATGAACAAAGTTCGTGGAATACTGAGGCTCCAGGAAGGCTTGAGGATAAATGGTAGGAGCAAATGTACTTTTACAATGAGATAAAACTTCATACTAAAATCTCCAAGACTAAATGTTTTCTCGGATCCATATCCAATTTGTAACTTATCTTGGCTATTCTTTCAACTCTTTCTAGAAGCATGGGGTGCAAAGAGAAACCAAACCTCTACAAGCCTCATATGGGAAGTCTTTAAAAATCATTTTGGAGAAAGGAGAATAAACTCATAAATAAATGACAACGTGGCCAAAGTTAAATATACAATAACTATTTTTGTTAAAGCATATTCTAATCTTTTGGGCTACATTTAAGCATTTATCTTGAGGGGTTTTAATGTATCAGTTGGTGATGTTGATTCTCTTAACTTTCAAGTGCATGGCATTTTTGTGAATGAGTGGAGTTTGGGAGGATACCAGGCCTAATTGCACATTTTCAATCATTTGTAAGTCTTTGGAAATTTGGAAAGTTCTCTCTAGGTACTGAAGCCAGCTCTAGCGTGCCTACTGGATTCCTAAATATAGACCTTTAAAAAAAAAAAAAAGAAAACCCACTAAAACTCAAGCAAGTTAAAATACTTGCGTTGCTGCACAGATTGGGTCCATTCAGCTCAACGGGTATGTTCCATAACTTTTGCACTGCCCATCATCAAACTGTATTTAACCCTATCAACACAACCAGTGGGTTGATGCCGTCACAGAATTTCATGTTCCAATGTTATGGATATTTTCCTGCAGGGAAAAATCAACACAGAACGTTGTTAGAGATACAGCGCGGAAACAGGACCTTCAGCTCACCAAGTCTGCCCTGACCAGCAATCCCCGTGCACTAAGACTACCCTACAAACACTAGGGCCACTTTACATTTATAGGAAGCCAGTTAACCTACAAACATCTACATCTATGGGAGGAAACCGAGGATCTCGGTTCACCGTGTGGTCACTGGGAGAACGTACAGACTGCTACATGCAAGCACCCGTAGTCAGGATCAAATCCCTGGCGCTGTAAGGCAGCAATTCTACCGCTGTGCCACCGTGCTGCCCTTGGATCCATGTTTTTCAAACTGAGTGATGACTCTAAAGTCAAATTCTGACAGAACAATGTTTTCCAAACATCGGAATCATTACTATTAACTGCAAGAAGGGTTAATTTCAATAGGCAGTGGTCACTAACTGCAACTTGTCCTTTCACTTGCTTGTAAGGTTAATTGCCATGGGCACAAAGCTGGAGTAGCCAGGCAACATCTCCGGAGAGAAGGAATGGTCGAGACCCTTCTTCAGACTGGTTAGAGATAAGGGAAACGAGATATAGACGTCGATGTGGAAAGATAAAGAACAATGATTGAAAGAAATGCAAAAAAGTAACGATGATAAAGGAACCAGGCTATTGCAAGCTTTTTGTAGGGTGAAAATGAGAAGCTAGTGCAACTTGGGTGGGGGAGGAATAGAGAGCGAGGGAATGCCGGGGCTACCTGAAGTGAGAGAAATCAATATTCATACCTCTGGGCTGTAAGTTGCCCAAGTGAAATATGCTGTTCCTCCAATTTGCATGTAGCCTCGCTCTGACAATGGAGGAGACTAAGGCCAGAAAGGTCTGTGTAGGAATGTGAAGGATAATTAATGTCCAGCAACTGGGAGATCAGGTTGGTTCTTGCGGGCTGACCGAAGGTGGTCCACGAAACGATCGCCCAGTCTGTGTTTGATCTTGCTGATGTATAATCCACATTCTGAACAACGGATGCAGTAGATGAGGTTGGAGGCGGTGCAAGTGAACCTCTGCCTAACCTGAAAGGACCGTTGGGTTGTTGCGTCTTCTGTGGTTGTAGGGGAAGGTACCTAGGGAGGTGGTGATTTGGGGGGAAGGGATGAGTTAACCAGGGAGTTGCGGAGGGAAAGGTCTCTGCAGAAGGCGGAAAGGTGTGGAGATGGAAAATGTGGCTAGTGGTGGCATCCCATTGGAGGTGGCTGGAAATTTCGGAGGATTGTGTTGTATGCGACGGCTGATGGGGTGGAATGTAAGGATTGGGGGACTCTGTCTCGGTTGTGATTAGGGGAGGGGAGGCAAGGGCAGACACGAGTGAGGGCCTCATTTATAATGGGAGAGGAGAACCCCTGTTCCCTAAAGAATGAGGACATCTCTGATGTTCTAGTATGGACAACCTCATCTTGTGCGCAGATGCGGTGTAGGTGGAAGAATTGGGAGTAAGGGATAGTCTTTGCAGGAAGCATGATATAGTCGAGATAGTTGTGGGAGTCAGTGGGTTTGTAATAGACGTCAGTCAATAGTCTGTTTCTTGTGATGGAGACTGAGATCAAGAAAGGGGAGGGAGTTGTCGGAGATGATCCAAGTAAATTTGAGTGCAGGATGAAAATTGTAATAGGCAAGAGTTACTAATTTTAATCTTGCATTGCATATGTTCTCTTAAATACATTTTCCAATTGCAGGCACAAAGATTCCAGACTTGGTTCCGAAATATCTAATTTGGAATTTGAAGAACAAATTAAGCAAGGCAAGTGTATTTGGTTACAGGTACAACTATAAAGAGACTCATTTGAGTTGAATCTTGCATTGCTATATACAAAAGATCTTAAGAAAATGATGAATTTATTTATTTGAGATTAGAAATCAATTTGAAGCAGAATTTGGGCAAAATATAGTAATGAAAAGATAACAGCACAGTATTATGAATTTTGGCTTGTATGTTTGCACAGTAATTGAAGGCAGTTTGTTTTTGTATAAAAGCTTAAGTTGTCAAAGGCAGGTTGAAAAAGTGCATTTTATACTGAACATTTACCGTGGTCTGACTGCTCATTAGTTTGCATTATGATTTGCAAGACATCCAAATTGGATTTTGGAAGGAAAGTAAAGCCTTTTGCCAATGCAGACTGTTTTCCAAACAATTGCATGTGTCTAAACAATAAGTTGATCACTCCCTCCAAATGGGAGGGCAAAAATTGAAGGCTTGATAAAGCTCCCTCAGGTACTTGAAAATATTCAGAAAGCTGATGCTGATTCTTTGCAACCAGTGAAGCTGGAGATTGAATTTGATAATGGTGAATGGAAGAAAAATCCTCCACCAAATAAAATATGCCTCAGTGGTGGTTATTTATTAACTTTTAGATGTGATTTTTTTTTTCATTTATCTTCAGTGACGGAGACTAACCGATCTGCCAATGAAGTTGGTCCTGGCAACGAGGAGCAAGGTTCATCTCATGGAGCTTATACGCTTGATCTTGACATGCTTGATGTGATGAATCCATTTAAAAGTAATTCAAAAGTCATGAATTCACCAGACCAGAGTGACAACGAACTTGACTCTCTGGAGCAATGTCTCAAAATTATCCCAGTGAATAATCAAGTGCTTGCAAAGAAAACTGAGAAAATGTCAATAACCCCTCCCTATACCATTAAACCAGATCAGGGAATGATTATCTCAAATGACATCCTTTTACAAGTAGAAAATCAAAACAATGACATGGACCAGGATCCTGAGGTGATCATATCACAGACGCTGTGCAGCTTTGACTTAGATTGTCCTGAGAAGATTGATCCTTGTGGAAGTCAGATGAAAGTGGAAATTTCACTGCCTCCTGCAGAAAACATGTCCAATCTTAACAGCGACAATACGAACACTGACAGCTCACTCCAAATGGGAGGGCAAAATCTTCCTAATCCTCCAGTACTTGATAAAGATCTTGTGTCTGAAACGTCTCAGAAAGATGTTGCTGATTCTTTACAACCTTTGAAATTGGAGATTGAATTTGATGGTGACAGGAAGAAGAAGCCTCCCCCAAAAAAGTTGGGGGAAAGACTTGGAAGCCAGTTACAGCGTAAGAAATCTGCTGGCACGAAAGAGAGAACCGCACCTAGCAAAATAAAAAATGACAAAGAACAGAAGATTGCACTGAAACAGAGCAAGGAAGTTGTAAAGTTGGAAGAAACTGGCCCTGTGGATCCCTTGCGAGAGCCGAACTACGAAGTTGCCTGGGACAAACTGAAGGATCTGGATGTCAACCCTTTTGGTGGCATGTCAAAAGTTTGCAATTCTCCCCGTTCTGTTAAGCTGCCAGCTGCTGACTCTGCACCACATGCATTGCAAGATAAGAAAGAGAATGGCGAGCCTACTCCAAACAAAGTGGAAGGATTTCAGAAGCCAGAAAACATTCCAGGAACAAGCAACTTCAGTGGAAAAACTAAGGAGTTTCAAAAACAACCTGTTAAGAAGTAAGTGGGTCAACCTAATTAAGTGGAAAATTGCCTGACTTTTTCCATTTTTAGATATAGGAAAGTACTTGTATGTTAGCCGTCTCTTAGCTTTTTGATGCATTGATGGGTTTTTTTTTAAATCACATCACTTACTGCAGTACCCTCATGAGGGCTTTAGTGGTTACTATATGGGTTAGAATATAGAATATCCTCACCTCCCACTATCCCTCCTCACCACCCCCACTGCCCTCCTTTCCCTCTATTACCCACTCCCTACACCCCCACTCTCCCTCACCTGCCTCTTTTCCCTCTCCTTCTACCCTCCCTCACCTCTCTTTTCCCTTGCCCTCTGTCACTCCCTCCCTCCTTTCCCTCTATCCCCTGTCCTCCCCCACTCTCCCTCCCCATTATCTCGAGGTTGCCACTCCTCGCGTGCCCCGGAAGAGCATCAGCCGTCGGCGCGGATCCTCAGCTCGGCCCAGAAGCACCAGCAAGGCAAGTGTATTTGGTTACAGGTACAACTATAAAAAGACTCATTTGAGTTGAATCTTGTATTGCTATATACAAAAGATCTTAAGAAAATGATGAATTTATTTATTTGAGATTAGAAATCAATTTGAAGCAGAATTTTGGCAACATATAGTAATGAAAAGATAACAGCACAATATTATGAATTTTGGCTTTTATGTTTGCACAGTAATTGAAGGCAGTTTGTTTTTGTATTGAAAGCTTAAGTTGTCAAAGGCAGGTTGAAAAAGTGCATTTTTTTACTGAACGGCCACGCCGTGGGGGGCGAGAGGGGAGGGAGTGCTCGGAGAAAAGAGGGGGGAAGAACCATAGGCGAGAGGAGCATCATGGGGGAGGGGGAAGGAGCCAGCGAGGGGGACCAGAGGGGAATGTGCTGGAGCTGTGGGGCATTGCGATGGCTGTCCTTTTTTGGACTTGCAGCGGGTGCTGGACGCTCTCCTCCACTGGGATCAGATTCGCAACTTTCCGTTTGGGAACATCGCTGCGCCGCTTCCGGTCCCTCCGAAAATTCTGTCCGGTTGGAGACCTCGGCCGGCCGCCACCCATTGTGTCACTCTGCTCCAGTAAAGACGCAATGGCACAGGAAGGGGAGGACTGTGCTGGGGAGTGACGAGAAAAGACTAATCCGTGCGGAGCTGACAGGCAAATCGATCTGTGCACGTGTGGTTTTTAAGATTTTTAAACCTTCCTAACTTTTACAATATACCACGAAACTTGTTGCACTCGCAGCTCAGGAGAACGGCGAGTGAGCTGGCGAAATATCGTGGCGCTGTCGCGTAATGTATTTGTGCAAAGAGAAAAAACGTGCAAACTGGATCTGAGCTTTACTTGTGTATGGATATCATAGACAGTGCAGTCTTAAGAAGGGTCTCGACCCCGAAACGTCACCCATTCCTTCTCTCCATAGATGTTGCCCTTCCTGCTGAGTTACTCCAGCTTTTTGTATCTATGGACAGTGACGATGCTTATCAAGAATTACAGCTGGATTTTGATCAGCTGGGCAGATACATGGATGGGAAAGGTTCAGAGCTGTATTAGTTAAACGAGGGTAAATGGGATTAGCTTGTATGGAGCATAATGGACGAGTTGAAGGGCTTAATTCTGCTTTATGGCTCAAACGCCATAGATATTTGATCAAATTCCTGTAATTCATTTAGCATCCAGTTTTGTTGCTGACTTTCATAAACTTTTGGAAAATGGGCTGTTGGGCCTGTTTCTGTGCTGTATGACTCGAAAACCTTTGCTGTTTTTGCTTAGTTATGTGCAATTGTTAATCTGATTGATGGAGTGATAATATATCCAATCCCTGAATGAGATCGCATTCAGAAAGCTGCTGACCATTATGTTTCTTAACCATCCCTGTTCTCGAGTCTTTAGTTATATAAGTGTAAACACATGTTGTGTGCCAAATAATTGGCGGTGAACAGTAAAAATATATTCTGCTTCAGAAGCCTCTTGACGTTTATCCCAGAATTGAGCTAGTTTGGTCATTTGCATATACACAGAATGCATGAAATTCTTTTTCACATGAAACTATATATAAAGAGAAAACATAAATTCAATGACCAGTGCAAAACTGCTGAATGGTGCAAGATTTTTCACTTCCTCCTCTGGCCTTGACTAATGGAGACTATGATGTAGAAGTATAATTGCATTACCATCATGCTAAAAGGACAACTGTTTTGATCTTTTTATTTTTCTTGTTTATTTCTCAACTGTACATTTTTGTATAAGATTGGTTTGGTGTTCCCAATTTGTTTTAACGGCCCAAATATATTATTCACAGGAACACTTGCAAGGTTAAACCCATGGTGGAGGTCTCAGCAATTCCTTTATTTCAGGTGGGTAAAATGTTGAATTCAAAAAGCTTTATTCAATCCAGTATCGTCTGTGTGGAATTTCATTCTTAGAATGTCGTATTTAACGTTTAATTGTTTGAAGTCTGACAATGAATAAGCTGACTACTTGGGCAGTTCAAAAAATTGGGCATCCTATAGGGCGAGTTGTTCACTGACTACATCAAAATGCAGGCTTATAATGGTATGATCGACTTGGCTGGATGCATGCACCACCATCTTAGTGTGTGGTGGGGGGGGGGGGGTTGGGTAGGACAAAGCCTGGCAAGTAATATGTGGATAGGTGGTGGAGGGGGGGGGGGGGTTGATGGGCAGATTATTGGACAAGGGAAAAGGGCAAAAACTGAGGCATGGTTTGAAGAAGTGTGAATTGTGAAGCCAGAGGAAAGAGTATGGAAGGCAGGCGGTAGGGGAGGTCAGAGCTGTTTGTAGTTTTGTTACCGATATTGGAGAATTAAATGTTCATACCATTAGGTTAGTAAAATACCCAAGCGGAATATGAGGTGCTGTTCCTCCAGTTTGCATCTCGATCTGGCAATGGGGAGGCCAGAAAGGTTGGTATGGGAATGTGAAAGGGAATTGATATAGTTAGCAAACCCAGCGATCCAGAAAGCCTTGAAAGAACAAGTGCCTGAAATGTTCAGCAAGACAGCCACCAGGTCTACTCTTGGTCCGAGCCAAAGTAAATGAGACCTCATCAGGAACATTGAGCTTCTGATGAGGACTTATACAATTATGCAATTATTGTCATTTGAACCTCAAATGAAGTTCAAACGAAATTTGGTTTCTGCAGTCATACAACAAGAAAAGAACGAAGACACACAACCAACACAATTTACACAAACATCCATCACAGTGAATCTCCTCACTGTGATGGAAGGCAAAGTCTTGTCTCTCCCCTGTGTTCCATTCTTCTCCCGATGTTAAAGCCCCCAGTGGGCGATGGCAGGTCCCGCGGTCGTTAAGGCTGCGCCGGGCAATGAAAGGCCCGGCTCCGGGTCATTTTCAACCCTGCAACTCGGACGGGAGAAGTTGCTGTTGCGGGAGCTCCGAAAAGCGGTCTCCCACCAGGGACCCGCGAGCTCCCGATGTTACCGTCCACCGGGTCTGCGGCTGGAGCCTCCGAGCTCCGGAGTTGGGTCGCAGCCGCGCTGTAGATGACATTAGAGGAGGCGCACGTGAACCTCTGTCTCATCTGGAAAGATTGCATGGGTCCCTGGATGATTGAAGGAGGTATCTGGACAGGTGTTGCGTCTCGTGCGGTTGTTGGAACAGTACCTGGCGAGGGTGGGGGGGAGGGATGAGTGAACCAACCCAGGAGTTGCAGAGGAAGCAGTCTTTATGGAAGGAGGAAAGACGTGGGGATGGGAAGATGTAACTGGTGGTGGGATCATGTTGAGGTGGAGGAAATGCTGGAGCATGTGTTGGATGTGGAAGCTAGTGGGGGAAATTTAAGGACCTACTTTGAATGACTGGGCGGTGCAGTGGCACAGCAGGTCTCTGCCTTGCAGTGCCAGAGACCCGGGTTCCATCCTGACCTTGTTTCCTGTCTGTACGGGGTTTGTCCCTTGTGTGTGCAGGGATTGCTGGTCGATGAGGGGTGGGCCGAAGGGCCTGATTCCGCACTGTATTTCTGAACTAAATACCACACTTTATCTTACTAAATTGATGTTGCATCCAGGCGGAATATTCCATCATAAGCCCGATATGTTTTTTGATATTGATGCCCAATTTTTTTACCAGCTTATATTCATTCATCATTGTCACTCTGTTCGTTGACAACGTACAGGTCAAATGTCTATCTTGATTCTGTTTTGATGACTAACATACAAACAACAGTTCCCCTTCCTTTTATTCCCCCTCTTCCTTGTGCCCCACCTAGATTCTCATATTTCTCCCCCCCCCCCCCCCACCCCCGAGATGCTACTTGACCTGCTGAGTTAGCCCAGCACTTTTACTTTGATGATCCAGCATCTGCAGATTCTTGTGTCTTAGTAGTTCAGCAAAAGAGTCAAGAGAGTTTAATTGTCATATTTATCAAGAGTTCCTTGAAGTTGGAGAAATAAATATTCATACTGCTTGTGAGCTGCCCAAAGGAAATGAGGTGCTGTTCCTCCGATCAGTGGAGGAAGCCCTGGACAGAAAGGTCAGCATGGGAAGGGGAGTTGGTGTTTAGCAAACGGGAGATCACGTACGTCGAGGTAGAGTGAGCGAAGGTGCAAGTGAACCTCTGCCTCACCTGAACAAAGTCAAGGGAGGAGGTATAGAAAACATATAAAATTATTAAGGGATTGGACACACTAGATGCAGGAAACGTTTTCCCGATGTTGGGGGAGTCCAGAACCAGGGGCATAGTTTAAGAATAAGGGATAGGATAGGCCATTTAAAACTGAGATGACGAAAAACGTTTTCCACCCTGAGAGTTGTGAATTTGTGGAATTCTCTTCCTCAGAAGGCAGTGGAGGCCGATTCACTGGATGCATTCAGAAGAGAGTTAGATAGAGATCTTGGGACTAGTGGAATCGAGGGATATGGGGAGAAGGCAGGAACGGGGTACTGATTGTGGATGATCAGCCATGATCACATTGAATGGCGGTGCTGACTCAAGGGGCCAAATGGCCTACTCCTGCACCTATTATTTATGTATAGGGACGGGTCTCGACCTGGAACGCACCATTCCTTCTCTCCAGAGATGCTGCCTGTCCCTGAAGTCACTCCAGCATTTTATGTCTATCCTTGGTATAAACTAGCATCTGCAGTTCCTTCCTACACAATTATTGGGTATTTTGGGTAAACCAGACAGTGATTGCACAAGCCAGAGTATATAGTCCAACTGTAGACATGCAAAATCCACTGTGATTTGATGCTGGGCACTTGAGGGTAGTAGGGATGTGCAGTGATTGTTGTGCATGCTGATGTGTACAAATTGGGGGGAAGAGTATGTTACAGGTTATCCAATAGTACCATGTTGTCTTGATTAGCTCAAAAATGAAATTATGTCCTCCCAAGCAGGTTGTGGTATTAATTACGTTCCATTTGACCTTTGCATGTGCAACTTTTGAATCCCAATCAACCCATTGACCACATTAAACACCTGCTGTGTTCTAGCTTTGATAAACTGAATTGAGTGAATTTAAAAAAACACCTTTCCAAGTTAGATTACTGAGTTTTAAATTTAATAGATGGGCTTCCCTGTCTATAGAATTAAACATTGCCATGCCTGCTTAAAATAATTGTCACTATAAACTTGTGTAAAATTAAAAATGTTCATCTTTAGGATTCTCAAGTTTTTGCTGTTGGAGATATAATTGAGTCCAGACCTGTATCCAATTCTGAAAGAATTTCTGATGGGCTATTACACATGAGGAATGTACAAATTCCACATGGCATGGATAATCATTTCATAGCTGGATCCTCTGACTTTATTGATTGTATCATGGAAGGTGACGCTGAAGAATTCAGGCCAGCTGACCAAAGTAAGATTGGGTTATTTGGTCTTTTTCATACTAAACGATGTTTACTTAGTCAATCCTACTTGTTTTTGTGACTTGATCAACCTAATTTGATTTCCCTTGCAGTAATTGTCTTGAGTTTTCAAACAAGAAGTTACAGTTAGCATATGAAATGTTAATTCACATGGATAAAAATATCTCAAGCAGAAGATGATCAAATTAATGTGTAGCAGAAAGTTCTAAGCATATTCTCTTAACGCAATTGGTCTTAAAGTTCTTATTATGCTGTAAACTCATCCAACTGCCAATTTGCCTGTTGTCAGTGATTGAATATTTGCAGGATTGTGCTCTTTCTCCCTCCACCTTGCCCATCTGCAGGTGGAATTCAATTTGGCACAAATGTGTTTCCTGACTTTGTGGGGCCTAACCTCAAATTATTGTTATTGTTGTATTCTTGTGGCATATACTGAGATACAGTGACAAACGTATTTGTGTGCTATCCAGATAAATACCATATTATCCATGTGTACAATCATGCATAAGTACAATAAGAAATGCAAAAAGAAAATAAATAGCTGTGCACAGAATAGTTTTACAGCATAGTAGAGTTAGAGGAAGAGTCCAGCATCCTCAGAAGTAGGTTGGAAGATCAACATCAAGGTGATCTGGGAATGTCTGCAAACGCATAACTTTGTGCAATTCAACTGCAATTTCATATCCAGCCCGACCCCAAGCATCAGACGCATGTATCATTCCTGTGGTATCCTAATGATTATTGAGTTGAAAATATAGACCAGAGCCCCAGGGTTGCCAGTCAGGTACATCTTGGACAACATTGCATTTAAGACAGATAGAGCTCTAGGGGCTGGTGGAATCGAGGGATATGGGGAGAAGTCAGCCATGGGTTATTGATTGGGGACGATCAGCCCTGATCACAATGAATGGCGGTGCTGGCTCGAAGGGCCGAATGGCCTCCTCCTGCACTTATTTTCTATGTGTCTATGTAACAGTCAACTGCAGTGTAGAAATGAAACTTCCAAGTCGGTATGTTTTTGACGTACGGTATAGTGACAGATTTTCATATCGTTCAAGGAATCTTTCCTTTAGTCACTATGATTGAAGATGGGTTCAGGAGATAGTCGAAACGCACTCACGAGCTCTCCACGAGGCATTCAATGCCGGCAAAAGATAAATCTTCCAAACACAGACTCTTAATTAATAGTTTCTTTATTGTAGTAGTAAAAACAGTAAGATATTCATCCAAACCCATTGACCACATTAAACACCTCATTCATTCATCTTGTATAAGTGCATTAAAAAAAAAAAATGTATTCAATTTTATTGTCAATATCTCATTTTAGAGACAACGAAATGGATTTTCCTTATAGTCAAGTAACATAAAATAAATAATAAATAAATAATAAATAAATAAACATTAAAAAACACAGAAGTCCACACACAACAGAACCCCACAGCGGCACCAAAGTTAAGGAAGGTACCATAGTCCAGCCAGCCTCCCTGCCGATCTTCCCAGATGTTCACCCGTGGTCGGGGCCTCCCGAGCACCCCGCAGTCACCGCCATGGGCGGCCCGATGCTCAGGCCCTCTCGCCGGGGACGGTGGAACCCCAGCGCCGAATCCCGACGGAGAGCATCCTCAGCAGCCCGTACCTCCAGATCAACCACCTCCCACCGGAGTCCGCGGCTCCCGAAGTCCATAGGCCGAGCCGGGAGCTCCGCGATGTTGTTCAGCGCCGCCTGCGTTGGGAGCTCCGCGAACCACAGCTCCGCACTGTCGGTGCAGCAGGCCCAGCACTCCGGGGCTCCAAACGGCGATCCCGGGTAAGGCATCGCCCGCCCCGCGATGTTTCCAACGCTGCGCCGCTGCTGCTGGACGCTTTGGTCAGTCCCGGTAGGAAAGGCCGCGCCAATCCAGTAGGTAGGCGGCAGGGGGGGGGGCGAGGATGCGACTCGAATAATAGTCACATCCTCTCCAGGAAGCGACTGAAGAACGGTATCCCCCTTACCGTACCCTCTTCCCCTACATAAAAACATTAAAAAAACACAAAAAAACGCTTTTCAAACATAACAAAAACAAAAAAAAGATACCGGACTGAAGGCGGAGGCAGCTGGCAACAGCGCCACCACCACTTGTGGGCAAACTCATGCGTGGTCGAAAGCTGTGACCTCTCCCCATGCTTCAAACTAAACTAAACTAATTACTAGGGCGTTTGCGTGAGAATCCCAGCTGCAAACATGCCTTTGTAATTATGTGGGTATAAACCCCACCCACATAATTACAGGCAGGTAAAATTTGAAGGTAACTGATTATAGTTATATACTGAGTTAAGCTAAATGGCTACTACATATGGTAATATCTAAAGCCCAATTTATTGTCCTCGAGTATGGGGGCCTGCGTCAATGGAACTTCTCGTGCAATTGAACAATAATTGAAACACAGGACAGGAAGTACAAGAGGCCATTCTGCTTCTTGATCAGCCATGATCATATTGAATGATGCAGGCTCGAAGAGCCGAATGGCCTACTCCTGCACCTATTTTCTATGTTTCCCTTGTGTACTATGCGATAACATGGCTATTATGTCACTGAACTTAATTGAGTGAATCCCTCAGCACTTAATTCTCTTATTTTCCTTGAATTAGTGTTTTTGCTGCCTGATCAGTTATTAATTTAAGTGTCTTGCTACCACTTCATAGATTTTAGCATTTTGTCTTCCTACTGATGCCGGGTTATAGGTTAGTTGTCTCCCTTTCGATATGGGATTTGAGTGGTGTATCCTGACTAGGCTGGGGTAGGAACAATGTATTTGATTTTATCAATTTGGATGGCTTTATGGTTGCTAAGAATACCAGATTTTGCTGAATCAAGTGTTATAGTTGGATTTGAACTGTTTTTATTGTTAGTCCACCAGCCATTTGCAGTTATATTTATTTTAAACGTTATTGTGTAATATTGACAACTTTCCTTGCAGTTCCAGCATTTAACGAACCAATTGAAGTTGATTACCTGGAACAGTTTGGCCATTCACTGGTAAGTAAAAATGTTGTGTTCAAATAATTTTTAATCTTGAATATATTATGACCTTGATTCATTGTCAATAAGACTTGGACAAATTAGGAGATTGGGTTCATGCAATGGATTGAGTACAGCAGAGGTTCACCAGACTGATTGCTGAGATGGTGGGATCGACATAAGAGCACCTGGCCAATTAGACTTATTTTTGTGAGTTTAGAAGAATGAAGGAATTCTTGGAGACTTGCCATACAATACTGAGATGAGTGGAAATGTGTTCAGCCAGAAAATCTACAGTAATGCACAGTGCTAGAGCAACTCAATTGGATGGAATGCAGATGACAATTTGGTGTTGGGACCCTTCAGATTGAAAGCAATTGGGGGGATGGAGCTGAAAAACAGGGATGGGACAACGCCTAAAAAGTGACGTGTGAGTACAGCAGAGGTGGGGTGTGATGGTTCATTAGCATATGGGTGGAGTGACGGTTAGATGTAAAGACAAAAGATGTCGGAGTGGAATGAAACACAAAGCTATAATGGAGGATGTGAGTGGAAGGGGTCAGGAGGGAAAAGAGGGAGTTAAAAGGGAAATGGGAGATGAGTATGCATGATTTATTTGAAGTTGGATAAGTCAAGAGAACATTAAGAGTGAGGATGTTTTTTTGGTCAGGTGGAATAGTATTAGTAACAAATGTGCTGAGAAGTGTCTGTGTTCAAAGAACCACCGGAGGACCCTAACCTTCCTGGTGGGGGAATGGAGGAGTACAGGGATTGGACTACCATGGTAAAGCTGAGACAATGGGGGGGGGGGCCCCAAGGATTGAAAGTTTTGGAGAACGTATTGCTGTAGGTCAAGAGGGGCGGGGGGAGGGGGGGGGGTGGTTAGAAAAGTTTGAATTAAGTTATTTGGAGGGGCAATGGAGAATTTAACTATTTTTCACTCAATCTGCCTGAAATGTTGCTGATGGCAGCAAGATTCACACAATGTCCACATTTTTTCCAAGGCCATTCTGTTTGATTTCCTTATTTCATGCCTTGGCATAAATTTTTACTCTTTAATCTGACAGTTGTTTCTTTGCTGTTAATGTTCAATGTTTACTATGTTAGCTCAAAAGTACACTTTTGTGGTCTTGGCAAAATCAAACTAACTGAGCAAAAATGTATTTTAGTAAATTGTAATTATTTTGTTTCAGTTTCATGCTTCTGCTTTGAGGAAGCAGTCTCTGTACCTGAAGTTTGATCCTTTGCTGAGGGAAAGTCCTGCGAAGGTGTCCGTTAAACCCCTGGAGAATGAACCTGGTGCAGCAGAGCCAACAACCAGAATGTAAATCGATTGTCTAATTTTGTTGCATGTTTGTCTGATCACTAATGTGTAGTTATTGCCACAATGTAATTTTGCTTGGATAATGTAAATTTAAAACAATTATACTGGGAGAGTCTGGAGCCTGAGGGTAGACACAAAGCTGGAGTAACTCAGCAGGACAACCCCACTGAGTTACTCCAGCTTTTTGTGTCTATCTTCGGTTTAAACAAGAATCTGCAGTTCCTTCATGCACACTCGAACCAGAGGGCTCAGCCTCAATATCACACCACAGACGAGCACCAGACCTTAATATCACACACCATTTCTAATTTTATTACTGCCGTCTCTCTGCCCTCAAGCCTCCAACCTTGTCGTTCCCCAGCCTCGCACGGCCCGATTTTAACTTCTCCACAAAACCCATAAACGAAACTGTCCTGGCAGACCCATCGTTTCTGCTTGTTCATGTCCCACCAAATTAATTTCCACATACCTCGACTCCATCCTGTCTCTCCCCCCCCCCCCCCCCCCCCCCCCCCCGGTCCAATCCCTCCCTACCTATGTCTAAGACACCTTGCATGCTCTTTGTCTCTTCAATGACTTTTGTTTTCCAGGCCCCCACTCATCTTCACCATGGATGTCCATTCACTCTATACCTCCATCCACCACCAGGAAGGTCTTAAAGCCCTCTGTTTCCTCCTCGACTGCAGAACCAGCCAATTTCCGTCTACTAATACTTCTCCGCCTTACAGATCTGGTCCTTACCCTCAACAACCTCCTTTGACTCCTCCCACTTCCTCCAAATCCAAGGCGTAGCTATGGGCAGTCGCATGGGCTCCAGCTATGCCTGCCTCTGTAGGGTATGTTGAACAATCATTGTTCCTGGCATACACTGGCCCTATCCGCGATCTACTCCGCTACATTGACTGCATCAGTGCTGCCTCCTGCACCCATGCAGAACTCGCTGACTTCATCAACTTCAAACTAATTTCCATCCTGCACTCAAATTCACTTGGACTATCTTTGACATCTCTCTACCGTTTCTGGATCTCACCGCCTCCATCACAGGAGACAGACTATTGACCAACATCTACTTCTTCCTGCGTATGGCGTGCAAAGCCTAAAGTTGTAGGACAACTTGTTCTATTTGATCTTATTTGATGGTGCATGCCAGGTTGATTGCATTTGTCGAAACAGGGCGGACCACGTGAAGGTTGCAATCTTCCACCCCAACATCTACTTCAAACCTACTGACTCCCATAGCTATCTAGACTACTCTTCTTCCCACCCTGGTTCCTGTAAAGACTATCCCCTATTCCCAATTCCTTCGTTTACGCTACATCTACGCCCAGGGTGGTTTTCCGTATTAGATCATCGGAAATGTCCTCATTCTTTATGAAACTGGGTTTCCCATCTACCATTATAGATGAGGCTCTCATTAGGGTCTCCTCGATATCCCGCAGCTCCGCTCTTGCTCCCCCTCCCATTCGCAACAAGGACGGAGCCCCCCAACCCCTTTCCAGGCCTTCCACCCCATCAGCTGTTGCATACAGCATATAATCCTCATACAGGATCCCACTACTGGCCACATCTTCCCATCTCTAACCCTTTCTGCTTTCCGCAGAGACCGTTCCCTCTGCAACTCCTTGATTGACTCATCCCATCCCAACCAAACCACTCTCTCCCCTGGTACTTTACCCAGCACCCGCAGGTATTGCAACACCTATCCGTTTACCTCCCTCCTCGACTCCATCCAAGGATGCCGCCGGTCCTTTCAGATGAGGCAGAGGCTCACTTGCACCTCCTCCAACCTCATCTACTGTATCCGCTGTTCCAGGTGTTAACTTCTGTACATCGGCGAGACCAAGTGCAGGCTCGGCGATCGTTTCGCTGAACACCAGCACTCAGTCTGCCTTAACCTACCTGATCTCCTAGTTGCTTAGCACTTTAATTCCCCCTCCCATTCCCAATCTGACCTTTCTGTCCTGGGCCTTCTCCATTGTCGGAGTGAGACCCAGCACAAATTGGATGAACAGCACAGCGAACAGTGGTATGAACATTGACTTATCTAACTTCAAATAGCCCTTGCTTTCCCTCTTTTCTCCCCCTTCCCAGTTCTCCCACCAGTCTTGCTGTCTCTGATTACATTCTATCTTTGTTCCGCCCACTCCCCAAACATCAGTCCAAAGAAGGGTCTCAACACAAAATGTCACCCATTCCTTCTCTCCAGAGATACTGCCTGTCCTGCTGAATTACTCCAGCATTTTGGGTCTACCTTCAATTTAAACCAGTGGTGAAATTCATTGCCAATGTTGTGGAGGCCAAGACATTGGATACATAGAACACTACAGCACAGGAAAGGGCCCTTTGTTCCGCAGTGTTTGTGCTGCCCATGATACCAAGGTAAACGGATCTGAACTGCATGTACATGATCCATGTCCCTCTTTTCCCTGCACTTTCATCCACCTCCATCACCACCCCCCTCCCTCCCCTGGCAGTGTGTTCTAGGCCCCCACCACTCTCATTTTGCCTCTAATTTTGTTCTTCTAACATACTTCTAGCAAGTCTATCCCTGACGTGAGGCTCACTTGCCCAGATTCTTGATATTTTTAAAGATTGATGGGCTCTTCATTACTGAGGGTGTCAAAGGTTATGTGGAGAAAGCAGGAGAATAGTGTTGAGAGGGAAAAATGGATCGGCCATGATTGAATGGCAGAGTAGGCTTGATCTGCTAATTGACCTAATTCTGCTACTATGTCTTGTGGTCTAAAAATTGTAGACAGACATTTTTGTTTTTTATTGTTGAAGTGTTGTGGGGTTTCAATGGAAAAAAACATCACCGATAGTTTATGACATTTCATTTTTGGCCATTTTGTTAACTGCGGAACTATTTGATTTGTTATAGCAGCTACTGTTTTAAAATCGATGATATATATACATTAAAAAAACAAGGAAATAGTCATAGTGTGGAAACAGGCCCTTCGGTCCAATTCGCCCACACCAACATGTCCCAGCTACAGTAGTCCCACTTGTCTGTGCTTGTCCATATCCCTCCAAACCTGTCCTAGCCATGTTCCTGTCTAACTGTTTCTTAAACGATGGGATAGTCCCTGCCTCAACTACCTCTGGCAGCTCGTTCCATAATTTGTATGAAAAAATTACCCCTCGGATTCCTATTAAAACTTTTCCCCTTCACCATGAACCTATGGCCGATTGTTCTTGATTCCCCTACTCTGGGCAAAAGACTTGGCTAACTTGAATCCCCATGGCTTTACCAAAGTTCAGATGTGTAAACCCATTTTATTTTGTTTGGTTTATTGTCAGGTGTACTGAGGTACAGTGAAAATCATTTGTGTACATTTTTGCATTCTTGGTTCTAAAAGCAGCCATTTTGCTGCTGCTTATACAATATTAAACATCTCATTGACCAGTATTATTTGGGGGAATAACAACGTGGTGCTTGAATGTGGAAAGCTATTTAATTTTATTTTTGTCACAGTTCTGACATTTTAGATCTTGAAATTGTTCCTGTTGTGCATCCGGATGAGGAAATTGTGGTAAGTATCAATTTGTTGTTGTTGTTGTGTCTCCTCCCCCCCCCCCCATACCCATACCCCCTGATCCCTTTAGCCACAAGGGCCACATCTAACTCCCACTTAAATATAGCCAATGAACTGGCCTCAACTACCCTCTGTTGCAGAGAGTTCCAGAGATTCACCACTCTCTGTGTGAAAAAGTTTTTTCTCATCTTGGTCTTAAAGGATTTCCCCCTTATCCTTAAGCTGTGACCCCTTGTCCTGGACTTCCCCAACATCGGGAACAATCTTCCTGCATCTAGCCTGTCCAACCCCATAAGAATTTTGTACGTTTCTATAAGATCCCCTCTCAATCTCTTAAATTCTAGCGAGTATAAGCCAAGTCTATCCAGTCTTTCTTCATATGAAAGTCCTGACATCCCAGGAATCAGTCTGGTGAACCTTCTCTGCACTCCCTCTATGGCTATAATGTCCTTCCTCAGATTTGGAGACCAAAACTGTACGCAATACTCCAGGTGTGGTCTCACCAAGACCCTGTACAACTGCAGTAGAACCTCCCTGCTCCTATACTCAAATCCTTTTGCTATGAAAGCTAACATACCATTCGCTTTCTTCACTGCCTGCGGCACCTGCATGCCTACTTTCAATGACTGGTGTACCATGACACCCAGGTCTCGCTGCATCTCCCCTTTTCCTAATCGGCCACCATTTAGATAATAGTCTGCTTTCCTGTTTTTGCCACCAAAGTGGATAACCTCACATTTATCCACATTATACTGCATCTGCCAAACATTTGCCCACTCACCCAGCCTATCCAAGTCACCTTGCAGTCTCCTAGCATCCTCCTCACAGCTAACACTGCCCCCCAGCTTAGTGTCATCCGCAAACTTGGAGATGTTGCCTTCAATTCCCTCATCCAGATCATTAATATAAATTATAAATAGCTGGGGTCCCAGCACTGAGCCTTGCGGTACCCCACTAGTCACTGCCTGCCATTGTGAAAAGGACCCGTTTACTCCTACTCTTTGCTTCCTGTTTGCCAGCCAGTTCTCTATCCACATCAATACTGAACCCCCAATACCGTGTGCTTTAAGTTTGTATACTAATCTCTTATGTGGGACCTTGTCGAAAGCCTTCTGAAAGTCCAGATACAACACATCCACTGGTTCTCCCCTATCCACTCTACTAGTTACATCCTCGAAAAATTCTATAAGATTCGTCAGACATGATTTACCTTTCATAAATCCATGCTGACTTTGTCCAATGATTTCACCACTTTCCAAATGTGCTACTATCCCATCTTCAATAACTGACTCTAGCAGTTATTAAAGACAATTGTCATTAGGGGAAGGTACACAAAAATACTGGAGAAACTCAGCGGGTGCAGCAGCATCTATGGAGCGAAGGAAATAGGCAACGTTTTAGGGCCAAAACCCTTCTTCAGACTGATGGGGGGTGGGGAGAAGAAAGGGAAAAGGCGGAGGAGGAGCCCGAGGGCTGGGAGGAGACAGCCAGAGGGCTGAGACAGCAAGGGCTAGCAAAATTGGGAGAATTCAATGTTCATGCCCCCAGGATGCAGACTGCCCAAGCGGAATATGTGCATTTCCTCCAATTTTCGGTGTTGCTCGTTCTGGCCATGGAGGAGACCCAGGACAGAGAGGTCGGATACGGAATGGGAGCGGGAGTTGAAATGCTGAGCCACCGGGAGGTCAGGTTGGTTATTGCGGACCGAACGGAGGTGTTCGGCGAAACGATCGCCAAGACTCCGCTTGGTCTCACCGATGTAGATCAGCTGACATCTAAAGCAGCAGATGCAATAGATGAGGTTGGAGGAGATGCAGGTGAACCTGTCGCACCTGGAACGACTGCTTGGGTCCTTGAATGGAGTCGAGGGGGAAGGTGAAGGGACAAGTGTTGCATCTCTTGCGGTTGCAAGGGAAAGTGCCCGGGGAGGGGGTGGTACGGGAGGGAAGGGAAGAATTGACAAGGGAGTTACGGAGGGAGCGGTCTTTGCGGAAGGCAGACATGGGGGGGAGATGGGAAGATGTGGCGAGTGGTGGGGTCACGTTGGAGGTGGCGAAACTGACGGAGGATCACTTGTATGTGACGGCTGGTGGGGTGAAAGGTGAGGACTAGCGGGACTCTGCCCTTGTTGCGAGTGGGAATGGGGAGAGAGCAGTGTTGCAAGTGTAGTCCAAATAGCCATGGGAGTCAGTAGGTTTATAGTGGATGTCGGTAAGAAGTCTATCACCTGTGATGGAGATAGTGAGGTCAAGGAATGGTAGGGAAGTGTCGGAAATGGTCCAGGTGTATTTGAGTGCCGGATGGAAGTTGGTGGTGAAGCGGATGAAGTTAGTGAGTTGTATGTCGTTAGGGGAAAATGGGTTAGGGCTAAGAGTTTCAGCCCTAACCCATTAACAATGAAAAGCAAATGTTTCAAAACTGAGGTCTTCAGCAACAATGTTTGTCCCAAACATTATGGAGGGCACTGTACATTCTCGACCAAACTATTAATCTAAACCACAAATTTCCTTGGTTACTTCAAAACCATCAATCAAATTTGATACACAAGCACAACCCTCCTGCCTATCCTGAATCAGCCTGTCTTTATCCCTCTGATTTCCCCCTCCTATTTTCCAACCACAGATGTTAGGCTTGCTAGTTTGCAAGTTTCCTTTGCAGCCTTTCTTGAATAGAACATAACATTGGGCAATGACCACCCTCCAGTCGTCTTGCAACTCATCCGTTTATTGGCCGTGGTGCCCAAGTACATATCCTCAAATTACAAAAAAATAACGAAGTGCTGGAGTAACTCACTAGCTCGGGCAGCATCTCTGGAGGTTATGGATAGGCAGCGCTTTGGGTTGGAATCCATCAGTCTGAAAGGGTCCTGAAATGATACCTGTGTCCTCCAAGAGATGCTGCCTGCCCTGCTGAGTTACTTTGTTACTCTTATTTTTATTTATTTTTTAATTATGTCTTTTACATTTTAACAGTATTAAAGCCTTAATCTAGTAAAACCTTAATATTGGCACTTTCAGAGTTATAAATCTTTAAATTTGTACCCATATTTTTTCTCTGTAGAATAATGCCTTCATGCCTGGTGTGTACTCTATTCTTAATGATCCAGTTGCTGATTTTGTATCTGCTGTTCCTGCTGAGGGTGCCATTGTTGAAGTGCTAAAATACAGCCAAAAAGACATGGATGCTGCAATTCAAGTTGTAAAACGAGGAGCAGATACTGAAATCATGGCTGTAAGACAAGAGGCAAGTACTAACTCGTATTTATCGTTGTTTCCAAGGTTCAAATTTTGGTGTTTTCCATCTAAAAGAAAGGCACTTTACTGAAGTGATTAATTTAAGAGCAGATAGTGCCAGTACTTGGTGGGTATCTTTTTCACCTGTTGAGATTTTGAACCGACCACATTGTGATCTGTACAGCTATGCAGCACCTCTGCAATGTCCTGTCAATTGTCCTATCTAAAGAAGACCATTGAGTGTATAATCTGGAATGACATTTATAGACCCAGAGTGTAAAATTATACAACACTAACATTTACTTTGGGCCAACCTGTCTGCCAAGGTAGTCTAATCTAATCCCACTTGATTGCACTTGGTCCATATTTCTGGATTTTTTATTATCCATGAATCTGTCCAAACGTTTTTAAATGTTGTATTTGTAAATAGTTTACCTCTTTCCCCTTTCTTCCCCCCCCCCCCCCCCCCCCCGCCAATGCAGTTTGACTAACTCTGGAAGCCTTTGTGAAAATTTGTTAGATATATAAATGTTCTGCAGTGCTTTTCAAATGTTGTCTTTTAAGCTGAGAGTCTTATGCTTTGTCAGCTGGGGTTTTGGGACTTTGAATTTATTGAGGAGTGCTTTATTTTTGGTAGCTTGTTCGTCAGGAAGCTTTGACTTTGGAATGGAAGCAGAAGCACAAGGAAAGCCTTGCACAGTGTGCAGAAATGAAGTAAGAGTTCTTTTCATGTGCATGGTTTTATCATTTTCAATAATATAATCTATATTTCAACATTGCATCTTTTAACTTTTTCTAGGAACATTGTTAATGAATATACAGAAATGACTTTTCAAATGATGGGTGAGTGAATCCTGTGGTGTTTCTCATGTTATGAAATCTGGAAATTCTGGCATTGCAATTTTCCCGTGGAAATTATTAATGTATTCTCGAATGCTTTGTTTAAGTTATTTAGAAATGGCACTTATGAAACTATATTTCAGAGGCATCTGACAAAAGTAATCAAACGTCCAAGGCTGAGCTAGAGAAAGTAAATGAGGAGAAGCTGCAGGCCTTCAAGGAACTGAATTCAGTTGAACTATCGTTTTCTGAACTGTTTAAACGATTTGAGAAGCAGAAAGAAGTACTGGAGGGTTACAAAAAGGCAAGTCATTCTTTCTAAAGACATTCTGGAATTTTGTATTTGGTTTTAAAATTGACAGCCATTACTGTTGGAGACAACATTTTAGACACCGTGGCGATGAAGCATCTAGCTTCAGTAATTTTTGTTTCCCTATGTTATTCACTTGAATATGGAGTCAATCTTTGACTTTTATATGGTGCCAACTAATATTGGTAAAAACCACTAGTGTTTATGAGCAACGTCAAGAATATATAAACAGCTTGATTACAACTTGTTGAATGGTACAAGGAATTTCCTGTAATGTCACTAATCTCAGTCATGGGGAATTTTCCACTGGGTGGGCTTCTCCTTTGAGCAGGGGTTGAGGGATGCCAGTTGCCATAAATGGAAGATATACTTTCACTTGCTATCACTACGGGTCTCCGACAGCAGAAAGCATGAGAGGACATTACATTGCATTAGTTTGTTTCTTCAATTGCGTAAACCTAGTTAAGAGTGGTGTTAAGCTGTTGCCAGAGGCTTGATGGAGCTGCAGAGGATCCCAAGAGAATCTCCAAAAGCAGGGGTCACTGTGTCGAGGCTGTCACCAAGTATGTTCTAAATTGAGTGGATTTTTTAGATATTATGGGAATCTCAGGATATGGCCAATTAACATACAAAAACCCTACAAGTCTTTGGTATGGAGGAAGAAACCGGATCACCTGGAGGAAACGCACATGATCACAGGGAGAGCGTTCTAACTCTAAATAGACAGCATTGAGCCAAGGTCTCTGGTGCTGTGGAGCAGCAGGTCTACCAGCTATGCCACTGTGCTGGCCCCACGCGCCACTGTGTGATGGCATTCTCTCCACTTTCCAAATAGCTGCTTGGTCCTCCATCAACCATCCCAGACATTCCTTCCAACACCAGTGTACTGGCTGGAACACAATGCCCTGCAGCTACTCAGGTTGTCAACTCCAGCAGGGCCTCCCAAACCCACTGACTTTACCACCAAGGAGGGCAAGAACAGCAGGTGCATGGAAACCACGATTTTCAGGTTCCCCTCAAGCTTCACACCTTCCCGACGTTTAACTATAGTGCTGGTTCTAGATCTTTGTGAAACAATATATCGTGCCGCACTGCTATCTCTGAAGACTGTGTGAACAGTTGGCAAGTTGCTAACAATGTTCAAATATTAAAACTACGGTGTCCAACCCCCCCCACCCACATTCTGAAGATCAATTAGGTTACTATGTATTTCATCCCTATGTAATATTTCAGATGCAGTCTAACTGGAGCTCTTGCGTGGGGTGACGTAATCAGGAGATGTTGAGTCAGTATGGATAGAACTGAGGAATTGTAAGGGTAAGAAGACCCTAATGGGAGTTATCTACTGGCCCTCAAACAGTAGCCTGGATATAGGGTGCAAATTGAATCAAGAGTTAAAATTGGCATGTTGCAAAGGTAATGCTATGGTTATTATGGGAGATTTCAACATGCAGATAGACTGGGAAAATCAGGTTGGAACAGGACCCCAAGAAAGGGAGTTTGTGGAGTGCCTCTGTGATGGATTCTTAGAGCAGCTTGTACTGGAGCCAACCAGGGAGAAGGCAATTCTGGATTTAGTGTTGTGCAATGAACCGGATTTGATAAGGGAACTCGAGGTAAAGGAGTCATTAGGAGGTAGTGACCATAATATGTTTTAATCTACAATTTGAGAGGGAGAAAGGTAAATCAGAGGTGTCGGTATTACAGTTGAGCAAAGGGCACTATGGAGCCATGAGGGAGGAGTTGGCTAAAGTTGACTGGCAAGATACCCTAGCAGGGATGACAGTGGAACAACAATGGCAGGTATTTCTGGGAATAAAACAGAAGGTGCAGGATTGGTTCATTCCAAAGAGGAAGAAAGATTGCAACGGGAGTAGGGGGCGACCGTGGCTGACAACAGAAGTCAAGGACAGTATAAAAATAAGAGAAGAAATATAACATAGCTCAGATGAGTGGGAAGCCAGAGGATTGGGTAACTTTTAAAGAGCAACAGAAGATAATTAAAAGGGCTGTAGTTGGACCCTTGAAGACTGAAAAGGGTGAATTTGTTATGGGGAACAAGGAAATGGCAGATGAGTTGAACAGGTACTTTGGAGCCATGAGCCAAACAATCTTCCTGAAGCACTAGTGGCGAGAGGATCTAAGGTGGCAGAGGAACTGAAGGAGATTCGCATTAGGCAGGAAATGGTGTTGGATAGACTGATGGGACTGAAGACTGATAAATCCCCAGGGCCTGATAGTCTGCATACCAGGGTACTTAAGGAAGTGGCTCTAGAAATCGTGGACACATTGGTGATCTTTTTCCAATGTTCTATAACCAGTTAGCCTGACATCGGTGGTGGAGAAGATGCTGGAGTCAATTATAAATTATGAAATAGTGGCACATTTGGATAGCAGTAGCAGGATTGGTCTGATTCGGCATGGATTTACGAAGGGGAAATCATGCTTGACTAATCTTCTGGAATTTTTTGAGGATGTAACCAGGAAAATGGACAAGGGAGAGCCAGTGGATGTAGTGCACCTGGACTTTCAGAAAGCATTTGGTAAGGCCCTACATAGGAGACTAGTGGGCAAAATTAGAGCACATGGTATTGTGGGCATAGGGTGCTGACATGGATAGAAAATTGGTTGGCTGACAGGAAACAACGAGTAGGGATTAACGGGTCCCTTTCAGAATGGCAGGCAGTGACTAGTGGGGTACCGCAAGGCTCTGTGTTGGGACCGCAGCTATTTACAATATATATTAATGATTTAGATGAAGGGATTATAAGTAACATTAGCAAATTTGCAGATGACACAAAGGGTGGCAGTGTGAACTGTGAAGATGTAATGAGGATGCAGGGTGACTTGGGCAGGTTGGGTGAGTGGAGAGATGCATAGTAGATGCAGTTTAATGTGGATAAATGTGAGGTTATCCACTTTGGTGGCAAAAACAGGAAAGCAGATTATTATCTAAATTGTGTGGAGTTGGGAAAAGGGGAAGTACAACGGGATCTGGGGGTCCTTGTTCATCAGTCTATGAAAGTAAGCATGCAGGTACAGCAGACTGAAGAAAGTGAATGGTATGTTGGCGTTCATAACAAGAGTAGTTGAGTATAGGAGCAAAGAGTTCCTCCTGCAGTTGTGCAGTGCCCTAGTGAGACCACACCTGGAGTATTGTGTGCAGTTTGTCTCAACTTGAGGAAGGACATTCTTGCTATTGAGGGAGTGCAGCGTAGGTTCACGAGGTTAATTCCCAGGATGGCGGGACTGTCATATGTAGATAGAATGGAGCAGCTGGGCTTGTATACTCTGGAATTTAGAAGGGTGAGAGGGGATCTTATTGAAACGTATAAGATGATTAAGGGTTTGGACACACTAGAGGCAGGAAACATGTTCCCAATGTTGGGGGAATCCCGAACCTGGGACCATAGTTTAAGAATAAGTGGTAAGCCATTTCGAACAGATATGAGGAAAAACTTTTTCACACAGAGTTGTGAGTGTAGAATTCTCTGCCTCAGAGGGCGGCGGAGGCTGGTTAGAACCATAGAAAATAGGTGCAGGAGTAGGCCATTCGGCTCTTCGAGCCTGCACCACCATTCAATGTGACCATGGCTGATCGTCCAACTCGGTATCCTGTACCTGCCTTCTCTCCATACCTCCTGATCCCTTTAGCCACAAGGGCCACATCTAACTCCCTCTTAAATATAGCCAATGAACTGGCCTCAACTACTTTCTGTGGCAGAGAATTCCACAGATTCACCACTCTCTGTGTGAATTTTTTTTTCTCAAAGACTTTCTAAAAGACTTCCCCCTTATCCTTAAACTGTGACCCCTTGTTCTGGACTTCCCCAACATCGGGAACAATCTTCCTGCATCTAGCCTGTCCAACCCCTTAAGAATTTTGTGAGTTTCTATAAGATCACCCCTCAATCTTATAAATTCTAGCGAGTACAAGCCTAGTCTATCCAGTCTTTCTTCATATGAAAGTCCTGCCATCCCAGGAATCAGTCTGGTGAACCTTCTCAGTACTCCCTCTATGGCAAGAATGTCATTCCTCATATTAGGAGACCAAAACTGTATGCAATACTCCAGGTGTGGTCTCACCAAGACCCTGTACAACTGCAGTAGAACCTCCCTGCTCGCGGTGCTGGCTCGAAGGGCCGAATGGCCTACTCCTGCACCTATTGTCTATGCTCTAATTGTGAGCAAGACATCTTGTGGTTTCCATTTTAAAAGTGATCAGTCCTGATTTCAAATGTTCCCTATAATGGTAAGCTTTGAAAATTTAAGAGACATGCAGTTATCACTTCCTATTTTACACGTGTGATCAAGCAATCAAAGCATGCATCAAAACTCTGAAATTTCTTGAAGTTTCTTGAAGTTCTTTCACTTCCATTCTATTCAAACTGCCAACATGTCACTAAATCAAAAACCTCCCTCTTGGACGTTGTAGCACTGAATTTTTCAAAAGTTTAGGAATATTGGTATTTTCTAAATGTCTGCAAACATTGCCTTTTAAGGCATTCTGTTTGTAGAGGATTCACAAGCCTTGATAGCAATGTGCACCATGACCAGCCCAATTTATATTCAATGCTTCATGTAAATAAGCGAGCCGTATTCCAACAAAACACAAGGAACCATGGGATTTGTCAAAGGTCATTTGCGATAAAGAAAAAGCGAACGAAGTGCTGGCTATATAAATTCTTTCCTTTTGATAATTTATGTGTAAAAATATATTTAATCTGAGAAATGGGTGCCAGGTAGCGGGAGAGTGGGGTGGAGAGAGGAGGCAGATGCGAGTGAGACGGGGAGAAGCTGTAGCAGCGGAGAGACATTCTCGGCAGCTGCACGCACACAGACCTGCGCTTCATTCGCAGCCAGGATCAAACCCTGGCACAGGAAGCGCTGCGGAACCGCCACTGGACCGTCCCCGTGTTCCCCCCCGTCCCCCCAGGGTGTGGCCGAGATGTCCGGGGCGTCCCCGGAGCAACGGCGACCCCAGGCCCACAGCCAATGCGGAGAAGCGCCAACTCCCGAGAAACCCGCCCCCTGACGGGATGTGGACCCCTGCCCCACCCAGCAGCCGCCGGCCAACCCCCCCCCCCCCCCCAGGCGTCCCCGGAGCGAAAGCTGAGCACCAGCCATCAATGGGGACACACAAAATGCTGCAGATGTTTTGGGTTGAGATTCTTCTCCAGAGATGTTCCTTGAGCCACCGCAACACCCCGCGTGCATCCCCGCCGGCACCGAGTGGGCCAACTGACAGCCACTTGACAAGGCGAGAGGCGCTGCCAGCGGGTCAGTCAGAGCCGAGCTGGAGCCAGGGCATTCTCTATGCGCCGGCTGCAAGCCTGGGCCACCCTGGACATTTCCGGCCACCCCCGAACAGGGACGGGACACGACACCTGGGAGGGGACGGGAACAGCCCAGCAACAACTCAACAGCGCAGCAGCACAGCTGACAACTGACAAAACGCGGGCCTGCACACAGCACAGCAGCACAGCTGCCAAGAATGGTTATCGCGAGTGACCTATGACCTGGGCATGCGCGGTCGGAATACCTAACTCGCTTATTCAATCTTATTTCTTTTATTTGCAGTCCCATTTTATGAACCTGCAAACCTTTTTTTTTTACCCCCCCCCCCCAGAATAACTTCCATTTTAAAACTTTGTTACAATGTGTGGTAAAAGTTTCTTCCGCCAATTGGACTTAGAAATCCAGAAAGAACTGGATATTTGTAACGTCTTTTTCTGAATGTTTAGAATGAAGAGAGTTTAAAGAAATGTGCTCTGGATTATCTGGCAAGGATTGGGAAGGAAGAACAGAGATATCAGGCGCTGAAAGCTCATGCTGAAGAAAAATTGAAGCAGTAAGTAACACGTCTAGCTGTAGTTTCACTATTTAACTTTGTTACTGGCACGTTGAGCCGGGGGGAAACTAAGTGACTACAGTTTCCTGTGAATAAACGATTGGATGAAATTGACACTAATTCCTCTTAGAATATTGAGAATGGATGATGCATCTAAAATCGTATGAATTAAGTTGAAATCATGACTCCAATTATTAAATCTTTGATCTCTCGTCATTTAGGGGTGAAATAGCAGGCACATTTGTAATCTGCAACATTGGATCAACTGAAATTTGAGATCAATTGACCTCCAATTGGTATAGAATCAAACATAAATCAGTAGCATTATAAGGGGTTGGGTGTTATGTAAACATGTGCATGCTGCTGTAATAACGAGGCAGATTTAGAGTTCAACAGCATAATTACAGATATTGAGTAACAATTGTTCCTGTTCTGTGCAGAGCAAGTGAAGAAATTGCACTAGTTCGCACTAAATACAAGGCAGAGGTCGGTGCTCTCCATGCTCTACAGCGCAAGGAACAAATGAAAATCCATTCCTTGGAAAGCAGTCTGGAAGATATGGTAATCCAAAATATGCTGCAATCTTTCTCTTCAGGCTTTCTTATTTTCCTATCAGTCGCAGCAAATCCTTTTTATCACAGGCCACATCATTTTAAACTGAATCTTGTCTCTGATATCTGAAAGGGGGCTGATTTTAAACCCAGCACTTAACCATCCTTCATAATTGTTTTGTCTTTCACCCTGCTTATCTGCGCTGATCCATGTCAAAGCAGGTTTAGTTCTGCCAACATTTTGGTACAATATCATCTCTTGGAGGATGAGTGACTTTTTAGTTGAAGACTGCTTCTCCACTGTGTTTACAGGTGCACTTTACTGTAAAAACCTTGTGGATTTGTATTTAAGATAATTTTAAATCTCCCTACACGGGAATGAGGAATGGCAGGCATGCTTCAATTATAGAAGGCAATCAATATAATAATTTGCGGAGGCTGCAGCCTGTGTACAAGAAGCAAATGCCTCGTTGGATCTTTTTTGCGCTTTCCAGTCATGCACTATTTTGAATGTGCAATTTCACTTCCACCCCCCCCCCCCCCTTGCCTGCCAAAAGATTTGCATATGTCTTTTAAACAATATTGCACACCATATGACGAAGGGGTTCAAATTGCAAATTCAGTCAAAAGTTGACGAGCACTTTATTGGGTTCATGACTAACATAGTATCAACAACAAATATAAGAAAAAATAACATTGATGGCAAGTTTCTGAAAATGGCATCAGAATACACAAATACATTTACATTTTATGTAACGGTTGTTGCATGGTGTCCACCAGTGACCTGGTTGGCACAGTAAGTACACGTATTTCTTATTCCTTTTTATGTTTATGGATACCACATCATCATATCTATCTATCTTCTATCTATTCTATATTATATTAAAACTCTCTGGCTGCCATCCGCCTGACTTCTGGCTGCCATCCGCCTGACTTCTGGCTGCCATCCGCCTGACTTCTGGCTGCCATCCGCCTGACTTCTGGCTGCCATCCGCCTGACTTGTGTCACAAATCCCCTTTGATACCGCCCTAGGCCCACACCGCACGCGGAAACGCCAATATTTTTACCATTTCTAAAGAGATTTCATTTATCTTTACGAATAGCCACTCCTGATTAAATTTGGTCGTGTTTATGTACACTTTTAAAATAAAATACTCCCCCCCCCCCCCCCAACATTTCAAAATGTTTTAAAAAATAGCTCTCAGCCATAGAATGTTAGTGAAGTTTCCATTGTGTGATGTCACAATGCCTGATGCTCACACATGTCCAATCGGAATGGATCCATTTACATATGCCTTTGCAGCAGCCCCAGCCCCACCCCCGCAGCCTGTGTCGAAGGGCGTCGTCACGTGTGTGGGAATAGAGAAAGAGGATTGGGGGTGATAGGGAATGGGGAACAGATGGACTGTCCCTACCCCTCCTACTTCCACTCTCCCTCCCCACTCTCTCCTCTCCCCCTCCCTCCCCTCCCACACCCTCTCTTCCCCCTCCACCACCCCTCTTCACCCCCATCTCCCCCCCCACCCCCCTTCCCCACTCTCTTGCACCACTACCCGCTACCCCTCTGCCCCTCACTCCCCACTCTTCCCCTCTCCCTCCCCCACCTGTCTCCCTCCACCCTCCTCTCTACCCCCTACTCCTCTCCCCTTCCCCTCATCCCCTCTCTCCACCTCTAACATCCCCTCTCCCCCCTTCCTGCCCTCCTGCTCTCCTACCACTCCCCACTCTCCTCCCCCTCCCATCTCCCCCACCCTGCTCTCTTCTCCCTCACCAATCTCTCCTGTTTCCTCCTCCCCCTCTCCCCTCCCCCTCTTCTCTCCCCACTCCCTCTCCCTCTTCTCTCCCCACCCCGTCTTCCTCTCCCCCCGCCTGAGTTTGGGGGTGGTTAGTGTGAGTGTGATGCCGCAGCCACCCCCCCCCCTCCCGCAAACGCGCGTTGGGAAAACAGCCCGCCAACAGTCTCTCTGTCTTTAAGACGGATCTGCAGATGCTGGAAAATCGAAGGTACACAAAAAAACCCTGTAAAACCTCAGCGGGTGCAGGAGCATCTATGGATCGAAGGAAATAGGCAAGTTTCGGGAAAAAAACCCGTCTGAGGATGGGTTTCGGCCAAAAGAGTTGCATATTTCCTTCGCCCCATAGATGCTGCTGCACCCGCTGTGTTTCTCCAGCTTTTTTTTGTGTACCAGGCTCTCTGTCTCTCACCTCTCTCTCTCTCTCTCTCTCTCTCTCTCTGCCTTCTCTCTTCACAGCCCGCGGCTCGACTCATTGCACGCCCGCTCCAACCCCCCCCTTCACCTCTCTCCTTCCTCTCTCCACCCCTCTCCTCTCCCCACCTTCCTCTCCACCGTCCTCCCCCTCATCACAATTTTTTTTTAAACATTAAATTTTCTCTATCTGCCCCCACCACCCCCCCCCTCACTCGAGACGCACCTGAGAGGCGAGAGCTATTCGTCAGTGGATAGGGTGGAAATGGATAAAAGATGCAAATTAAAAAATTAAGATAATATCAAGGGGTGTGCTGAGTGTGTGTGTTTGTGGGTGCCGGATTCCGTGCTTTGGAGGAAAGGGGGTGGTTAGTGTGACGCCACAGCCCCTCCCCCGCAAACGCGCGTTCGGTGTCCAGACCCAACCCCATCCCTCTCCCCCACCCCTTCCACCCCACTCTTCCCCCTCTCTCCCCTACCCCAACCTCCCTCCTCCCCTCCCTCCACCCTCCCCACCCCTCTTCACCCCCATCTCACCCCATCCCCTTCCCCTCTCTCTTGCACCACTCCCTGCTACCCCTCCCCCCTCCCTCCCCACTCTTCGTCTCTCCCTCTCTCTCCCCCTCTCTTCCACCTACTCCTCTCTCCCCTTCCCCTCATCCCCTCTCCACCTCTAACATCCCCTCTCCCCCTTCCTGCCCTCCCCGCTCTCCTCCACTCCCCACTCTCCTCCCCCTCTCCCACACCCTGCTCTCCTCTCCTCCCCCAATCTCTCCCCTTTCCTCCTCCCCTCCCTCCCCTCTTCTCTCCCCACCCCGTCTCCCTCTCCCCTCTTCTCCCCACCCCGTCTCCCTCTCCCCTCTTCTCTCCCCAACCCCGTCTCCCTCCCCCGCCTGTGTGTTTGGGGGGTGGTTAGTGTGAGTGTGATGCCACAGCCGCAGCCCACCCCCACCACCCCAAACGCGCGTTGGGGAAACAGCCCGCCAACAGTCTCTCTGTCTTTAAGAAGGAACTGCAGATGCTGGAAAATCAAAGGTACACAAAAAATGCTGTAGAAACTCAGCGGATGCAGCATCATCTATGGATCGAAGGAAATAGGCAATGTTTTGGACAAAACAAGTCTGAAGATGGGTTTCGGCCAGAAACGTTGCCTATTTCCTTCGCTCCCTAGATGCTGCTGCACCCGCTGAGTTTCTCCAGCTTTTTTTTGTGTACCAGTCTCTCTGTCTCTCCCCTCTCTCTCTCTCTCTCTCTGCCCTTCTCTCTTCACAGCCCGCAGCTCGACTCATGCACGCCCGCTCCAAAGCCCCCCCTTCACCTCTCTCCCCCTCAAATCCAGGGCAAAAATCAAAAAGGGCCACTTTTCAACATAATTGCATAAGGGGTAAGAGCGTTGTAAAAACAAGCCTGAAGGCTTTGTGTCTCAATGCAAGGAGCATTCGTAATAAGGTGGATGAGTTGAACGTGCAGATAGCAATTAATGATTATGATATAGTTGGATCACGGAGACATGGCTCCAGGGTGACCAAGGCTGGGAGCTGAACATCCAGGGATATTCAATATTCAGGAGGGATAGAGAGAAAGGAAAAGGAGGTGGGGTAGCGTTGCTGGTTAGAGAGGAGATTAACGCAGTGGAAAGGAAGGACATTAGCTTGGAGGATGTGGAATCGGTATGGGTAGAGCTGCGAAACACTAAGGGGCAGAAAACGCTGGTGGGTGTTGTGTACAGGCCACCTAGCAGTAGTAGTGAAGTTGGGGATGGCATCAAACAGGAAATTAGAAATGCGTGCAACAAAGGCAAAACAGTTATAATGGGTGACTTCAATCTACATATAGATTGGGTGAATCAAATTGGCAGGGGTGCTGAGGAAGAGGATTTCTTGGAATGTATGCGAGATAGTTATCTAAACCAACATGTGGAGGAACCAACGAGAGAGCAGGCTATTCTAGACTGGGTATTGAGTAATGAGGAAGGGTTAGTTAGCAGTCTTGTTGTGTGTGCCCCCTTGGGCAAGAGTGACCATAATATGGTTGAGTTCTTCATTAGGATGGAGAGTGACATTGTTAATTCAGAAACAAACGGTTCTGATCTTAAAGAAAGGTAACTTTGAGGGTATGAGACGTGAATTGCCAAGATTGACTGGCAATTACTTCTAAAAGGGTTGACGGTGGATATGCAATGGAAGGCATTTAAAGACTGCATGGATGAACTACAAAAATTGTTCATCCCAGTTTGGCAAAAGAATAAATCAGGGAAGGTAGTGCATCCGTGGATAACAAGGGAAATCGGGGATAGTATCAAAGCAAAAGATGATGCGTACAAATTAGCCAGAAAAAGCGGCATACCAGAGGACTGGGAGAAATTCAGAGACCAGCAGAGGAGGACAAAGGGCTTAATTAGGAAAGGGAAAATAGATTATGAAAGGAAACTGGCAGGGAACATAAAAACTGACTGCAAAAGTTTTTATAAATATGTGAAGAGAAAGAGATTAGTTAAAACAAATGTAGGTCCCTTGCAGTCAGAAACAGGTGAATTGATCATGGGGAACAAGGATATGGCGGACCAATTGAATAACTACTTTGGTTCCGTCTTCACTAAGGAAGACATAAATAATCTGCCGGAAATAGCAGGGGGTCAAAGGAGATGGAGGAACTGAGTGAAATCCAGGTTAGTCGGGAAGTGGTGTTGGGTAAATTGAATGGATTAAAGGCCGATAAATCACCAGGGCCAGATAGGCTGCATCCCAGAGTACTTAAGGAAGTAGCTCCAGAAATAGTGGATGCATTAGTGATAATTTTCAAAACTCTTTAGATTCTGGAGTAGTTCCTGAGGATTGGAGGGTAGCAAACGTAACCCCACTTTTAAGAAGGGAGGGAGAGAGAAAAGGGGAATTACAGACCAGTTAGTCTAACATCGGTAGTGGGGAAACTGCTAGAGTCAGTTATTAAAGATGGGATAGCAGCACATTTGGAAGTGGTGAAATCATTGGACAAAGTCAGCATGGATTTACGAAAGGTAAATCGTGTCTGATGAATCTTATAGAATTTTTTGAGGATGTAACGAGTAGAGTGGATAGGGGAGAAACCAGTGGATGTGTTGTATCTGGACTTTCAGAAGGCTTTCGACAAGGTACCACATAAGAGATTAGGATACAAACTTAAACCACACGGTATTGGGGGTTCAGTATTGATGTGGATAGAGAACTGGCTGGCAAACAGGAAGCAAAGAGTAGGAGTAAATGGGTCCTTTTCACAATGGCAGGCAGTGACTAGTGGGGTACAGCAAGGCTCAGTGCTGGGACCCCAGCTATTTACAATTTATATTAATGAACTGGATGAGGGAATTAAAAGCAACATCTCCAAGTTTGCGGATGACACTAAGCTGGGGGGCAGTGTTAGCTGTGAGGAGGATGCTAGGAGACTGCAAGGTAACTTGGATAGGCTTGGTGAGTGGGCAAATGTTTAGCAGATGCAGTATAATGTGGATAAATGTGAGGTTATCCACTTTGGTGGCAAAAACGGGAAGGCAGACTATTATCTAAATGGTGGCGAGACCTGGGTGTCATGGTACACCAGTCATTGAAAGTAGGCATGCAGGTGCAGCAGGTAGTGATGAAAGCGAATGGTATGTTGGCTTTCATAGCAACAGGATTTGAGTATAGGAGCAGGGAGGTTCTACTGCAGTTGTACAGGGTCTTGGTGAGACCACACCTGGAGTATTGCGTACAGTTTTGGTCTCCAAATCTGAGGAAGGACATTATAGCCATAGAGGGAGTGCAGAGAAGGTTCACCAGACTGATTCCTGGATGTCAGGACTTTCATATGAAGAAAGACTGGATAGACTTGGCTTATACTCGCTAGAATTTAGGAGATTGAGAGGGGATCTTATAGAAACGTACAAAATTCTTATGGGGTTGGACAGGCTAGATGCAGGAAGATTGTTCCCGATGTTGGAGAAGTCCAGGACAAGGGGTCACAGCTTAAGGATAAGGGGGAAATCCTTTGAGACCGAGATGAGGAAAAACTTTTCACACAGAGTGGTGAATCTCTGGAACTCTCTGCCACAGAGGGTAGTTGAGGCCAGTTCATTGGCTATATTTAAGAGGGAGTTAGATGTGGCCCTTGTGGCTAAGGGGATCAGGGGATATGGTGAGAAGGCAGGTACGGGATACCGAGTTGGATGATCAGCCATGATCATATTGAATGGCGGTGCAGGCTCGAAGGGCCGAACGGCCTACTCCTGCACTTATTATCTATGTATCCACTCCTTCCTCTCTCCACCCCTCTCCATCCTCCTCCTCGCTCCCCACCTTCCACTCCCCCCTTCCTCTCCACCCTCCTCCTCCAACACTTCAATTTTTTTTTCTAACATTAAATTTTCTCTCTCTGTCCCCCCTCCCCCTCTAGACGCACCTGAGAGGTGAGGGCTATTCGTCGGTGGATAGGGTGGAGATGGGATAAAAGAACCAAATTAAAAAATTAAAATAATATCAAGGGGTGTGATGAGTGTGTGTTTGTGGGTGCCGGATTCCGTGCTTTGGAGGAAAGGGATGTTTATTGTGACTCCACAGCCCCCCACCCCCCGCAAACGCACATTCGGTGTCCAGACCCAACGGGTCTGCACTTGGTCTAGTATTATATTAAAACTCTGTGGCTGCCAACCGCCTGACTTGTGTCTGCCATCAAATCCACTTTGATACCGCCCTAGGCCCACACAGCACACGGAAACGCCGATATTTTTTACCATTTCTAAAGAGATTACATTTATCTTTACGAATAGACACTCCTGATTAAATTTGGTCGTGTTTGTGTACACTTTTTAAAATAAAATACCTCTCCCCCCCCCACCCCAACATTTCAAAATGTTAAAAAAAAACAGCTCTCAGCCAATGAATGTTAGTGAAGTTTCCATTGTGTGATGTCACAATGCCCGATGCTCACACATGTCCAATCGGAATGGATCCATTTACATATGCCTTTGCAGCAGCCCCAGCCCCTCCCCCCCCCCCACCCCCGCAGCCTGTGTCGAAGGGCATCGTCACGTGTGTGTGAATAGAGAAAGAGGATTGGGGTGATAGGTAATGGGGAACAGATGGACTCTCCCTCCCCACTCTTTCTCCTCTCCCCCCTCCACACCCTCTCTTCCCCCTCCACCACCCCTCTTCACCCCCATCTCCCCCCCCACCCCCTTCCCTTCTCTCTTGCACCACTCCCCCGCTACCCCTCTGCCCTCACTCCCCACTCTTCCCCTCTCCCTCCCCCACCTCTCTCCCTCCCTCTCTTCCCCTACTCCTCTCCCCATTCCCCTCATCCCCTCTCTCCACCTCTAACATCCCCTCCCCCCCTTCCTGCCCTCCCCGCTCTCCTACCACTCCCCACTCTCCTCCCCCTCCCTCTCCCCCACCCTGCTCTCTTCTCCCTCACCAATCTCTCCCTTTCCTCCTCTCCTCTCCTCTTCTCTCCCCACCCCGTCTCCCTCTCCCCTCTTCTCTCCCCACCCGGTCTTCCTTTCCCCCCGCCTGTGTTTGGGGGGTGGTTAGTGTGAGTGTGATGCCGCAGCCCCCCCCCCCCCCCCCGCAAACGCGCGTTGGGAAAACAGTCTCTCTGTCTTTAAGACGGAACTGCAGATACTGGAAAATCAAAGGTACACAAAAAAAACCCGTAAAACCTCAGCGGGTGCAGGAGCATCTATGGATCAAAGGAAATAGGCAACGTTTCGGGAAAAAACCCGTCTGAGGATGGGTTTCGGCCAAAAGAGTTGCATATTTCCTTCACTCCATAGATGCTGCTGCACCCGCTGTGTTTCTCCAGCTTTCTTTGTGTACCTGTCTCTCTGTCTCTCACCTCTATCTCTCTCTCTCTCTCTCTCTGCCCTCTCTTCACAGCCCGCGGATCGACTCATGCACGCCTGCTCCAACCCCCCCCTTCACCTCTCTCCCCCATGCTCTCCTTCCTCTCTCCTCTCTCCCCCTCCTCTCTGCCCACCTTCCTCTCCCCTCTTCCTCTCCACCCTCCTCCCCCTCATCACAATTTTT
>CM075977.1:380285944-380309871 GCA_038087875.1 Malacoraja senta | reverse complement strand
AGGGAGTGGGGTAGGGAGGGAGGGAGAAGAGTGTGGAGGGGGAGAGGGGTGGGGGGAGAGAGTGGAAAGAGTGGAGAGGGAGAGTGGGAGGGGGAGGGGGGAGAGAAGTGGAAGAGTGGGGAGGGAGGGAGGGGAGAGGGTAGGGGGAGTGGTGGAAGAGGGACAGGGGGAGTGGTGGAAGATGGACAGAGGGGTAGGGGCAGGGGTGGGAGAGAGAGGGGAGGGAAGGGGAAGGGAGGGGGAGAGAGAGGGGTGGGGGTGTGAGAGGGAGAGGATTGTGGTAAGGGGGAGAGAAGTGGAAGAGTGGGGAGGGAGGGGGAGGGGGAGTGGTGGAAGAGGGTCAGAGGGGTAGGGGGAAGGGGGCAGGGGAGAGAGGGAAGGGGGTGGGGTAGAGAGGGAAGGGGGGCGGGGGAGAGAGGGATGGGGGTGGGAGGAGGAGGGGAGGAGAGGGAGAGGGCTGAGGAGAGGGAGATGGAGAGGGAGATGGAGAGGGGGAGGAGAGAGGGGTGGGGGAGGGGAGGAGAGAGAGGAGGGAGAGAGAGGTGTGGGGGAGGGGGGAGGGAGGCGAGGAGGGGGATGGGGTAGGGGAAGAGTGTGGGTGGAGGGGGAAGAGTGGGGAGGGGGAATGGGGTGGGAGAGAGAGGGAAGGGGTGGGGGAGGGAATGGGGTGGGGGAGGGAAGGGGGTGGGGAGGGAAGGGGGGTGAGGGAGGGAAGGGGAGAGGGAAGGGGGGTGGGAGAGAGAGGGATGGGGGTGGGAGGAGGAGGGGGAGGAGATGGTGAGGAGAGGGAGATGGAAAGGGGGAGGAGAGAGGGATGGGGAGGGAGAGAGAGGTGTGGGGGAGGGGGAGGGATGAGGGAGGGAGGGGAGGAGGGAGATGGGTTAGGGGAGTGAGGGGGAAGAGTGTGGAGGGAGTAGGAGAGGGGTGGGGAGAGAGAGGGGAAATAGGGAGTGGGGAGGGAGGGGAAGGGGGGTGGGGGAGAGAGGGGTGGGGGAGGGGAGGAGAGAGGGGATGGGAGAGAGGTGTGGGGGAGGAGGAATGGAGGGAGGTGGGGTAGGGGGTAGAGGGGGAAGAGTGTGGATGGAGGGGATGAGTGGGGAGGGGGAAGGGGGTGGGGGAGAGAGGGAAGGGGTGGGGGAGGGAAGGGGGGTAGGGGGAGGGAGGGGATTAGGGAGATGGGGTAGGGAAGGGAGGGGGGAAGAGTGTGGAGGGAGAAGGGGGGTGGGGGAGACAGGGATGGAGGTGGGAGGAGGAGGGGAGGAGAGGGAGAGGGGTGAGGAGAGGGGGCAGAGAGAGGATACACACACACACACACACACACACATATATAAACAGATAAAGTGCAATAGGCTGTTATAGTTCAGAGTTTGTTTGATGGCGAGTTTAATAGTCTGATGGCTGTGGGGAAGCTGCTATTCCTGAACCTAGATGTACCAAATTTCAGGCTCCTGTACCTTCTGCCTGATGGCAGCAGAGAGCTGTGTGTGTGGCCAGGATGGTGTGGGTCCTTGATGATGTTGGTAGCCTTTTTGAGGCAGCGACTGCGATAGATCCCTTCGATGGTGGGGAGGTCAGAGCCGATGATGGACTGGGCAGTGGTCACAACTTTCTGCATTCTTTTCCGCTCCTGGATGCTCAGGTTGCCGAACCAAGCCACGATGCAACCATTCAGCATGCTCTCTATTGTGCACCTGTAGAAGTTCGAGAGAGTCCTCTTTGACATATCGACTGTCCATAATCTTCTCAGGAAGTAGAGGCGCTGATGTGGTTACTTTATAATTGCATCAGTGTGCTGGGACCAGGAAAGATCTTCGGAAATATGCACGCCCAGGAATTTGAAGTTCTTGACCCTTTGTCCCGTTGATATAAACGGGATTGTGGGTCCCCATCCTACCACCTCCAAAGTCTACATTCAGTTCCTTGGTTTTGCTGGTGTTGAGGGCCAGGTTATTGTGCTGGCACCATTTGGTCAATCGGTTGATCTCATTTCTATTCTCCGACTCGTCCCCATCAGTGATTTGTCCCACAACAGTGGTGACCTCGGCGAACTTGATGATGGAGTTTGCACTATAGAATATAGGTGCAGGAGGAGGCCATTCGGCCCTTCGAGCCAGCACCGCATTGAACTATGTCCAATCATGAACTACAGTTTGTTTTGGAACACCAGTAAGTTGTGGGCTGATCAGTGTGTTTCTTTCACAGTGGTGACAGCTTCTGGGAGCAATTGATAATCGTCTGTGTGTGTATCCTGGGGGATAACCTGTCTAATGCAAAGTCCTGCCTTACACAACAGTCTCGTTTCCAGTCCAGCATCAGGAGAGCAGTGGATGGTGTGGTCAATTATACATGGAAGACCTGATGACCTTTCTCACCACTAACCAAGCAAGGAATGGTGACGTATAATTTAACAAGATACAGCAAACTGTTCAGCTGCAACACCAATTAAAGAGCAGGGCATGAACCACAACGGAAACATCCCCTTCAGCACAACTTGCCCTACCTAGGTACCCTGCTGTACACGTGACAATATACTCAGCCTCGGCTGCTGTACCCTCCCCCTCTCCCATACCATGCATTCACCAAGTTGATGCCACCCCACATATGCCTTGCTCCTCTCACTGCAGCAGCAATGTACCTCGAGCTTAAGAGGTGGAAACGAATCTTGGATAAGGACTTTCCAACTGTTGATTTGTAGGATACACAAGAAACGGCAGAAGCTGCAATCTTGAGCAAAAACAAAGTGCTGGAAGTATTCAGAGGGTCAGGTACCATCTCTGGAGCAAATGGCCAGGTGACATTTTGGATCAGGGCTCAGTCTTTTGAAGGGTTCGACCCAAAACATTGTCCATTTCCCTCCACTGGTTCTGCTTGGCCTGCTGAGTTCTACTAGCTCATTGTTTTTTTTGTCTTATAAGACCTCATTTATACACTGGAAATATTAAGCAATCTAAGAATGATGGCATATTCATTTCATAAATATCTATTATGGCCTTTAGACCGTACACAAATTTAGTTTTGTTTACTTTAGTTTAGAGATGCTGTAGATCACTGTGTTCACAGTCTAGGGGGAGCTATTGCAGACTGGAGGAAGTTATCCTGCACATGCGGGGGTTACACAGGGAGATAACGGGTTTTATTATGACTGCCGCGATATCTGTTAAGTTGCATCCTCTACAGTCATTAAACTAGGTTTGAAACGAAATAACTGGACGTTATTTATGGAACCACAAATAGATACAGCATGTAAACAGGCTCGTCGGCCCACAGTGTCCGCACTGACCATCGCTCACCCATTCACACTAGCTCTTTTGCATCCACTCCCTACACAGGAGGGGCAATTTACCTACAACCCCCCCCCCCCCCCACATCTTTGGAATGTGGGAGGAAAGCCAGTGGTCACAGGGAGAATGTGCAAACTCCACACAGAGAGCACTTGAGGTCAGGATTGAACCCGGGTCTCCGGTGGTGTGAGGCATCAGCTCTAACATCTGCGCCACTGTGCTGTCCTAATTTAAAGCTTTTGTTGGCCAGACATTTGCTGTCATTCTGGGGAATCTGTTACCTTGCCCAATGAAAAAAATAGACCTAATGCTCCATATCAAAAATGTTTCAAAGATCTGGCAGAGGCACAATGGACTGCATTGCCTTTGCCAACAAAAAGGTGTTACTGTGCAGGGAAAAACTGCAGATGCTAGTTGAAACCCGAAGATAAACACAAAATGCTGGAGTAACACAGTGGGTCAGTTAGGAGAAAAGGAATAGGTAATGTTTCGGGTCAACACCCTTTTTCAGACTGATGGGCCTGAAGGGGAAATCTTTTAGGACTGAGATGAGAAAAACATTTTTTACACAGAGAGTGGTGAATCTCTGGAATGCTCTGCCACAGAATGCAGTTGAGGCCAGTTCATTGGCTATATTTAAGAGGAAGTTAGATGTGGCCCTTGTGGCTAAGGGGATCAGGGGGTATGGAGAGAAGGCAGGTACAGGATACTGAGTTGGATGATCAGCCATGATCATATTGAATGGCGGTGCAGGCTCGAAGGGCCGAATGGCCTACTCTTGCACCTATTTTCTATGTTTCTATGTAAGAAGGGTGTCGACCAGAAACATCATCTATTTCTTTTCTCAAGGGATGCTACCTGACCTGCTGAGTTGCTCCAGCATTATGTGTCAAGCAGTAATGCTTGAGGAAGCTCACTAGATGGCAGTATAGGACAGTTTGTTAAGAAGACTTAGTAAGATTTGCATTGTTGTTTTGAAATATAATGAGTAAACTTTGGAAAAAGATCTTGAAAAATTGCTGCCACGTGAATGGAAATTAATCTGACAACCTTGGAATAATTTGACTTAATTAAGGTTTAAACTGTGACTAAAGAATTGCAGAGTTCAATTGCTTTTAGTAAATTAAGGCAATAATCGTTCAATAGGATATAATTAATGTTTGGACAATTGAGTGAAATCCAGGGAAAGTCGTTTAACCTCCCGTACTATCCACAGTTAGCCCAACAAATTAAATTCCTGCCACAAGGTAAAGCCTTTATAAATTGCTCACCCAAATCTGTTTATTTCCTCTCTTTCATGTAATCCTTTAAACTTCCTAAGCTGTGATTCATTTTTTAAAGAAAATATTGGGAGCTTAGTAAGCGATAAAAAGAAAACTAGAAGAAAAATAATCAGAAATATTAAAATTCTAAAATCAAGGAGAAAGAAAACAGTGGACACATCCAGAAGGCTAAGCAATATCTGTCGTCAGTGAACATTCTGAATGTATAATTGTCCTGGAAAAACAGGAACTCGTGACTCATGATCAATATTTTCTTCTTATCTGAGGCGTTATGGTTCCTGGCTGTCGGAGAATATCGCCAGAGTTTAGTTTAGAGATACACCGAGTCCACACCGACTATCAATCACCCGTTCATACTAGTTTTAAGTTTATCCCACTTTCACACATGACACCCGAGGGGCAATTTTACGCAAACTAATTAACCTACAAACCTGCACGTCTTTGGAATGTGGGAGAACGTACCAACTCCACACAGACAGCAGCCATGGACAGGATTTGAACCCAGGCCCCTGGCACTGTGAGGTTAAAGGAAAAATTAATTCCCCTGGACACAACTATGAGAAGCTGGGCATAGACCATAGAAATCTTAGTAATTTAGTTCAGTTTTGTTTAGAGATACAGAGCGGAAACAGGCCCTTCAGCCCACCGAGTCTGCACCGACTAGCGATCCCCGCAATTTAATACTATCCTATCAATAATAATAATAACACCAAGCCAATTAACTTACAAACCTGTATGTCTTTGGAGTGTGGGAAGAAACCAAAGTTCTCAGAGAAAACCCATGCAGGTCGCAGGAGAAGGTACAAACTCTGTACAGACAACTAAGCACCCATAGCCAGGATCGAACCCGGGTCTCTGGCACTGTAAGCGCTGTAAGGCAGCAACTCTACCGCTGCTCCACCCTGCCGCCCTTCCCATTTTATTTAAAGTATTTTATTGATCATTTTCATAATAGAGGAGATGGGGTGGGTTGTGTCCGGAAGTGGCGGCGCTGTTGAACAGCAGCGGCTCGCCTGCAGTCTGTCTGTTTTTACTTTTGTTGTTGTTTTCTTTTGTCCTGTTTTAGTTAAATTTTAGTTTATTGGGTTGTGTATGTGTGTGGGGTGGGGGGGGGGGGGGTGAAACATGACTTTTGTCTCTTCCTTCGGGGGAATGCGACTTTTTCTTGTCGTATCCCCCTTCTCTGCCTCCGTCTGCGCTGAGGCCAAAATGGCGGAGCTGCCGGCCTCCAACTCCAACTGCGACCGACCGACCTCGAGGCTCCGGAGGCAGAGCCAGGACTTACCAGCGCGGGGCTGGCCGGCTTCGGGGCTGCGGTGGCGTTCCGGCGGTGGCGACCGAGGACACTGGTGGCGACCTGAGTCCGGAAGCTCGGCCGCGGGCCCGGTGGACGACATCGTCGGGAGCTCGCAGGTCACAGGTGGGTGACCTGTTTTTCTGGGGCTCCCGCAACTACAGCTGCGTCCGCTGGACTGGAGGGCGGCAGCTTCGGCCACCCCGGGCCGCGGAGTTTGAACCGGCCCGTCGCGGACGGAGCACGGATTCAGCCGCGGGACTGACTTACCATCACCCGGCGGGGCCACAACATCAGAAGCCTGGATCGCCTCAGCGCAGAGGAAGAACAAAGAGGGAAGAGACAGAGACAGAGACTTTAAGACTTTTGCCTCCATCACAGTGAGGAGGTGCCTGGTGAACTCACTGTGGTGGATGTTAATTTGTGTTTATTGTGTGTTTTGTTATTTATTATATGTATGACTGCAGGCAACGAAATTTTGTTCAGACCGAAAGGTCTGAATGACAATAAAGGAATCTAAGTCTAAGTCTAAGTCTAAGAGAAGGCAGTTTGCCTGAATGAAGGGAACAGCTCATTGGATACCAGTAAAAATAAAAATTGCACATTGCTGTTAAACAGTTAGCATCAATTAAATAAAAAGCAGATTTATACCAGAGGAAGAGTACAAAATATCAGAGAGAGGATACATTTATTGGGAAGCAACTCATTGTATTCAAAAACAGTGGGGGGGAAGCAACTGGTAAAGTAACGGGATCGCAAATGAGATACATCTCCAGGATCTCCATTCCAGGATATTCATGACATAGTCTTTCAGAGCTCCTTTTGATTTGGGAATTAGACAGTTACATTGGATCTTTGCTGATGCTATTCCGTTACTTAAGAAGAATGGGAGAGACATTTTGTTTGAAGTTTTACGTGTTTGAGTTCTGGACTTTGTGTTCTGACAATCTGACCACATTGCTGAGGTGTGGTTATTGTCCCTGCGTGGTGCTTTGGTGCATTCTATCTATCTTTCTCAGGGTCGAGGATTAATTACTTGCACTCCAATTTAAGGGCGGCAGAGTAGCGCAGCGGTAGAGCTGCTGCCTTACAGCGCCAGAGACCCGGGTTCAATCCTGACTATGGGTGCAGTCTGTACGGAGTTTGTGCATTCTCCTCCGTGACCGCGTGGGTTTTATCCCACATCCCACGTGTCGGTTAATTGACTTTGTTAAAAAATTGTAAATTGTCCCCAGTGTGTAAGATAGTGTTAGTGTACGGGGCGATCACTGGTCGGCGCAGACTCGGAGGGCTTTATCTCTAAAGTCTAAAGTTCTGTGGGTTCTTTGATAACTGAAGAGACCAATGTGTGACCTACAGGCTGCTGCCTGTGGCGTTTGTAGGGAATGTTGGGATGTGGTACCTTTGCTCCACCAGCAGCTAATTTCACGCACCCTTTGTGTGAAAATGTTACTCCTCAGGTGGGGTGGAAGATTGCAACCTTCACCTGTTTCGACGAATGCAATCAACCTGGTGTGCACAATCAAATAGAACAAGTTGTCCTACAACTTTAGGCTGTGCACGCCATACACAAGAAGAAGAAGACTCAGGTTCCTATTAAATCTTTACCCCTCACCTTAAACCTATCTCCTCGGGTTCTTGATTCCCCTGCTCCGGGGCCGTGGAGGTTGTGTGGCTTGGAGGGTGACTTCCAGGTGGTGTTGGGCCATTTGCTTCTGCTGCCCTCGCTCTGCTTGCTGGTAGAGGTTGTGGATGTGCAAGGTTGGTCTATGAAGTATTGGTGAGTTGTAGCAATGATCCAGTGGATGGTATAAACTGCTGCAACCACAAACATGTATTGAGTGCCTATCAAGCAGGCTGCTATCTTCTGTACGGTGTCAAGCGTCTCGAGTGTCATTGAAGCTGCACTCATTGAAGCAAGTGGGAGCATTCCATTGCAACCCTGACTTGAGCCCTGCAGATGGTGGACAGGCTTTCTGGAGTTTAAAGGTCAGTTACTTGCTGCAGGTTTCCTAGCTTTAGTGGTACAGTGTGGAAACAGGCCCTTTGTCCAACCGATTCTGTGCTGACCAACGATTCCCATACACGCTAGTACTATCCTACACACTGGGGACAATTTACAATTTTTACCAAAGCCAAATTATCCTAGAAACCTTTACATCTTTGGAACGTGGGAGGAAACCGGAGCACCCGGGGAACACCCACGCGGTTACAGGGAGAACGTACAAATTCCTTGCAGACGTGCAGAATCCATCAGGTGGCGCCACCGCAGTGGCTGCCTCGCCAGCAGCTGTTAGTCCTTTCACCCTTTTTGTTATTTTTAGTGTGTCTAAACGTATGCTTTAAATGTTTCTCAGTATGTCTTATGTGGGGGGTGAGGGGGGGGGGGGAATAGGGGGAAACCGTTTGTCAGTCACTTACCTGGATGGAGATGCATCTTTTCTCTGTGTTGCATCTTCTCCCCCCCTCCCGGCCTACCAACTGGATTGGAGCTGCCTTTCCTACCGGAGACCGGCCCAGAGCATCTGCAGCGGGCGCAGCGCTGAATTACCATCGCGGACGGTGTTGGAGCTCCGGAGTGTTGGTCCTGCTGACTTTCACACCGTGGAGCTGTGGTTTGAGGAGCTTCTAGCCACGAGCGTGACGCTGACTTTAACATCGCGGAGGCCTGGGATTTTTTGCCGGGGTTCACCAGTGTTGGAGCTCCGCCCAGCTCGCCCGGTGGACTCGGAAGCCGCGGTCTCCGGTCGGAAGCGGCCGATTCGGAAACTCCAAGCCTCGAGTGTGTTCCGATCCGTTCCGATGTCGGAGTTCTGATCATCCCGGCGAGAGGGCCTGTACATCGGGCCGTCCGTAGCGGCGACTGCGGAGGGTTCAAAGGCCCCGACCACAGGTGAACAAAGAGGAAGATGACTGAACTTTATTGCCTTCCCTCACAGTGGGAAACGTTGATGCCACAGTGGTGGATGTTCATGTTCAATTATATCGTGTATTGTGCTCTTTTTATTTCTATGGCTGTATGGTAACTCAAATTACACTGTACCAATTGGTGCATGTGACAATAAATGTGAACTTGAACTTGAACTTGACAGCACCCATAGTCAGGATTAAACATGGGTCTCTGGCGCAGTAAGGCAGCAATTCTGCCGTTGCACCACTGTGCAGCCTCCGACCTGCACCACTGTGCAGCCTCCGACCTCCGACACTCCAGTTCAGTTTCTGCGCCGTGGTAGCCCCCACTATCAATAGTGATGGTCAACCCTCTGATCAATAGTCTGTGCCGAACATGATGCGAAGATAAAATAATCTCATCTGCCTGCACATGATCCATGTCCTTCCATTACCTGCATATACATGTGCCTCTCTAAAAGCCTCTTAAATGTCGCTATTTAATTTCCCTCCGCCTCCCCTGGTAACACATTCCAGGCATCCACCTCCCTCAGTTAAAAAAAACTTGCCCCGCTCATTTCCTTTAAATTGTACCCCACCCAATTAAAGCTATAGCCTTTACTTATTTGATATTTCCACCCTGAAAAAAGGGCTCTGACTGTCCACCCTATTTATCCCTTCCATAATTTTATATACTTTTATCATGTCTCTCCCCTCAACCTCTGCTGTTCCAGAGAAAACAATCCAAGTTTTCCCAATCCCTCCTTGCAACTAAGACCCCTGGATCCAGACATCATTCTTGTAAACCTCTTCTACACTCTTTCCACTTCCATTCTGTATTGGGGTGACCAGAACTGCATGTAATTTGCAAAATGCAGCCTAACCAATGTGCTATAAGCTGCATCATGATTTCTAACTCTTATACTCAATGCCCCAACCAATGAAGGCAAGCATATCATATGCCTTCTTTACCACTCTATCAACTTAGACTTTAGACTTGTAGACCTTAAAGATACAGCGTCCATGCTGACCAGTGATCACCCCATACACTAGTGCTATCCTACATACCCTGGGCAATTCACAATTTACGGAAGCCAATTGACCTACAAACCTGCACGTCTTTGGAGTGTGAAGGAAACCGAAGCACCTGGAGAAAACCCACACAGTCACAGAGAGAACGTACGAAATCCGTACAGACAGCACCCGTAGTCAGAATCAAACCTGGGTCTCTGGTGCTGTCAGGCAGAAACTCTACTGCTCCATCTGCCTATTACCCTCTCCTCACCTGGATCCACCTGCCGCTTGCCAACTCTTGCACCACCCTCCTCCTCACCCTTTATACTGTTTAACTCCCCTCTACTGTTGGGCCAAAACTCTCAACTGACCATTTCTGTCCACAGATGCTGTCTTAGCCACCGAGTTCCTCCAGTAGATTGTTTGTTGATCATGTGGCTTCCGATGTCTTTAGGCATGTCCTCTTCTTTCCATACGCCATTGTTGTCGCAGCAGTATAGCTGCTGCCTTACAGCGCTGGAGACCCAGGTTTTATTCTGATTACGCGTGCTGTCTGTATGGAGTTTGTATGTTGTCCCTGAGACCGGGTGCTCCAATCACCTCCAAAGACAAAGATGTATGGGTTTGTAGGTTGATTGCCTTTAATAAGATTGTAAATTGGCCCTAGTGTTTAGGATAGTGTTAGTGTAAGGGGATCGCTGGTCGGCATGGGCCGAGGGGCCTGCTTCAGCTCTGTATCCCTAAACTAAACTAAACATATATGGGAGAAGTTGATAATTTGTGACCATTTGCTCAAAGGCTGGGAGAGAGAACCTTTGAAGTTTTTGTTCTTTGATCGTGCTTGTGTATTCTGGCATTTTATCTTACACTTTGTTGAGTTCACATCCAGGCCCATTGACACGGCTGTGTTTTCTTTTGTTTTCTTTGAATTTTCTCTTAAGCTTAACTTGTCAACTGTTATTGATTCATTTGAATTACAATACCTGTTTATTTAGTGTAAAACACAGGACATAACATGGATTCCATTTGGACATGCAACAAGATGTGCAGACTGATAAAGCGAAGAGAGAAACAGAATTAATATTTCATTGGACATAAGACTGACTGATCATTTTTTCAATAATATTATTTAGAAATTCCAACATCTGTAGTGTTTACTTTTGCACTGGAGAGTAAATTATTTATTTTAGAGTCATAGACTCATAGATCCATACCGCAATGAAACAGGCCCCTCGGCCCAACACATCCATGCCGACCAAAATGCCCCATCTCAGCTAATCCCATTTGCCTGAATTAGGCCCATATCCCTCTAACCCTTTCCTATCCATGTACCAGTCCAAGTGTCTTTTAAATACCATTATAAAACTTGCCTCAACTACCTCGTCTGGCAACCTCTTCCATAAACCTACCACCCTTTGAGTGTAAAAGGTTGCCCCTCAGATTCCTATTAAATCTTTCCCCTCTCACCTTAAACTTGTATAGGGTGGACAATATTGAGAGTAATGACTCAATGGCGATTATGTCACATGAGGTGTATCATGCCATGAACAAGCTGTCCAACAACAAAGCAAATGGCTTGGATCATATTTCTGCTGAACATCTTGAGTATGCGAGTATGAGGATAGCTCCTTTCCTTGCTATTTGTTTTACTGGCTTTATGATTCATGGCTTGTTACCAGACTCAATGTTGTCTGTTCTGTTAGTGCCGGTCATTAAGGACAAAGCTGGTAAAGTAGGTAGCCTAAATAATTACAGGCCCATAGCTTTAGCCAGCATATTGTCAAAAGTTTTAGAAAGAGTTCTGCTGGATAGAATAAATGAGTTTGTTAACTCCACAGATAACCAGTTTGGTTTTAAAGCTAAACACGGCACTGGCTTATGCATATATGCCCTAAAGGAGATTGTAAACAAAAATAGAGGCAAAAACTCTTCAATCCTTATGTGCTTTATTGATGCTTCCAAAGCCTTTGACCGTGTTAATCACAGAAAGCTGTATGTTAAAATGAGTCAAAGAGGGGTGCCTAAATACATTGTGAGAATTCTGGCCTACTGGTATGCCCACCAAACTATGCAAAAAAAAATAGGGCAATAGGGTCTCAGCCCCATTTGGGGTTAGCAATGGTGTTACAAAAGGGGGAATTTTATCCCCAGTCCTTTTCAATCTTTATATTGATGATCTGTCCAAACAATTGAAAGACTGTAATACTGGGTGCATGATAGGTAATACTTTAGTGAACCATATTATGTATGCAGATGATCTTGTGGTCTTTAGTCCATCTAGCGCTGGTCTCCAGCAGCTCCTTACTATATATTCTGTGTATGGTGTGGAACATGATATCAAATATAATGCTTGTAAGAGTGCTGTTATGATCTGTAGAACCAAAGAGGATAAATGTCTAAAATTTCCTGATTTTAAATTGTTTGACAATAATCTTAGTGTCTGTAATAAGATAAAATATCTTGGACATTTTATTACAGAACAAATGACAGATGATGAGGATATTTATAGGCAATGAAGTATGCTGTACGTACAGGCGAATATTCTATTGCGTAAGTTTGGTGCGTGTACAGATGTGGTGAAGATGTCGCTATTTAGAGCATATTGCACACCACTCTATACTGCACACCTGTGGTCGAACTACGGAAAGACAAGTTTGCAGAGACTAAAGGTGGCCTATAATGATGCCATGAGAACACTGCTAAGGAAACCTAGATGGTGTAGTGCTAGGCACATGTTTGTGGCTGCAGGAGTCAGTACTTTAGAAGCTATCCTAAGAAATCATATGTATAAATTCATTTGCAGGATAAATGACTCTAAAAATGTAATTATTGTGGCCTTGTCAAACATACGGTTTAGCACTACACGCTACGAATCCCAGTTGTGGAGACACTGGTATCGTTGTCTTGTTGTAGGACATTGATCATTCTTTTATTCTGGATTTTAATTCATGTAGTGTTTTTTTAATATATATAATTTATGATGCTTTTATAAGTGATATACTAAGATTTTATATGTACTTTATGATATTTTTTAATATGTAATGCATTTTTATGTAATGTTGCCCCTTGTCTGGACCTTGAGTCCGAAATAAAGTTTATTATTATTATTATTATTATTATTATTATTATTATTATTATTATTAAACCTATGTCCTCTCCTACTTGATTCTCCTACTCTGGGTAAAAGGCTGTTCATTCACCCTATCTATTCCTCTCCTGATTAAATATACCTCAATAAGATTTTAACTCAGCTTGACCTGGTTGCAGTGAAAATCAGAAGGGGACACATTCTGAAATGGGTGTATATCTTTCCTTTCCCTAAAATGTATTTTGTTGTCAATAAATAATTTTAAGTGCATGTCAGGATCAAATGGATGAGGGTGGAGGACGAGGATTGGGGAGTGTGAGTCCTAATGATGGATAGAAATAGGCAAAAGTACCTGGTATTGAATGAGTTACTACTTTGCATCTGTTGTTTTTAACTGGACTAAGACTAATTAACAGAGAATTAAATGATATTTCAGGGCAGCATTGGCTGTGACAGGGAGGACGTGATTTTTATTGATATGTGGTGACGGCTGTTTAAAGAAACTGTGGATGATAGATGGAGATGTGGAAGGATGTTAACAAGGTTTTGTACTGGCTTTGGATAATGCTAGTCTTTCCATCAACACCTCCAGAGCCTGCAAGGCACCTGATAAGAACAATCTTCGCACTACTTCATCCGAGTACCATATATCATTCAGTTTAGAGATAGAGCGTGGAAACAGGTCCTTCGGCCCATCGAGTCCGTGCCGACCAGCGATCACCGTATACTAGCACCATCCTGCACACGAGGGACAAGTTACAATTTTTACCGAAGCCAATTAAGCTACAAACCTTCGTCTTTGGAGGATGGGAGGAAACCGGAGCACCAGGGGAAAATCCATGTCGTCATAGGGAGAACGTACAAACTCTGTACCGACAGCACCCGCAGTCAGGATCGAACCAGGGTCTCTGGCACTGTAAGGCAGCAACTCTACCACTGCGCCACCGTGCCGTCCCTAAACTTGGGTTTATTTTCGATTGGTTGAATGATGCAGGTCCTTCGGCCCACACTGTCAACACTGACCATCAATCACCCGTTCACACTAGTTCTATGTTATCTCACTTTTCCATCAAATCCCTTTTCCACAGGGACAATTTTTCAGAGGCCAATTAACCTACAAGTCTTGGCAATGTCCATGAGGATTCTCTTGAACTTATACAGAGAGATACTCCAGAAAGTATTCTGATGGGATGAATCTCAACCTGTGTGGCAACTGCTCTGCCCTTGACCAGCGGAACCTGCAGAGAGTGGTGAACACAGCCCACTCCTTCACGGAGTAGTCACTTCCATCCATCCAGCCCATCTTCACGGGGTATTGCATCAGGAAGGCTGGGGGCATCGTCAAGAATGCCTGCCACCCTGGCCTTCCCTTTCCTCTCATCTATCTTCTGTGGGAAGGTACAGGACATCGAAAGCCCTGACATCCAGACTTCAGGAAACAGCCTCGTTATCAGACTCCTGAAACAATCACCTCTTTCACTTCCCTCTGCTGAAGGTGATGCCGTGTACTCTCTTAACCCTCCCATTCCATCTCTGACCTTTCTGTCCTGGGCCACCTCCATTGCCAGAGTGAAGCCCATCGCAAATTGGAGGAACAGCACCTCATATTTCGCTTGGGCAGCTTACAACCAAGCGGTTAGAACATTGACTTCTCTAACTTGAAGTAACCCTTGCTTTCCCTCTATCTCCATCCCTCCCCCTTCCCAGTTCTCTGACCAGTCTCACTGTCTCCAACTACATTTTATCTCTGTTTGCTTTGTTGTTACCTTCTCCCAACTAACAATGTTCTATGCTACACGTTCCTTGATCTCCATTCCCTGGCCCTGTTTTCACACCTTACACTTCCTTATCAATGTATCTCCCTCTCCCCTGACATCAGTCTGAAGAAAGGTCTCGACCTGAAACGCCACCCACTCCTTCTCTCCAGAGATGCTGCCTCTCCCGCTGAGGTACTCCAGCATTTTGTGTCTCTCGTAACTCTACCTCGTTTGGTTATTCCATGTTGCACTTTAATATTCTTTTGCATTACTTCAGATTAGAGTACAATTTGTCACCATTCTGCCATTTTGCACTCATTGTTGAATATATTGTATTTGTCGTTACTGCACTCTGTGGGCTTCAAGTGAACAAAGAATTTAATTGAACCCTGGTGTATATGACAATAAACTAATCTGAATATGAGGTTTCAGATTAATAGAAAAGAAGTTACTCTGAAGCGGTCCCAAAGCATTGGAAAGGCACAAATGTGAAGTGACAGAAAGCAGGAAGTTGTCGGCTACTTGGCCTAAGATCTGTCATCAGGAAAATGCTGGAATCCAAGATTAAGGAGGTAGAGTAATAGCAGGACAAGCAGGGTCAACGTGGTTTATGAAAGGGAAATCGTGTTTGACTAATTTGCTAGTGTTCTTTAAGGATGTAACAAGCAGGGTGAACAAAGGGATAACACTGGCTGCAGTGTCATTGGAGTCAAAGAGCCATTTGATAAAGGTGCCACAAAAAAATTGAATATTTCCATTAGTGAGCAATTAGCTGACTAAAATAAAATATAGTTGGATTATATGTGTTATGTTCATCTGGCAATTGGCAATTAATTAGTGGGGTGGTGGGGTATCAACTATTTACAATCTATATTAATACTTTGAATACAGGGACTGAATATGCTGCAGCCACGTTGGCTAATGGTACAAGGACAGGTAGGTTAGCAGGTTGTGAGCAGGGCACAAAGAGCCTGCAAAGGGAGGTAGACAGGTTAAATGAGTGGACTAAATATAGAAACAAGAACATGGCACAGTGGTAGAGTTGCTGCCTTACAGCGCCAGAGACCGGGTCCAATCCTGACAGCGGGTGCTGTCTGTATGGAGTTTGTACACTCTCTCCACGACCTGGAGGGTTTTACATACATAGATACATAGATACAATAGGTGCAGGAGTAGGCCATTCGGCCCTTCGGGCCAGCACCGCCATTCAATGTGATCATAGCTGATCATCCACAATCAGTACCCCGTTCCTGCCTTCTCACTATACCCCTTGATTCCGCTAGCCCAAAGAGCTCTATCCAACTCTCTTTGAATGCATCCAGTGAATCGGCCTCCACTGCCTTCTGAGGCAGGGAATTCCACAAATTCACAACTCTCTGTGTTAAAAAGTTTTTCCTCATCTCAGTTCTAAATGGCCTACCCTTTATTCTTAAACTGTGGCCCCTGGTTCGGAATCTCCGGTTTCCTCCGACACTCCAAAGACATACAGGTTTATAGGTTATTGGCTTTGATAAGAATTGTATATTGGCCCTAGTGTGTAGGATAGTACTGGTGTATGGGGTGGAAAATGGTCGGCACTGCCTCAGTGGGTTGAATGGCCTGTTTCCGCGCTGTATGTCTAAAACTAAAACAAAGACAAAAATATTGAACATTGAATATTGTACATTACCAAATAGGCCCTGTGTAGAATATAATGTCAAGATGAACTAACTTCATCTGTCTACATATTCCTCTACTTCATATTCCTCTATTCCCTGCATATCCAGGTGTCTATCTAAAAGCCTCCTAAATGTCATTATCGTATATCTACCTTCATCACTGCCCCCGGTAATGCCTTCCAGGCATCCATCACCCTCTGTGTAAGAATGGATGGACTGGGCTTGTATTCACTGGAATTTAGAAGGATGAGAGGGTATCTTATAAAAATATATGAAATTATTAAAGGGCTGGACAGGCTAGAAACAGGAAAACTGCCTCGTCAACGGTCTTTCTTCTTTTTGTTATTTTTAGTATATGTTAAATGTATGTTGTAATGTTCCTTGGTTTGTTTTATTGGGTGGATGGGGGGAGGGGGGGGTGTTGGGGGAATCTTTTTTTCAATCGCTTACCTCGATGGAGATGCGATTTTTTTCCCGTATCGTATCTCCGTCCCCACTGCGGCCTAACATCGTGGAGTTGGCGGCCTTTCCTGGAGACCAACCTGGTGCTCCAAGCCGCAGAAGTCTGCGGGACTTCAACATCGCGGAGCTTGCGATCCCTTTGCCGGGGATCGTAGCTCCAACCGTGGGGCCTGTGGGCTTTAACATCGTGGAGCCCGCGGTCTCTGGTAAGAAGAGGCCGACTTGGGAGCTCCATGCCGCCGAGAGAGTTTCAATCGCCCCGACGCGGGAGTTTCGATCTCGGCTTCGAATCGTCGGCTGCGAAGACTTTGATCGCCCCGACGTCAGATGGTTCGACAGCCCTGACCACGGGAGAACTAAGAGCAAGAAGATTGAACTTTATTGCCTTCCATCACAGTGAGGAATGTGGAATCCACTGTGGTGGATGTTTATGTTAACCTTTATGTGGTTGTGTGTCTTGTTGCTTATCACTTAGTATGGCTGTATGGTAACTCAAATTTCACTGTACCTTAATGGGTACATGTGACAATAAACTGACCTTGAAACCTTGAACAGTTTAAGAATAAGGGGTAGGCCATTTAGGACTGAGATGAGGAAAGACTTTTTCACTCAGAGAGTTGTGAATCTGTGAAATTCTCTGCCACAGAAGGCAGTGGAGGCCAATTCACTGGAATGTATTCAAGAGAGAGATAGATATATCTCTGAGGGCTAACAGAATCATGGGATATGGGGAGAAAGCAGGAACGAGGTACTGATTTAGGATGATCAACCACGATCATATTGAAGGGCCGAATGGCCTACACCTGCACCTATTTTCTGTTTTCTATGTTTTTTCTATCACCTTTGCCCTCTCCCCTTAAAGCTATGCTCTCTGGTCTTTGACATTTCAATCAAGGCAAAAAGGCTCTGACTGTCTATCATCTCTACAGTATGCCTCTCATAAATAAGATGTTTCTCCTATTCGTAGTTGCAGGCATAGTCTTCAACCCTCGACCTTTCCCCACCCCGTACTTTCAGTCTGAGGAAGGGTCCCAACCTGAAACATCACCTATACCTTTTATCCAGTGATGCTGCCTGACCCGTCTAATTACTCCAGCACTTTGGTTATCCATTCCATATGAATATGAGGAGAGATTTCTCCTCTGAGGGTCATAATTCTATGGCGTTTTCTACCTTCAGGGAGGTGTGGAGTTGGCATTAAATACATTTACGGTGGAAATTGACAGATATTTGAATCGCAATTAATCAAAATATTCCTTGGAGAGCAGGAGGATAAGGGGTAATCTTATAGAGGTGCACAAAATCAAGAGAGGAATAGATCGGGTAGATGTACAGCGTCTCTTGCCCAGAGTAGGGGAATCGAGAACCAGAGGACATACGTTTAAGGGAAGGGGAAAAGATTTAATAGAAATCTGAGGGGTTTTCATGCAAAGAGTGGTAGATGTATGGAACGAGCTGCCAGAGGAGGTAGTTAAGGCAAGTACTATCGCAACGTTTAAGAAACATTTAGACAGGTACATGGATAGGACATGGATAGAATTTCTCTGTCGTGAGAAATTCTGTGATCAACGAGAACTTCAAAACTAATATCAACTGCTTGTGCGCGCGTCTGTTGACAAGACAGCAGCATTCTTATTCTCTGTTATTCTCACTTGACCGAACCGTCACACACCTCCAAACCATGTCCCATGCAAATTTACATTGAAAGACATGGACCGGGCAGTGAATGAGTGTCACCCAGCGCAGCAAGACCTGCTCCCGGCGGCAGTCGGAATTTAAGTATTTGCGGGAAGCGGCTGACATGAGCGAGGTACATGGCCCGCGGAACCGGGGGGGGGGGGTCTCCAGCCCCCCCACTCTTTTGGCTAGACATAGTCAATAGTCAATAGTCAATAGTCAGATTTATTCGTCACATACACAATGAAGTGCAGTGAAATGAATTTGCCAGCAGCGGTACAATAAAAAAGAACACACAATACACAATAAAAATTGAACACAAAAACATCCACCACAGCATTCATCACTGTTGTGGAAGGCACAAAGTTCAGTCAGTTCAGACATGTTTCAATATCTCCAGCTTTGGACGAGGCGCTGCTGTGCTCTGAGCAACCTGGTCGTGGGTGTTGGAGAGCCGGGGCGGAGGGAGGGATGGAAGCAGAAGTAGCGGCGGGGGCAGATGCGGACGGGGAGCCGGGGCTGGCGAGTGTTTGCCAGGATGGCGAGTCACTCGCTGCAGCTCAATGCAAGAGTCTCGGGCAGTTGGAGGCGTCGGAAGCGTTGCGCCGCTGCCGTGAGAGTCTCTGTGCCGAATTCGCCCTGGTGACCGGCATGGGCCAGGCTGCGGCTCGGTGCATCCTGGAGGACAACCAGTGGCTGCTGGAAGTAAGTACCAAGCACTGGGTAGAAGCGGTGGAAGATAGTGGCCTTCAAATGGGGGTGGTTGGAGAAAGCATCCTGCTTGCCTGCTAGATTTTCACTTACTGTAACTACAGGAAAAAATTTCCCGATGTTGGGGGAGTCCAGAACCAGGGGTCACAGTTTAAGAATAAGGGGTAGGCCATTTAGGACTGAGATGAGGACAAACTTTCTTCACCCAGAGAGTTGTGAATCTGTGGAATTCTCTGCCACAGAAAGCAATGGAGGCCAATTCACTGGATGTTTTCAAGAGTGCGTTACATTTAGCTCTTGGGGCTAGCGAAATCAAGGGACATGGGGAAATAACAGGAAAGAGGTATTGATTTTAGATGAACAGCCATGATCATATTGAATGGCAGTGCTGGCTCGAAGGGCCGAATGGCCTATTCCTGCACCTATTTTTTATGTTTCTATGCTTGAGTATATGGCAATAAAACTCGACCACTTGAGTTTGAAGCATTCATGCATGGTGGAGGTATAATGTATTCATAGAGTGATACAGTATGAAAACAGGCCCTTCGGCCCAACTTTCCCACACCCGCCAACATGTCCCAGCTACACTACCTGCTTTTGGTCCATATCCCTCCAAACCTATCCTATCCATGTATCAGTCTAACTGTTTCTTAAATGTTGGGATAGTCCCTGCTTTAACTACCTCCTCTGGCAGCTTGTTCCATACACCCACCACCCTTTGTGTGGAAAAGGCTACCCCTTAAAAAGTTACCTCTTAAAAATACTTTAATCAAAAAACATTGAAATCATACCTACAGTGCACTAAAACATGATTTTAACATCAAATTTCAAAAAGTTCCTTATTAATCCGGAATATCCAGGGTGATGGGATAAGTGTAATATTAAAATGACATGCAAGGTGTCAGGCTGTCTGTCACAACATACAGCCCAGATAACCCATTATTTCCTTCAGTTAAATATTGGGAAGGTAGCACTATTGTCATTTGCCACTCAACTATTATGTTTGTTTACCTCACTGACTATTTCTAAATCCCCCCCCCACCCAAATTCCTTTGACAGGTTGAATAGTAATGTCGCCAATCTCGTTGTTTTATTAATTCAACACGTGGATGAAGATCCTCAAGGAGTGTAATCAGATGGAAACTGATTCAGATGCGATGTTTAAGAGATTGTTCAAAGAAGGGGCATATTTTAAAAGAGTGACAGAGATACTTGCAGGGGAATGTGTGAGGAGGTTATTATTTGTCTTTAGTTTTAGCTTGAACCAGGACATCTGAAGATTCAAAGTTTAATATAGTAATTGTGCTGATACTGACTCCAACCAACCACGTAATGAATATCATCCATTCCGGAGGTTTTATTTTTCTGATGCCATTTAAACTTCACTTGGATTTCAATCACTTCAATTTAAAAGTAATTGGGAATGGGGAGCATTGGAACAAAAATTTGCCCTCGGTACATATTAACTGTAATATAATAATGTATGCACGTTGGTAGGTGCAATCAAAACAAAGATCTTTTTATCGTTGTTTTATGAATACCACAGAAAATATTATGTACTCTCAAGATCACAATAAATAGAATGTTATTGTTTAAATATATATTGTTATTAGACTTTGCATTTTGTAAATGTCCCAGCTGAGAGGAAGACAGCAAAATACTGAAAATATTGGGGGCGAAATGTCTTCAGGACAGTTTTGTTAGGAAAATTAAGGAAAGGAAATATACTCACATATGAGTGAGTATATTTTTATGGATGAGAAATTGTGTTCAACCAATTGATGACTTCTTTGACAATGTAACTAGCATGTTAGATTGCAAGGAAGCCAATGGATGTAGCAAATTTAGTTATGCAAAATTTGCTCCATAAAAGATTACCGCATTAGATAAGCACCTGTGGACTTGAACGTAATAGGTTAAGTCCAGGCGGTCAGATATGGGGCTTTATGTGTGGGCCAGATATATTGTCAGTGCAGAGGGGCGAGGAGCAAGGCCAAGTGTGTATCCAGAATCAAGGTCTGGAATAGGACTAGGTGTGGAGTCAAAGCTGGGACAATGGGAGTGTTCAGCACTTGGAACCTAAGCAGGTAAGCAGCTATGATCAGGGTAGAATAGGGGGGCCAGGTGTAAGGCTGGACTCAGGGTCAGGAATTAAACTCGTGAACCTACGCTGCACTCCCTCAATAGCAAGAATGTGCTTCCTCAAATTAGGGGACCAAAACTGCACACAATACTCCAGGTGTGGTCTCACTAGGGCTCTGTACAACTGCAGAAGGACCTCTTTGCTCCTATATTCGATTCCTCTTGTTATAAAGGCCAACATGCCATTCGCTTTCTTCACTGCCTGCTGTACCTGCATGCTTACTTTCATAGACTGATGTACAAGGACCCCCAGATCCCGTTGTACTTCCCCTTTTCCCAACTTGACGCCATTTAGATAGCCAAGTGCTTGATTATAATCTGATTTCCATACATGAATACACTAAGATCATTCATGTGCTGCACCTGTTGATCAGAGCCTGGCTCTACTGTGGAATATAGTTAGGAATGTAATTTAGCCTAACCTTATTCATAGCTAATCCAATTTAAAGCATAAATATTGCATTCAAATTTAAGTTAAAAGACGCTACAGTATGCACCAGATTGCACAATTTCAAGCTGAAAAATGCAAAAGCTCTGTACCATAGGAGGGGGCCCACGCCCCTCCCACAACCTCCCCCCACACCCTCGGTCGCTACGCTCCCTCGGGCTTGGTCTCTCGCAATTTCTCACTCCCAACTCTCACCCAATGTTGGCAGCCCTGCCTTTGCTAAGTAATTTCAGAGGGTAATGCACATGGTTGCATGTCATGTTCATGTCATAGATGCAGAGTGAGGCCATTCGGCCTCTCAACCCCGTTCTCCTGCCTTCTCCCCATGACAGTTGACACCCTTACTAATCAAGAACCTGTCAATTCCCCTTTAAAAATACCCAAATGACGGCCTCGACAACCATCTGTGGCAATGAATTCCAGAGATTCATCCTCTGACTAAAGACATTCCTCCTCACCTTCTTTCTAAAGCAACGTCGTTTTATTCTGAGTGTTCCTTCTGGTCCTAGACTCTCCCACCAGTGGAAACATCCTCTCCACTCTCGCTCTATCCAGGCCTTTCGCTCTTCCATACGTTTCAATGTGGTTCCCCCTCATCCTTCTAAACTCCAGCGAGTACGGGCCCAGAACCATCAAACACTCATCATACAGTCTGGAGTCTTGTACAGGCAACAGACATACAGATAAGGGTTCAGATTATCTTCTGAAGTGCCGTTAAGGAAATAAATTCAGCGATGGAATTTAGTTTAGTTTCGTGCAGAGATACAGCGTGGGAACAGGCCCTTCGGCCCATCGAGTCATCGCTGACCAGCGATCCCAGCATATTAACACTATCCCACACACACTAGGGAAATTTACAATTATACCAAGCCAATTAACCTGCAAACCTGTACGTCCTTTGAGTGTGAGAGGAAACCAGAGCTCCCGGGGAATACCCACGCCGTCATGGGGTGAATGTACAAATTCCAACTCTACCGCTGTTCCACCGTGCCGCCCTGTTGTCAGCGTTACCTATGAAGCACGGACGGGGATGGAGGTAGCTGGAGGGGCAGTGATGATACTATGGGGTGCAGCAGTACAGAGCATAATACCTCGAATGCCCACAGCTTAACAGTCTGGATACCTGCATCATATCTCACTATGGAGACACAAGGAACTGCAGATGCTGCTTCACAAACATGGGTTTTCCCTGGGTGCTCCGGGAAATGTGGTTTTCTTCTTCTTGCGTATGGCGTGCAGAGCCTAAAGTTGTAGATCAAGGGTAGACATCCAGGCCAGGGCGGCATCAGTTACTGGGTGGATGGCTTTGATGTCCCCAGGGAAAAGCCTCAGTGGGCAGTCATTCACGATGTGTGGGATGGTGTGGTCTGGATGTCCGCAGTCGCAAGCAGGGCTGTCTGTCATCCCCCACTTGTGCAGGTGATGGGCTGTCCATGCATGGAGGGTGGGGATTCTGTTCAGGGTTAGCCATTGCTTGCGATGGAAGTCAAAACCCGGTGGTTTCACTGTGGGGTCTGTGATGACCTCTCCATTGTTGGTGTTGGCATCTTTCCAGGCTCTGCGCCACTCAGTCTCGCAGTCAAAGTCTTCCAGGGATTTAACGGAAGACCAGAGGGGTTTGCGGGACTTCAGGTGCATGTTGGGCAGATTGTTCAAGTCAGCGTCGATGGGAAGGTCAGGGTTAGCCTCGATGGTGCACCAATCTTTCAACATCCTCTCCCTTCTGCGTATGCTGGGAGGGGCGATATGAGAGAGGACAGGGAGCCACTACAAAGGTGTTGACTTAAGCATCCCTGTGATGACCCGCATTGTTAAGGACAGTGTCAACTCGTTTGGTGTGGCAGCTATTAGCCCAAGCTGTTGAGCAAAACTCGGCTGTTGAGTAGACTAGGGCTAAGCTTGCGGTACGGAGGGTGTGTGCATTGGATCACCAGCTGCTGCCTGCAAGTTTCCTGATGATGTTGACCCTTGCTTTCAGTTTATCAACCACCCTCCTCAGATGTTCACGATCCAGGGTGACTCCGAGGTACTTGGGGAATTCTTCATTCTTCACCGTCTTACTACAAAAGGACGCTCGGAGCTTTGCATTGGCGAGCTGATTGTTGAGGTGAAAGGCAGTGTCAGTTGTCTTAGATGGGTTAGGGCGAAGTCGCCAGAAGGTGAAGTACTCCTCCATCCCCTACAAATCTTGGGTTAACACTGTGCTGATATCCCCCAGGGCAG
>CM075977.1:380230262-380285744 GCA_038087875.1 Malacoraja senta | reverse complement strand
TCCATCATCTTATATTTAACATTTCTAAACATTTTTTAAACATATTCTCTATTCATTCCACATGTTATAGTGAGCCACGAGTTGGGAATCAAAGTGATCTTTATTAAGGTAATACAGAGAGCAGCACACAAGAGACTGGGGAGGGTTTTCCCAAGGCTCTCCTTATATACCAGGGCACACCCCTTAACCACGTGACGTCTCCTTCCCGCCAAACGCAGTCATGTGACCCTGCCACCCCCCCCTCCCCCCCAGGACCGGAGGCACGATAACGAACCGGCAGATGAATGAGGCAACCGGAACTTGTACAACCATTCCCCTCCTCAGGGGACACAAACGGCAGAGGCGAAACGGGAGCTGGGCCAATGTCCAAATGGGCCGGCATAATGCGAGCCATCGACACAGTCTCATGCCGGCCCCCCATGTCCAACACGAATGTCGTAAGTCCATGCTGAAGCACCCGGAAAGGACCCTCATACGGCCGCTGCAGCGGCGTCCGGTGAGCGTCATGACGTAGGAACACATACTGGAGAGCAGGTGGAACGTGGAAACGAACCAACCTATGGCGAGTCGTCGGGACAGGAGAGAACGTGCCCACCTTATCCCGTTACAGCAGAAGTATTAGCCAGTGGGACAGCCTCCGGCCACCGGGTAACATGATCCACCACAGTAAGGAGATGCGTGGCACCCCGGGACGGGGGCAACGGACCCATGAATATGATCGAACCGCCGGTGAGGCACGGCAAAATCCTGTATGGGCACCCGGACGTGACGCTGAACCTTAGATGTCTGGTACGGAATGCACACCAGGGCACAGTGACCAACCTGCTTACGCAAGCCATGCCACATGAACCTGGCCGTCACCAACGCAATCATCGCCTGGATGAAAGGGTGAGTCAACCCGTGGATGATGTCGAACACCCGGCTGCGCCAGGCAGCAGGGACAATGGGTCGCGGCTGACCGGTGGACACATCGCAGAGGACCAAGGTACCAGCAGGACCAAATGGCACATACCCCAACACCAGGCCATGATGCGTCAAATGTGGAACGGGGCCTCAGCCTGCTGGAACCACACTTGGTGCTGCGATGTCCAGAACACGGGCAGCTTAAGTGAGATGGCATTCTGCTGGGCTGGATCGACGGCGATTTTGTGTTGCTGGAGTTGATCATTGGCTGCTTCCATTATGCCAATCGAAAATAACCGTTTTGGATTGTCGGGGTCACCACTATAGCGAGCCAAGCATTGTGAATCAAAGTGATCTTTATTAAGGCAATACCGAGAGCAGCACACATGTGACTGGGGAGGGTATTCCCAGGACTCTCCTTATATACCAGGGCCCAACCCTTAACCACGTGACAACTCCTTCCCGCCAAACGCAATCACGTGACCCTGCCAGCCCAAGTGCCGAGGGTTTGCTCAGTATGTTGGCTAACCACCAGGTGGCGCCATAATGTTACCAATTAAAATCTATAACCATCAAATAAATGACCTTTTTCACCTTTTATTTCAAAATAATTCACAGCAAAGCCTGCTATTATTATGAAGTCATATAGTACATCAGTCATACAATGTTTGAGACGTACGGTGCCAAATATGTAGTTAGTTGATGTAAGGAAATAAACAGTGCAAAAAGAAAGAGCTGTTCCTAAAAGCTTTTGAACTTGATTAATATCAAATAGGTATATTTACCTTACTTGTTGATCATGTAAAATGAAGCCTGAATGGATTAAATTGCATTTGTATCGCTGAGTAGAGAACAGCTTTACTTCTGTCCACAGCCACCGTGATCTTTATTTGCTGGCCACAGAGGCATCAACAGTGTTAGAAACCAAGATGACAAGTGTTTGTCACAAAATGCTGGAGTAACTCAGCGGGACAGGCAGCATTTCTGGAGGGAAGGAATGGGTGACATTTCGTTTCGAGACACTTCTCCAGATTCCAGTCTGAAGAAAGGTCTCAACCCGAAACGTCACCCATTCCTTCCGTTCAGAAATGCTGCCTGTCCTGCTGAGTTACTCCAGTATTTTGTGTCTATTTTTGGTGTAAACCAGCATCTGCAGTTCCTTCTTACACATGACAAGTGTTTGATCTGCCACCATTCCTGAGACAAAAAACTGAGAGCTGCAAAGAGGAAATTGTTTAGAATGGCTTGGGCATTGGATACGATGGGTTAAATGGCCTCTCTCTCTCTCTCTCTCTCTCTCTCTCTCTCTCTCTGCCATAATTGTCTATAATTCCATGAGGCAAAGCATTCAATCGTAATGAGTGTAGGAACTATGAAAGCAACTTCCAGCAATTAAGCAATAAACCAGTCAATTAGTGATTCAAAATAGATTTTACAATTTTTAAGCTGTACTAATGTTGTCTCACGCTGTATCCTCAGTGTAACAAATTATTGAAGGGAGTAACTATAATGTGATGGAGATGTTATGATAAACTGTCTGACATCTGTAGCTTGACCTTTGGCTTTTGAAGGTACCTCTCATTAAGCTTCTCAATGATTCCGTTATCTCTCCTCAATATTAAAAGAGGGAATTGGCCTAAGGCAATCTAATGTTAAGCCATTTCATGTATTTTAACATTGGATGTTTACAGAAAATATATTTTTCTACTAACTGGCACTGTCCCACTAATTACTCATTGAGCTTTCCCTTGTTTAATTTTCAACAAGTTGCTGTACAAAACACTGCAGCTTTTATGATTGTAAAATAAATACATGTTCAGAGGATAAACATGGATTACCCAACAAAATCTTGATGGGAGAACTGTAAACTGTGGTCTAATAATTGTTTTATTTTGCAGGAACTTCTTGGTTGATGGTTTATTTGAGGAAGATTCTCTATAATTTGAAAGACTGCGACAAAAATTTGATTTTATATTCTTAAATCAGTTATATTTTGCAGTGTTGTTCATCATAAAAATATGACGGATATGACTGAATGCAATGGGCAACCTGGAAAAAGAAGAGGAAAAAATAAATTAAATTCTATAAAAGATTGCGCCAAACATATTTTTCCCACAGTAGAGATGTTCATCTATGTGAAACAACATTCAAAGTTGCAAAAATTTAAGTTTTATTTTCGGGTTTCCAGAAACTTAAAAGTAGACACTTAAGGGCCTGTCCCACGAGCATGCGACTGCATGCGGCAAGCGCGACCTAACGTGGTCACGCTAGCCGTGCGGCCTCGCGGGGCCGGGCCCACTTCGATCGCGGGAGCCGCATGGAGTTGTGCGGAGCTGGTCCCGATATCGCGCAGGGCTCCGAAAAACTGACCGCATGCGGCTGCATGCGGTGAGCGTAACCAAACCGGAAGTGGGGGCCGCGCGGAGGTCAAGTGAGTGATGTGGAGTTCGAGCGAAGTCCGCGGTAAGTGCGCGCGTGACGTACGCACCGTCTCGACGCCGTATGTCACGCGCGAACTTACCGCGGACTTCGCTCGAACTCCACATCACTCACTCGACCTCCGCGCGGCCCCCACTTCCGGTTCGGTCGCGCTCACCGCATGCAGCCGCATGCTGGTGGGACCGGCCCTGTACGGGGATCACTCGACCTCCGCGCGGCCCCCGCTTCCAGTTAGGTCGCGCTTGCCGCATGCAGTCGCATGCTCGTGGTACAGGCCCTTTACTGAAGAATCACCCTATTACTGAGCAGCCTGAAGATTCTGCAATATCGAAGCAGCGGGATTTTATTATAAAAGCAAGCAGACAGAATTTGCATTTTCACTTCTTTTGACATTCTGTGCCTTTCACCTGCTCAAAGATTTTCTCGTTTTTCAAATAATATCATAATTCAGGGTGTAAGGGGTTATGGGGAGAAGGCAGGAGAATGGGGTTGGGAAGGAGAGATAGATCAGCCATGATTGAATGGTGGAGTAGAGTTGATGGGCTGAATGGCCTAATTCTGCTCCTGGAACTCATGACCTTATCAGGCAAGGAAGTCAAAATCAGTGAACGAGTGAGTTTATTCTCAATGATGTGTGACCATGGATGAATGATTATTGACTGTACATCAACTAATCATTTACACTAATCCTACATTACAAAGAACATAGAATTTGGTACATAGAACATGTACATGCTGAACACGGAGCCATGGCCGAAGGGCCTGTGCTCTATTGTTCTATGTACTAAATTCTATGACAAAACATGATTACAATGGAGCCATCCACAGTGTGCAGATACATGATAAAGGGAATAACGTGAATAACATTTTTTGCAAGTTAGTTACATTTTTTTTAACTAAACATGGGCACAATCATACTTGTATAAGGGTGTAGGATGCCTATAGAGGCCTGTTTCCATGTTGTATCTCTAAACTATTCCAACGGTCTATCACAACTGTTATCAGGCAACTGAACCATCCTACCACAACCAGAGAGCAGTCTAAACTACTATCTATCTCATCTGGGACCCTCGGACTATCTTTGATCAAACTTTACTGGCTTTACCTTGCACTAAACGTTATTTTCTTATCGTGCTTCTGCAACCGATTGTAATAATGTATTGTCTTTCCGCTGGCTGGTTAGCACGCACCAAAAGCTTTTCACTCTACCTCAGCACTCGTGATGATAAACTAAACTGAATCTGAAACTGAACTAAAACTGGATCTCAACAAGAGATGGCAGAGGCGTCTGCATCACAAGCGACATGTCGATAAAGGACGTGCCTCCTCCTCCACAATTCCTCCACCAGGACCACCAACTCCACATCTAAACAGGCCTGTGTATTGGCTTGGTTGGTCCATGAGCCATCTGCACCATGCCACCATGTACCAGGTTGGGGTATTCCACAGCTTCAGTGGACATTGATACCAGGAGCCCACATACACTATCCAGAGAAAAAGTGTTGAATTAACGTTTAGCACCTCCAGGCTATTTCATATTACATAACCAGCACCTGACTCCATAATTCTGGCCCAATTCCAGACTTCCAAATGGGTTAATGCAAAAGTAAAATATTGTGGATGCAGTAAAGTTACAGTAAAAAATAATATGTGCTGGAAATTATCAGAATCATCGTATCAGGTCAATGGTTGGAAAACATGAGAGACCTTCAGTGTTTTAACAAGTGCAGTCAGGAAAGTCGGTTGGGGGTGCTGCGAGTCAGCTGCCCTGCCAGCAGCGTGTTCGTTATTTTGACTTCTTTTGTTTTTTTAGTATGTCCAAATGTTTGTTTTAGTGTCTCTCGGTATGTCTTAAGTGGGGGAGAAAAGGGGGAAACATTTTTTCAGTCATTTCCTCGATGGAGAGGCGACTTTTCCATGTCGCTTCCCCGCCTCCTCTCTCGCGGCCTAACAGCTTGGATTGGAGCGGCCTTTCGCGGAGTCGGGCCCAGAGCTTCAGTAGCGGGCGCAGAGTGGACTTTTCCATCGCTGAGCGAGGCGAACCCTTGCCGGGGGTCACCATAAAGGAGTGCTCCGATCGCTGGCCTGGTGACTTTGGCATCATGGGGCTGTGGTCTACGGAGCTTCTAGCTGCGGGCGTGGCATGGACTTACCATCCGGAGTCTGGGATCCCTTGCCTGGGATCGCCGGAGAAGAGCTCCGACCGCCGGCCTGCGGCCTATAACATCCTGAAGACATGGTCTCCGGTAAGAAAGTGCCGATTTGGGTACTCTAAGCCGCAGAGTGTGTTCGACCGTCCCGACGTTAGACTTTCGATCATCCCGACGAGACGGCCTGTACAACCGGCCGTCCGTAGCAGCGACTACGGAGGGTTTATGGGCCCGACCACAAATGAACAAAGGAGGAGGACTGACTGAACGTTATTGCCTTCCACCACAGTGAAGAATGCTGTGGTGGATGTTTGTGTTAAATTCTATTGTGTGTTTTCAACTGTATCGCTGCTGGCAAATTCATTTCACTGTACCTTAGTTGGTGCATGTGACGAATAAATTTGACTTTGACTTTGACTTTGAAAAGAGAAGGGAAGAACTAAACTAAAGAGAAGGTTTAAGTTAGGGTTTAGGTTTCTTATTGTCAGAGATCAGATAATATGATATATAAATATAATTGTCAAACTCAAGTACGATAGGTAGAATAAAGGGAAAGAAGGGGGAAATTAAACCTACTTCTTCCAATTCAATTTCCTCCATTCATTGCTCACAGTGTATGCAACAAACGTTTTATTAGAGTCGTAGCCGTACAGCACAGAAACAAGCCCCTCAGCTCATCTCCTCCATGCTAACCAAGGTGCATCCCGACATAATCCCTTTTGTCAGCATTTGTCCGAATCCCTCTCAACAGTTTCTTCCCAGCTGTTATCAGGTAATTGAAGCATCTTCTCATCAGCAAAAGTGTGGTCGTGACCCCCCACCTACCACATTGGAGATATTTGAACTCTCTTTCATCGTACTTTCTCGGACTTTGTGTACTAAATGTTGTAGCCTTTATCTGTACACTGTGGACATCTTGACTGTAATCATGTATAGTCTTCTTTGATTGAATAGCTCGCATCAAAAAGCTTTTCACTGTACCTCAGTACACGTGACAACAATAAACTAAACTGAAGCTTTCCTATCCATGAACTTGTCCAACTGTCATGTAAGCATTGTAATTGTACCAGTCTCTACCACATTAACTCAAATCCCTCTTCCCTGGTAACATCCTAGAAAACTTCCTACATAAAGCCCTTACCCAGGGCTTTTATCTCTCTCCTGACGTATGGTGCTTAGTACAATCCATAACCCCAGCTCAGACATAACAAGGAATGTATAAAGCCCAGGGATGGTCTTAGTTTTCATATTTTACTCCTTAATTTACAAATGCATGAAATCCATATGTTTTTAAGCTACCTAGAGGCATACAGCATGGAAACAGGCCCTCCTGCACAACTCTTTCATGCTGACCAAGGTGCCCATCTATGCCAGTCCTATTTGCCCAGGTTTGACCCCACTAAACCTTCAGTTTAGTTCAGTTCGCACCCATACTAATCAAGACCGTGCCGATTCAGCGTGAGGTGTAAATGGAGTCAATGGAAGGAAGATTGGTTTTGCCCCTGTCCCACTTAGGAAACCTGAACGGAAACCTCTGGAGACTTTGCGCCCCACCCAAGGTTTCCGTGCGGTTCCCGGAGGTTTTTGTCAGTCTCCCTAATGGTCGAAAGTGGTTTCCGCTTCTTCTATGTTCCGGCGATTATTTCAAAAAATTCAAAACCGGCCGCGACTAAAAATAGGTTGCCGTTTTAAAAATCGGTAATTTTTTAGTTGAAGCTGGTTGCGATGCTAGTTGAAGGTGGTTGCCGGAGGTTGCAGGTAGTGGAAGGTAAGACCTCCCTGGTGGAATAAAACTGGGTGATAAAAAGGTCTTACCTTCCACTACCTGCAACCTCCGGCAACCACCTTCAACTAGCATCGCAACCAGCTTCAACTAAAAAATTACCGATTTTTAAAACGGCAACCTATTTTTAGTCGCGGCCGGTTTTGAATTTTTTGAAATAATCGCCGGAACATAGAAGAATTGGAAACCATTAGGGAGACTGACAAAAACCTCCGGAAACCTCCGGGAACCGCACGGAAACCTTGGGTGGGGCGCAAAGTCTCCAGAGGTTTCCGTTCAGGTTTCCGTTCAGGTTTCCTAAGTGGGACAGGGGCATTAGTGTGATGGTCTGGACTGTGACCACAATTCGCTGCAGTTTCTTGCGGTCTTGGATGGAGCTGTTCCCAAACCAAGCTGTGATGCATCCCGATAAAATGCTTTCCAACTCACCTGGTCAACTTCAAGTATTTGTGAACAATGCCACTGAAATCTCCATATAGATCTACCCTGTGGAATAGGCAAAGAGGGAATGCATATCGCATGCTAACAGCCTGCATGTGTATCTCTTCATATTTCACCACATTGGATTCTCTTTCTTCTGCTTATTCCAACATCCTGTGCTATTCTGAATCCCACAAAAAGTGTCATCATTATTTATTGCTTTGCTGAGTTGCACGACATTTGCCAAATTACTTATCTCTGGGTGATTTATAAAAACTGCAAAATGTAATTGATTCAAAACTGACCCTTCATCTGCCAAAAGGTTGTTCATCACTGTCCTTTGTATTCTGTCTTAGAGCCAACTTTGTATCCATTCCACCACTTCCCCCTCATAAGTTCATGTGATAGGAGCAGAATTAGGCCATTTGGACTGTTCACGTCTACTCCGCTAGTGAATCATGGCTTTCTTTAGTCAGAAGGTGGTGAATATGTGGAATTCTTTGCCACAGATGGATGTGGAGGCCAAATCAATGGATCAATAATAAAAAAGGCAGGAGAATGGGGTTAGGAGCGATAGATCAGCCATGATTGAATGGCTTAGACTTGATGGGCCGAATGGCCTAGTTATGCTCCTATCACTTATGACCTTATCTATCTTTCCCTCTCAATCCCATTCTCCTGCCTTCTCCCCATAACTCCTGACACCTGTACTAATCAAGAATCTATCTATCTCTGCCTTAAAATATCCATTGACGGCCTCCAGAGCCATCTGTGGCAATAAATTCCACAGATTCTCCCACCCTCTGACTAAAGAAATTCCTCCTCATCTTCCTCCTAAAGGAACGTCCTTTAATTCTGAGGCTCTGTCCTCTGGTCCTAGACTCTCCCACTAGTGGAAACATCCTCTCCACATCCACTCTACCCAGACCTTTCACTTGTGTTTAACACACAATTTCCCCCAATTTTGAACATGACCCTGCAAAACGCCCGCGTTTTGGGACGTCAGGGAAGTATCGTTCTGCACAGATCTGCTTGTTCAGTGCAAAACAGTTAGGGAGGTAAACACTGAAAACCAAAATGTCTAACCTTTAACTTTAAACACATGTTCAATATTATAGAGTCGCGGTAAGTATATACTCGGATTCGACGCGAGTCATTTCGACATCAAGACAAAAGTAAAAACTACACCTTCAGACAACAAAGTCAAGTCATTTCCCAAGTTTTGAATCAAACATTATTTTAAATAATACATGTCAATTTTTAAAATGATGTCAGTCGAACAATAAGTCAAGAATATGCGGTGGACTTTAAAGTATCAATCAATCACTGGTTCGTTTCATCTTAGGGGAGGCCCTACCACATAATAGATTTCTACACGGTTTCTAACTCAATTTGCTGGCAACCACAATGTAATGTAAATACAATTGAGACTCTGCCCATCTGACACTCCCAGAGAAAGTCACATTGGTGTCAGTTGTTCAGAACTGCAGGCTTTAAAAAGACACATCAGATGGAAAGTGTTAGCTGTGGTAGATAATGATAGAAGCTTCCCTGAACATCTCTTAATTTAAGCTATCTACGTTGACTCCCAGTGACAAGGGCACCTCTAATGTACTTAACGTGCATGTTAGGGAGTGGAGTTCCCATGAGTAAAAATAAAAATAAATGCTCTTCTAAATAAGGCTGGACTGCTAATCCTTAATGTGCTGGAACTTTGTTAGTTTCTGGTTAGAGTCAGCAACACCTCAAACGGAAAAGATACAAAAAGAGGCACCTAAGTGAAATATATTTTATAAAAAAGGATTGAAATCCACATTGTGTTCTAACAACAGAGATAGTAAAACAACATAATTTATTGTGCAGCCCTTATCTGAACCATGTATTTAAAAGCAGTACCTGATACAGAACAAATAAGAGGAAATGGTGCTCTGACCCATGTGTCCGTCCACTTCTGCTTCACAGTGTGGAACAGTACAGATGTGGAAGATAGACAAAAAGCTGCATTAACTCAGCGGGACAGGCAGCATCACTGGAGAGAAGGAATGGGTGACATTTTGGGTCACGAGGCCCATCTGAAAAAGGGTCTTGACCCAAATCGTCACCCATTCCTTCTCTCCAGAGATGCTGCCTGTCCCGCTGAGTTACTCCAGCTTTTTATGTCGCTCTTCGGTTTCATCTGGCATCTGCAGTTCCTTCCAACACAGTACAGCTGTGGGAGGTGCTTTTGAGGCAACAGGGGCAAGTTGCTTGAGTGTACTTTGTATGTACTTTGGGATAGATGCCAAGTTCTGAGGGTTGTGCAAGATGCCACAATTGAAAATTAACTTGGTTCTTTCTGTTGATATTCTCACTCATTTTGCTCAGCTTTACATCCATTTCATTCACCCTGTGTGCTGTTGTGACCTGCGCTTTCACTAGTCAGTTTAATGCTGGTGTTATCAGATACGTGGGCCCAAATGCTTGTGTTTTAGGCCTAACTCTACAGTGAGCACTGCAAGGTACTGGGGTACATGCTGAGGCTTGGTGCAGCCACTGCAAAGGCTCAGCAGGGAAGAACTTTGGACTAGGGTCCAAAATCACTGACCTTTAGGGTGGCACAGTGGCGCAGCGGTAGAGTTGCTGTCTTACAGCGCCAGAGACCCGGGTTCTCCCTGTGCTGCGTGGGTTTTCCCCAGGTGCTCCGGTTTCAATCCACACTCCAAAGACTTGCAGGTTTGTAGGTTAATTGGCTTCGGTAAAAATTATAAACATTCCCTAGTGTACGGGGTGATTGCTGGTCGGCCGAAGGGCCTGCTTCCATGCTGTGTCTCTAAAGTCTAAAAGCTAAAGAACTTTGATAACTGGGCACAAGGTGAAAAGCTTCAAATGCTTCATGGATGTACTGTTTAAGGGACAAACATGAGTGGCATCGCTTTGTAAATTGACAAGCAGAAAAAAAAGCTGCAGAAACAAGGAACTGCAGATGCTGGCTCACACAAATGGGCACAAAGTTCTATATTAACTCAACAGGTCAGGCAGCATCTCTGGAGAACATGGATAGGTGATGTTTCAAGTTGGGATCCTTTTTCAAACTTCTTATCAAATCCACATCACAAGATTAGAAATTGTTCAGCCAGAGCTTAATACATTTCTCGGCGTCTGCATACAATGGCGTCTGACTTGGCTTCTTGTGCGTGGTGGACGCTCTTTCCCTGACCCCCTTCTTCAAACTGATTGTGTGATGGTGAGGGCGGGGAGAGAGAAAGCTGGGAGAGAGGAGGAGCAGGTCAAAGCATGGCAGGTGTTAGGTAGACGTTGGTGAGAGGGTTTTTCCAAACTTCCTAATGGCAGGCGTGAAATGAGAGCGTGGCCAGGGTGGTGTGGGTTCTTGATGACGCTGGCTGCCTCATTGAGGCAGCACCTGCTATAGGTCCCTTCAATGGTGTGGAGCTCAGTGACTGTGATGGACCGGTCAGTGTCCACCATTTTGTTCCTTTGTTCCTAGATGTTCGAGTTGCAACCAGTCAACATGTTCTCCACCGTACACCCGTAGAAGTTCAAGAGAGTGTTTGTTGACACACCAGGTCTCCTCGATCTGCACTATGTACCTTGTGTATTGCTAAGATTGCACTGCTTGGAATATTATGATCTGGTTCACCCACTATCGCAGATCATTTATTGCATATTTATTTGTTGTGTTGTTGCATTTAATGTGGCTGTAAAGCTGCAGCAAGTAAGAATTTCATTGTTCCATTTTCTGGCGTATACGACACTTGATTTAAACTATTGCCTTGACTTTTACAATTAGTGCGTAGACTTTAAGGAAAACAATTTGGCGCAAGAGATTCTTGTGGAAGTGCTGTAATGTGTTTTAGTTGGGTGCTGCAACATTGTTCTTGTTTAGAACACCTGCAAGCCACATTGCTGAAGCTTATGTTCCAGATATCTGTGTAGCCACAACATTTTGAGTTACTCTGACCTAAAATTGCATTAGTGATTCTTGCAAAGAACCCAGACTATACAAATCGCTGATTAACCCTCTTATCTGTGCCATTACAACAAAATAACCAGTTTGGGGGAGGGTAGTGGAAAAATTAATCAGGTCCCATGCTTTCTTATCAAAAAATGTTCCACTGACATTAAGAAGTCAGAACTTTGCAACTGGCCTTAACTTTGTCTAGACCAAAGAATGAAAATTATCAGCCTGTGCTCTGTATCGTAATCAACAAGTTGCAAACTTTAGCAGTATCTAGTTTCCCGGTCCATGCTGTTTATTTCACTCGACATATCATCATATAATGTGTACAGCATTGTGAGAGTAATAGATAGGGAAAATGCACTTATTGGAAATAAAACAAACCACTTATCTTCACTGATCTTTTCAAGTACCTGATTCCATCTCATCCCACCCTGTCTTCTGTAAGGATCCCTTTCTCTCAGTTTCTCTGTCTCTGCCACTTTGCTCATAAGACAAGACAAGACTTCCCATTCCAGAACTTCTGAAATGTCCTCCCTTTCCAGGAAATTTTGTTTCCACTCCTTCACCGTTGATGGAGGCCCTCACTAGCACCCTCACTGCACATCTGCTCTCAATCCCCCCCTCCGCTCTGACAGAACAGAGATTCTGACAAGAGTTCCCTTGTTTCTCACCTTTCACCCCTCTAGCCTCTGCATTCAGAACATCATCTTCACCATTTCCACCAGCTGTAATGAGAGCCTCACCATTAGTCATGTCTTCATCATTGGATATGACAGGTCTAGAGGGATATGTGCCAAACGCAGGCAGGTGGGACTAGTGTAGATGGGACATGTTAGTCTGTGTGGGCAAGTTGGGCCGAAGGACCTGTTGGGCCCAATTTATGCCGAATGGCCTGTTTATACGCTGTAAGAATCTATGACTATATGATGACTCCCCTCTTTCTGCTTTCCACCAGGATCACTCTCTCCATGATTTCCAGAGCCGCTATCTCTCCTCTTATACCCCATCCCATCTCCTGGTGCCTTCTTCTGCCATCGTAGGAGGTGCAACACTTGTCCCTGCACCTCTTGCTTCATCCTAATCTTACAGCATTTCCAGGTGAGGAAAAGATTCACATGCATCTCCTCCAACCATGTCCATGACATTCGGTGCTTGCTACCAGGCCTCCTCTACATCACTGAGACAAACTATTGACTAGGCAATCGTTTGCAGAGTACCATTATCTGTCGGCCATAGCCACCGTGAACTTCAAGTTCTATGTCTTTTACAACCCCCTTTCTATTCCCACACTGACCTGTCCATCCTCAGCCTTCTCAATTGCCACAGGGAGCACAAGCACAAACTAGAACAACCTCTCACATTCCTCTTGGGTAAAACATAGAAACATAGGTGCAGGAGAAGGCCATTCGGCTCTATGCCTATAACCCAATGAAAGGAGCATTTGTATTTTCTGACGCCAGGTAGCTCAGGCTTGCTGTCGTCATTTTCCACTCCCACCATTCCACAGAGGTCCTGACTCTCTTGGTTCACCATTCCCATTTTCTCCCCTCTTCCACCTTTATCTAATTTTGGTACCCTTCCCCCTCCTGGATCCATCTGCTCACCACCCACACATCCAACCACCTGGTTGACGTGCGGCAGCGTGGTATTACTGCAGCGGCCCCTACAGCCTGTCTGTCTTTTTTTTATTTTTGTCTAGTTAAATGTAGTTGTTTGTGGTTTTTTTGGTATTGTTTTTAATTGTGTATATGTGGGGGGCGGGGGCAGGGAGAAACTTTTAAAATCTCTTCCCTGCACGGGAGACCCGACCTTTTCCCTGTCGGGTCTCCGTTGTCGTTGGGGCCTAGCTCCGTGGAGCGGCCTCCAACCGGAACAACCTGGGGGCTCCAGTCGCGGAGCCTGCGGAGCTGCGGACTCACCATCGTGGGGCTGGCCGGCCTCGTAGCGTGGGGAGCGGTGGTGGCTCGCTGCTCACTCCGGAGCTCGGAGGCTCCAGCTGCCGACCGGTGGACTGTGATATCGGGAGCTCGCGGGTCCGGGTGAGAGACCGCTTTTCGGAGCTCCCGCAACGCAACTTCTCCAGCCCGAGTCGCGGGGTTGGAACGACCCGGAGAGGGCCGTACATCACCCGGCGCGGCTTTAATGGCCGCGGGACATTCCAGCGCCCGCCTGGGGCTCCAACTTTGTGACTTTTGGACTGGAGCGGGGCCGTACATCGCCCGGCGCGGCCTTAAATGGCCGTGGGACTTACCATCGCCCGCCTGGGGCTTCAACATCGGGAGATAAATGGTGCAGGGGAGAGAAAAGACTTTGCCTTCCATCACAGTGAGGAGTAGATTCACTGTGATGGATGTTTTTCTGTAAATTGAATGTTTGTGTGTTGTGTAGGAATTGTTTTGTTTGTATGGCTGTGGAAACGGAGTTTCGTTTGAGCCTCTCTGAGGTTCAAATGACAAGTAATAAAATCTAATCTAATCTAATCTGATTTGGTCTCCACTGGCCAACTCTTCCTCACCCTTCGCCCACCTGGTCCCATCTAGCCATCGTCCCTCTCCTGTCAGTTCCACATCACTTCCAGCCTCGGTTTTTACCTTCACCTTCCCCTCCTCCCACTGTCAGACTTTGTCTGCTTGCTTTTTCCTCAAATGTTTCTGCCTATCACCCACCAGTCTCGGTCTCAGAACTTCCCCACCCTCTCTCACAGAGTGATACAGTGCGGAAACAGGCCCTTTGGCCCAACATGCCCACACCGACCAACATGTCCTATCTACACTAGTCCCACCTGCCCGCGTTTGGCCCATATACCTCTCAACCTGTCCTATCCATGTACAGGGTTCTATCTGAAAAGTCAGAAAAGCTTCATTTCAAAGAAAAACAGGGAACCTATCGTGCTAAACCAGCTGGTATATAGAACAGTACAGCACAAGAACAGACTCTTCTGCCCACAAAGTCTGCATCGAACTTGATGCCTTCTTCTTTAGTTTAGTTTAGTATAGAGATACAGCGCGGATACAGGGCCTTCGGTCCACCAAGTCCGCACCAACCAGCAATCCCCGCACATTAACACAAGCTGACACACTCTAGGGACAATTGTTTCACACATATACCAAGCCAATTAACCTACAAACCTGTACGTCTTTGGACTGTGGGAGGAAACCGAAGATCTCGGAGAAAACCCACGCAGGTCACGGGGAGAACTTACAAACTCCGTACAGACAGCACCCGTAGTCGGGATTGACCCCGGGTCTCCGGCCCAGCAGGCGCTGTAAGGCAGCAACTCTACTGCTGCGCCACTGTAGCCGCCCTGTGATCCATATCCCTCCATTCACTGCATATCCAGGTGCCTATTTAAAAGCCTGTCGCTTCTTCGCTTCTTCTTCTTGAGTATGGCGTGCACAGCCTAAAGTTGTTGGACAACTTATTCTATTTGATCTAATTTGACTGTGCACGCCAGGTTGATTGCATTCGTCGAAACAAGGTGGACTACGTGAAGGTTGCAATCTCCCACTCCGTTAAACGACACTATCGTATATCTTCTCAACCATCATCACTGGAGCAGATTACCCCTTTATTACTATGTTACTGTTTGCGGTGTCCAAATTGGGAATATTTGTCTCCACTTTACTTGAGTCACCAAAGTGTGGAACCCAGGAGGCCGCGGCCTTTGTGTGGCCGCATGGCGGGTTCCTGCGGATCGCGGCTTCAGGAGGAGCCGGCCGAGCTGCTTCTCCCAAGTCCGTAGCTCTAGTGGCAGCCCACCGAGCCAGTCTCCCATGGTCGAACTCAAGGTCTGGCCGATCGTGGTTGAAGGGGTAGACGCGTCCCCCCCACAGCTGAACGCACAGGCTAGCGCATCGCGGCCTGCAGGAGGAAGTCTCCGTGCCGGCTCATTGGACCCAGCACATTGCCGGCCTGGGAGAGGGAGGCTGCCGTGCCGGCCCCTGCTCATCCCTGAAGACCAGAGTTGGAGCCAGTGACGACGTGCGACGAGTGAGGAGAGGGAGAGGAGAGGGAAACATAGAAACATAGACATAGAAAATAGGTGCAGGAGTAGGCCATTCAGCCTGTATGTAAGGAAAAGTATTTCACTGTGTGGGCATGTAGCACATGTGACGATAAAAGCAACATTGAGTCATTGCTACGGCCCAAGTGACAGTGAATGGGCTTAGATGGGAACAGTGCATGTGGCAGGAGCCCATTGTGTGCTACATGTCTCAATTACAGTAATTACTACACTTGGAACATGAGAATCCCACGGTTGTGAATGGCCATACAGAAATACATACCTTTCTAAATCTCATAACTGTGCTTCAGAGTCCAGCAACTCAGGAGCTAAGATCATGAAGTTAATCGAAGATGGAAAGATCAGGATTACCTGGACATGGATATATTTTCTTGGCCAACTTTTACACCAAATGGCACGATGAGGTTATGGAATCTACGGCAGCATAGGGAAGAAAATACAGGAACCACTCAGTGTCTCAGGCAGCATCAATGGAGTGGGAAATGGAGCCAACGTTTCAAGTCGACTACCTTTTGTCAAATCCCAGTTTTGAAAAAGAATTAAAGAAAACTGCGGGATGTGGAAATCCAAATTTAAATCAGAGAAAGCTCAAAACACTCAGCAGGTCAAGCAGCATCCATGGAGATAGAAATAGAGGTAATATCGCAGGGTGGAGATGTTACCTCTGCTTCTCTCTCCACAGATGTTGTCAAACATGCTGAGTGTATTTTTTAAAAAAGTTTTCTGACTTTATTTCAGATTTCTAAATCCCGCAGTTTAAAAAAATTTTGTCCGAAGGAGACAGGCTGTAACTACTGCTGGCAGAGTGACATTTTATAATCACCTGACTGACGCCAACAACTTCACCAGAAAATAATTATTCAAATAAAGCAGCTGCTACTCTGAAGCCCCAGTTAGTTTGAGATAACTTGCAAGTCAGGACAGGAGCGCTGCTGCTTTGAGGCAAATATGTTTAACTAAATTGTAAGACCTGTAGCGAATGAAAGATTGTCACTGACACTGCACTCACTTTTTTAATGGGCATCTTCTGAAGGACCAGGCCTTCTGAACTTCGAAAGGTTCAATGGCACATGTGCTAAGGTTTAGTGAAATTCCTTTTTTCAGTTAGTTTAGTTTATTGTCACATGTACCAAAGTACAGTGAAATTATGTTCTTACAAACAGTCCAGCAGTGTATTGCCATACCATGCCAAGAATAATCCCCCGGTTAGCAAAGCTTACAGAAGTAGTCCACTGAGCCTGCATGCAAGAGACGTCGTGTTTTGGCGTCATTTTCAATGTCCAGTCCCCTCTCTAGTTCTCGTGAGCGATGGTGTGAAGGGCACTCTAAACTTCACCAATCAGATGTCCACCTACAGAATTCAATACTGGTCACGGTGGCGCAGCGGTAGAGTTGCTGCCTTACAGCGAATGCAGCGCCGGAGACCCGGGATCGATCCCCGACTACTGGTGCTGTCTGTATGGAGTTTGTACGTTCTCCCTGTGACCTAGGTGGGTTTTCTCCAAGATCTTCGGTTTCCCCCCACACTCCAAAGACGTACAGGTTTGTAGGTTAATTGGCTTGGTAAAAATTGTCCCGAGTCGGTGTAGGATAATGTTAATGTGCTGGGATCGCTGGTCGGCATGGATCAGGGGGGGGCGATCGGCCTGTTTCCACGCTGTATCTCTAAACTAAACTAAACTAAACTAAACTAAACCATGACTTAAATCAAAGGCTGAAATTATTAACGCAGAATATAAACAGTAGAGCACAGGATCGGCCCCTTTGCCCCATAATTTTTGTGCTGAACATGTTGTCTAGTTATGTTGATCACATCTGCTTTACATGAACCATATCCCTCTATTCCCATGTGCCGATCTAAAATCTCAAACACCATTATTATATCTGCTTCCACCACCATCCCTGGTAGTTCATTCTAAGCCCCCAACACTCTCTGTGTAAAACACTTGCTCTGCGCTCCGCCTCTCACCTTATAGCCACGTCTCACCTCTCGTGTTGGATATTCCCACCCCAGGGAAAAGGGTTTAGGTTTTTAAGGTTCTGGTTTAAAAGGAGGAATAGCAAAGGCAGGGGCAGCAGAAGATTGCTCTTGGGAAGGTTGAGCAATCCTTCTCTGGTACAAGGGTAATTGTGGTACGTTGTAACCACCAGCCTCTGGTGTCAGAAGTTCATAAGTGCATAAGTTATAGAGCAGAATTAGGCCATTCAGCCCATCAATTATACTCTGCCATTCAATCATAGCTGATCTATCTTTCCTTCTCAACTCCATTCTCCTGGCTTCTCCCCATAACCCCTGACACCTGTACTAATCAAGAATCTGCCAATCTCCACCCTGAAATTATCCATTGGCCTCCACAGCTGCCTGTGTACAATCCAGTAGAGAACTGAAGATCAAAGCCCGCAGGCCCGTAACTTCCTACACATCTCAGCATGAAGACGTTCACCTCGTTGCCACCTCTGGACACTACCACCAATTACAAGATCAGGAATATGATGGAAAACACTCCACTTGTTTGGATGACTGCAACTCCAAAACACAAAATCATCCAAGACAAAGCAACTCACTTGACTAGTACGTTACCTAACCCAAGCATTAATGTTCTCCACAACCAGCGCACCTTGTCTGTAGTATGTACCAACTGTAGAGTGTATTGCAGTTACTTGTGTAGTCTGCTGCTGCCTCACAGCGCCAGTGACCCGGGTTCCATCCTGATCTCGGGGACTGTCGGTGTGGAGTTTGCATGTTCTCCTTGTTACTGCTGCGTAGGTTTCCTTCAAGTTAGAAACATAAAAACATAGAAAATAGGTGCAGGAGTTGGCCATTCGGCCCTTCGAGCCAGCATCGCCATTCAATATGACCATGGCTGATCATCAAAATCAGAATCCCTTTCCGGCTTTTTCCCCATATCCCTCGATTCCCTCAGCCCTAAGATTTCTCCGGTTTCCTCTCGCAACCCAAATGTGCAAGTTTGTAAAATTTTTTTTTTTTTGTGATATTAGTTTTTATTAGAAGCAAACATATTACAATGTAGAGTAACATATTATAATAGAAGAACAAACTTTTCATATACATCAGTCATTCATACATTATTAAATTTGTCAATTGTCAGTTAATTCTGCTTCTAGTGTTTTTTTTTTATATAGATAGAAAAAGAAAAATAGAGAGAAAGAAGAAAGAAGAGAGAGAAAGAAGAATTACAATATCAAAAAAGAAAAAGAGGTGGAATGAATAACTTATAATACGTCATAGGAGATAAGTTCGTAGGTTATGAAATATAATTACATCTAATCCTGAGTTCAAGCTTCAGTCGGGCTTTCGCGCTGGGCCACTCTATCCCTTCAAATAGGCAATGAATGGAGCCCATATTTTAACAAAAAGTTCTCGCTTGTCCATTAAGACAAGTCTAATTCTTTCTAGATGTAGGGTCTCCGACATTTCCACAATCCACATTTTAATTGTGGGGGTTGTAGGGCCTTTCCAGAATTTTAATATAAATTTTTTCCCTGTTATTATACTGTAGTCAAGGAAGTTTCTTTGTAAATTAATTGCCCTCTGTAAATTGCCCCTAGTGTGTTGTGTAGTTTAGTTTAGTTTAGTTTATTGTCACGTGTACCAAGGTACAGTGAAAAGCTTTTGTTGTGTGTTAACCAGTCAGTGGAAAGACAATACATGATTACAATGCATAGAGTGGATGAGAAAGTGCTTCTAAACTCTCTCTAAAACTAGAAGCAAGGACAGCATGGAAACACCAGGATCTGGCACTTTGCAAGCAGGGATGGATTCTTCTATGGGCACTGGCCTCTTGAAAGAATTTTCAAATCATTTTATTATTACGTTTATGCACCTTTGCTGAAGGCAAATTTGTTCCCACGTAACGACATTAAAATAGAGACTGTTTTTCAAAATTATCCAGGTGATTCGCCATGTTGATTCTCCCATTCGCGTCATTGGGATCTTGGGAGAAACTCACGGGGTCACAGGGAAAACGTGTAACCTACATCCAGAAAGCATCAGAGGTTTGGATTGAATCTGGGTTGCTGGAACTGTGAGGCAGCTGCTCGATCCGCCTTGCCACTGTGCTGGCTCCAACCCAGGCAACAGCCTGTGAAAGCTTTACATGCCTGGACCCTGGCTTGGTTCAAACACGCCTGGCTTTAGGCACTGGAATGATGGTGCAAACTTGCGGCCTGATGTTAAAACTGAAGGAAAGAACTGGCTTGTCTGGCAAGTTTTTTTCTGTGTAAATGCTGCTGCATATTTCCAGCAATTTGGATCTTGTTGTATGTGCAAGAAGGAACAGCAGATGCTGATTTACACCGAAGATAGACACAAAATGCTGGAGTAACTCAACGGGTAAAGCAGCATCTCTGGAGAAAAGGAATGGGTGACAATAGACAATCGACAATAGGCACAGGAGTAGGCCATTCGGCCCTTCGAGCCAGCACCACCCTTCAATGTGACCATGGCTGATCACCCCCAATCAGTAGCCCGTTCCTGCCTTCTCCCCATATCCCCTGACTCTGCTATTTTTAAGAGCCCTATCTAGCTCTCTCTTGAAAGCATCCAGAGAACCTGCCTCCACCGCCCTCTGAGGCAGAGAGTTCCACAGACTCACCACTCTGTGAGAAAAAGTGTATCCTCGTCTCCGTTCTTGACATTTCGGGTCGAGACACTTCATCAGACTAAGAGACAGAGAGGGGAAAACTAGAGGCATGAGCATGGATTTTGTTATAATTATTTGTCAAATGTACATTAAAAAAATCGTTTTAACAGGAGGAAGGCCACTTGACCCTTTTTATGCATTAATCTGGAAGAATCCAAATCTTCTGTTATGAACACCATCTAATGACTCCACTAGTTTTCTGAAGGTCATCGGACAAATTCTTCAAGCAAGTCACTGTACCAATTCTCAACCAAGACTGTCCAGTTATGGAGACATTATAAACGCAGGACACTCATATCAGGGATCGTTTCATTCAATCATAATGAAAAGATCGGTGGCGATAAAGTGTCTTTCACAAACTCAGGGCACCCCAAGGTACTTGGCTGCCATTTGGATGATCCTGAAAAGAGGCCATATTGCGGGAGCTCGTATGGGCCAGGCTAATGAAGGCTCACAGCATGCTTGCCTTCATCACTCAGGGCATTGAATACAAATTTTGCCTTCCTTCTTACAATATAATTGATTTCCCAAACTGCACAATTTCACACTTATCACGATTAAAATCCATCTGCTATTCTTTGCCCAAATTTCCAATGGGTCAATGGTTCTTTATTGTCACATGTGCACAGCACAGTTAAATTCTTTTGCATAACCCACAAATGCACAGTCACCATATTTTGGCAACGTCTACAAAGCAAAAGTCCAAAGTCCAAGTCCGGTCCACATGTTGGAAGTATTGTTGCGCCCCTGATCCAGGTAAGCCCAGGTAAGGCCCAGGCTGCTGCAGGCCCGCGACCCAATGTCCCTCACCTCGCCCGACCACCTCTGTGTCCCGGGGGGCACCTCCAGCAGGATATGATTCCAGCTAAGATCATTGGATCATAAGAGACAGATATACTGACAGATATATGCTGCTGTATCCTTTGGCAATTTCCCTCATACGCACAACTCCACCAATTTTCATGTCATCTACAAATTTACTAATCAGACCACCTATATTTTCATCCAAATTATTAATACAGATATTAAAAATAACAGAGGTTCCTGCATTGGTTCTTGCAAAACACCACACACCAGACTTCCAGTCAGAAAACCGCCCCTGAACGTCTACCCTCTATCTTCTATGGACAAGTCAATTTGGGCTAACATTTGCCAATTCACCATGTAGCCCATGTGACCTAATCTTCTGGAGGGACCTATGGGACTGTTTACCAATTTATTCTCTCCATTCTTGCCTCACACTGTTGTAATTTGTTTTCCCCCTATTTAGAAGATTCACCAGTTTCATCCTATCAATAACTAATTTCAAACTTATGGAATGATGAGCACCGTTCTCCCAAGTCGATTTTGATCATCTGGCCAGTCAAAGCCAAGTGCGGCCTCTTCTCTGGTTGGGCTTTGGTTGGGAAACCCTCTTAGATATACCTAACAAATACAGTCCCATCTAAGTCCCCTGGCACTAAGGCAGCCACAGTCAATGTTGGGGAAGCTAAAGTCACTCACAATAATAACCCTATTGTTTGTACATCTTTCAATGATCTACCTGCATATCTATTCCCCCAACTCCTGCTTGCTATTGGTCAAGATGGGGAGACATACCTCCAATCCCCTCACCCTGAGCACAGGATCCCCCCAGGGTTGTATCCTCAGCCCCCTACTGTACTCCCTGTACAGACATGACTGTGGCCAGGTTCAGCTCCAACTCCATCACTGTGGTGGTGGGCCTGATCTCCGATAATGATGAAAGGCCTACTGGGAGGAGGTGGCTGATCTGGCACTCTGGTGTCAGAACAACAGCCTCCTCTTGAATGTCACTAATACTAAGGAGCTGGTTGTGAAATTTAGAAGGGCACAACAACCGAGGACGTACACGCCACTGGTATAAATAGGGCCGACTGTGGATAGGGTGAGCAGCTTTAAATACCTGGGAGTCCACATCACAGAGGATCTGACATGGACTACACACACTGCCGCACTGGTGAGTAAGGCAAGGCGGTGCCTTTACCACCTCAGGCAGCTGAGGAAATTCAGAGTCTCTCTGAGGATCGTTCAATTCTTCTACTCTGGTGCAGTAAAAAGCATCCTGACCGGAAACATCATGATCTAGTTTGGCAACAGTTCTGCCCAGGACAGGAAGGCTCTGCAGAGAATAGTGCGTTCGGCCGAACGCACCATGGGAACTACACTCCCCCCCCACCCGTGCAGGACCTATACACCAGGAGGTGCAGATCCAGAACCAACTGTCAAGTGCTCCTGTCCACTAGAAATGGAATGATTCCAGTTAATGGCATTGCTGGTGTAGGTGGGATCCAATCATGTCCTCACTTTAAATATTAAGCCTTAAATAAACACCCGGGAGGCTGTTGGGTGAGTTCAGTTTATGTAATGTTTTAACATGTAATTTGTGTTATTGTTTCTATCAAATAGCAGATTTACTGTCATCATCTCTGGCATGCTGACTCCTTGAGTTTACAAGTCTGGAGCTGTTGGCACTGCTGACTTCAGCCAATATTTGATTTACAACACTCTCAATGCCTGGAGGATAACCAAGGAGTTGATTTTGAATGGGCGGCACCGTGCTGATGTACCTGATGAGACAACCATTTCATAGCTGGGCCTACTCAACCTCAATCAGCACTCGTTGACGGGTGCAGGGTGGGGGAAAGATACATACTGACTCCTGCGTGGAGCCAAGGTAGGAACTCAATGCCAAAACATGGAGATGTGCACTGAATGGTATGCCTTTTCGAATAATGGGAAAAGGGCTGGTTCTCAGGATACTTTAGGGCCACATAAGTCTGTAAACGGCCAGATAACTGGATCAATGGTTCAACGGTGCTTTTTATGTTGCATTTGTAAAAGCGGTATGGTGGCACAGCGTTAGAGTTGCTGCCTTACAGCGCATGCAACACCGGAGACCCGGGTTCGATCCCGACTCCTGGTGCATCTGCAAGGAGTTTGTACATTCTCTACGGTTTCCTCCCACATTCCAAAGACGTACAGGTATGCAGATAAATTGGCTTGGTATAAGTGTAAATTGTCCTAAGTGTGTGTAGGATAGTGTTAATGTGTGGTGATCGCTGGTCAGTGCAGACTCAGTGGGCCGAAGGGCCTGTTTCCGCACTGTATCTCTAGACTAAACGAAAATTTTAGTTCAGAGATACAGCGCAGGAACAGGCCCTTCGGCCCACCGAGTCCACACCAACCAGTGATCCCTGTACACTAGATCTATCCTGAACACTAGGGACAATTTAGAATTTTTACCGAAGCCAAATTGACCTACAAACATATTTAAAAAAAACTTATTTGAAGAATGCTTCTAGCTTTTTATCTGTGGAATTTTAACTCAAGGACATTCTGTGTTCCAAACTAAGCAAATAGCGGATAACAGAGGATGGTCGAGCCGCAGAGAGTGGATTATACCAGAAGCATTAATTGTTTAAGAGATTAAAATACTAATTTAAATTGTAAAGAACTAATCCTATTAATAATTTAACAATTTAACAATATTAATATAGAAATAGTAACGAACGCTAACAAGAAAAAAACAAATGTATGAACTAACACAAATTCTCACTAAATCTAAGCCTTATCTATAATTGGGGGGAGGGGAGGAGAAACGAGCACCTGGCTTAGATCCAGGAGCACGTTTCACGTTAACCCCTTCAACCAACAGTTGATTATTATTGAAGGTAAAATCATTCGTTTAACAATTAGTAGATAAAATTGTTATATATATATATGTTATAACGAAATATATAGGGTAAATCTGTATTATATATCTGATTGTGAGGTCCCGTCCCATTATGTTATGAGTAATCAAGGGTGCAGAGCTAATTGTTTAACATTGACAATGGAAGTCTATACAAGGTTTTCTCCCACCTACAGGTGGGTCACTTGTTACAGTGTCGACAATTTTAGACACTGTATTTTCACTTTTTCAAAATTATCACATCAAGTCACTTGTTCGTGTTTTTTGTTTAGCGATAAGCGTAAAAGGGATATGCCAACAAAACTTAGTAACGCAAAGGTTCCCCCAATACCCAAAGACCTGAGGTATGGATGCACTGTAAGATTTAAAGGTATTATAACTATTCAAAATGCAAGACGTTAAACAAAAGGACCTAGGAGGAGTCACATTCTGCAGTTGGAATATAAGAGGTGTTAATGAACCTATTAAAAGGGGTAAGATATTAGCTCAGCTGAAATTGTACAATATTGACATCATCTTTCTACAAGAAACCCATCTCAAATCCCAGGATCAGGCTAGGTTGAGGGCGAATTGGATAGGTCAAATATATCATTCTTCATATACTTCGAAATCTAGAGGTACGTCAATCATTATTCGAAAAGGCATACCATTCAATGCAAAGAATACCATAACAGATAAGGAAGGGAGATATTTGATAGTTACCGGAGAAATTCACGATACCCCAATTACCTTGGTAAATATATATGCGCCTAACTTTGATAATCCTCATTTTTTCAATAAAATTCTGAACATAATCACAGAATCTAATTACCAAAATGTTATAATAGGAGGAGACTTTAACTGTGTTTTAGATCCGTATTTAGATAAATCTAGCCAAAAACAGAGAGGTAATACGAAATCTAAAACTAGTGAACTTAAATACTTACATAAATAATACCAATATAACAGATGTTTGGAGAATTGCTAATCCGACTGGCAGGGAATACTCGTTTTATTCAATGGTACACAAAACATACTCACGTATAGATTATTTCCTGGTGGATACAAAATTAATCCCTCACACTGTGAACCCAATATACCATACCAACTCGATTTCAGACCATTCACCCCTAACTTTCTTTTTAAAACTGGAAGGAATGTCTAAGAACAAATCGTTTTGGAGGTTCAATTCTCAAATCCTAAAAGACCCACAAGGGAGTATATATCTAAAAACACAAATGGACGTCTTTTTTGAAATAAATGACACTCCAGATATATCGCCTACTTTACTATGGGAATCTTTTAAAGCATTTATTAGAGGTGTTATAATCTCATACCAAGCTTTTCAAAATAAAAAGAATAAGAATGAACAAAGACAGTTAGAAGAACAAATTAGACAACTGGATATAGATAATGCTAAAGATCCATCTATGGATAAACATAATAAAATAATAATTCTGAAATTTAAATTAAATAAATTATTATCAGCCAAACTTATAAGACTTTTCCAAATTACAAGACAGGAACACTTTGAATTTGGGGATAAACCACACAAACTTTTTGCTCGTCAGCCAAAAAAATGTGTTCACATCCTAAACGACAATGGACACCAATAAAATTACAGAGTTGTTGGATAACTGTAATCTTCCAAAGTTAGAGTTGAAGGAACAAGAGGAATTGGGTGCACAAATTTCAATCAAGGAATTAGAAGACACAATAAATTCATTAAAGAATGGAAAAACTCCAGGTCCTGACGGATTTACTAAAGAATTTTATAAAAGTTTTCATGACAAAATTATATCACGGTTACAAAAAATGTATCAATATGCCTTTAAAGAACAAATATTACCTGATACATTAGCTGAATCAACGATCACATTAATACTAAAAAAAAGACAAAGATATAGAAGAACCGGGTTCATATGGAGCTATAGCATTGTTAAATACAGATTTTAAAAATATTAGCGAAAACATTAGCTAGAAGATTAAGTAAATATATTAGTAAATTAATAAACCCAGATCAAACGGGGTTTATCCCTAAGAGACATTCATCTAATAATATGAGACGGCTACTCAACATAATGCACTCACACAAAATCAAAGAACAAGAATTATTAATTATTTCGTTGGACGCTGAAAAAGCATTTGATCAAGTAGAATGGAATTATTTGGATAAAGTATTACAAAAATTCCAATTGGGAGAGAATTTTATTCTATGGATTAAATTATTATATAATAAGCCTACAGCTAGAATATTAACTAATAACATATTATCTTCGAAATTCCAATTATCAAGGGGTAACATACAAGGATGCTCATTATCACCGCAGTTATTTGCTCTTATAATTGAACCTTTAGCGGAAAAAATTAGAACACATCCAGATATCCATGGCTATAACACTAAATATTCAAATAATAAAATATCTTTATACACGGATGATATATTATTGGATCCTTTTCTGGATACAGAATAAATTGGAATAAAAGTGAAATTATGTCAATAAAACCGAAAGACTCAACACATCTCTTAAAATTCCCTTTTAAAATAGCTACAGAAAAATTTAAATACTTGGGTATTGAAATTACCAGAACATATCAAGGCATGTTCAAAACGCTTCCGATGTCTTTAATAGGCCGAATAAATGCAATAAAAATGATCTTTTTACCACAAATTCTATACCTATTTCAATCAATTCCTATATATTTACCAAAGAAGTTAAAAAAAAAATTGGATTCAGACATTACTAATTTTATATGGGATTATAAATCCCATAGAATACAAAGAACACATTTGAACAAAGCTAAAGTATTAGGGGGCTTAGCACTCCCTAACTTTATGTATTATTATTGGTCAGTAAATATTAAAAATATGATTCAACTGATGGACAACTCTGCCCAGCAGGTGGACTGGATTATAATGGAGAGAGAAGACTGCTCCTCTTGTAATATTGGAGTGATCCTCCTCTCACCAATGAAACTGAATAATATAAATTATAACAAAAACCCAATTATACATAGTACAATTAGAACTTGGAAACAAATAAAACAACATTTAAAATTAAGAAATCTATCGCTTTTATCCCCAATAGTTAATAACCCTTCGTTTAAACCCTCTATTACAGACAAATCATTTATACAATTGGAAAGATTATGAATTAAAACGGTCAGAGACTTGTATGAAACTGGAAAATTACTATCATTCCAACAATTACAAATAAAATATAAGCTGGGAAACAATCAATACTTTAAATATTTTCAAATATGTGATTATCTGAAAAAATATACAAAAGATCATTATAACATGCCAGCAGATGTACTGGACGAAGCAATGCAGATAAAAGCTGAATCAGCAAACTTAATATCGTATTTGTATAATATTATTTAAAATGTAGAAATACCAACTACGGAAGGTATTAGAAGAGACTGGGAACAAGAATTAGCTATTAAAATTTCAAAGGAAAGGTGGAATGAACATTTATTAAATGTGCATAAATGTTCAATTAATGTAAGACACACTTTAATACAATTCAAAATTTTACACAGATTATATTATTCAAAAACCAAAATTAATAAAATTTTCCCCAATGTATCATCTATTTGCGATAAATGTCAGTCTCAAGAAGCTACTCATTTGTTTTTTGTACAAAAATTCAAAAATTTTGGATTGAAATTTTTGAAATCTTTACAAAATTATTTAAAATAAAACTGACACCAAAAGCAGAATGGATTATCTTCAGAACAACGGAAGATAGCCCTGAACTAAATGTGTTTCAAAAGAACCTATTTGATTACGGGTTAATAACTGGAAAAAAGCTTTCCCCTAAAATTTTGGAAAAATACTCCAATACCAACTATAAACATGTGGATTTCAAACATGTTTGAAACATTACACCTGGAAGAGATAAGACTCCTCCTGGCAGGCAAATCAGAGCACTTCCATCTGACGTGGTCTTCATTTATAGAACTATTACAAGCATAAGGTGCAAAAGTACTTTAAAAATGTATTGATGTCAGGACTTGGTAAAGGGGGATGAAAGGTGGCGAGTTGGTATATCCCTTTTGCGTGATGCTCATAATAAAGTACTTGTTTTTCTCTTTTCTCTTCTTTCTCTTTTTTTCTTCTTTAGGGTCTATCTCTTAATCTTTTCCCTCTAATTTCTTTTCTACAGGGTCTCTGTTCTTTCCTGTTGACACGTTTTTACACTTTCACTATTTTCCTTCACTTTCTCTTTTTTCTTAATTTCAACCTTTTCTTTTTATTAGCTTTAAAAAATGAAGGAGTACATTAATTGTAATAAGATATACGTGATGAGTACTAATGTAATTTTTTTGTAATTTAATGTACTTCTAATAAATAGAATTTAAAAAACAAAAAAACAAAACATATTTGGAGTGTGGGAGGAAACCGGAGCATCCGGGCAAAATCCGAGGAGCAACTCTACCACTGCGCCACCGTACCACCACACATGCAAAACTAACACAGTGAATTTGTTTTCATATAAACAGTCCAGTAGAGTATTGCCATACCCCTGATCCTTGATTAGCAAGTGTACAAAAATAGTCTAGTGAGCCCGCATACAAGAGGCGCCATGTTTTGGTGCCAGTTTGAAAGTCCATGCTCTAGTTCTCATGAGCGGTGCCTGTTCAAGTTAAGTCCAGGTCCCGCACTGCTCCATTACACTTTCACCCTCTCATCTTATAGCTATGCCCTCGAGTGAAAAGTGGGAAAAAGGTTGTGACAGTCTACCAAAGAGTGGTTGTGAAGAGTTGTTGTTCTGATTGGAGGCCTGTCACCAGTGGAGTGCTGCAGGACTGGTGCTGGGTCCGCTGCTGTTTATTTAATATACGTTAATGATGGGAATGAGACTGTAGTTCACATTGTTAGTAAATTTACAGATGACAGCCAAATTGGTGATGTAGTGGACAGTGAGGAAAGCTATCTAAGTTTACAATAAGATCTAGATCAGCTGGAAAGGTAGGCCAGAGAATGGCAAATGGAATATAACTCTGACAAGTGTAAGGAGTTACACTTTAGTATGTCAAACAAGGGCAGGACTGACACAGTAAATGGTAGAGCCATGAAGAGTATTGTCGGCGATCCGGGAGTTCAGGTGCATGACTGCTCAGAAGTGGTGAAAGTGACTTGGTGTTGTTGCCTTCATCGGGAAGAGTATTGAGAGTAAATGTGTAGGAAGGAACTGCAGATGCTGGTTTAAACCGTAGATACAAAAAGCTGGAGTAACTCAGCAGGTCAGGCAGCATCTCTAGAGAAAAGGAATAGGTGACGTTTTGGGTCTGAGGAAGGGTCTTAACCCGTCACCCATTCCCTTTCTCCAGAGATGTTTCCTGACCCGCTGAGTTACTCCAGTTTTGTGTGTCTACGTTGAGTATAAATGTTGGCATCTCATGATGCAGTTATGTAAGTCATTGGTGAGCCCGCATTTGAAGTACCGTGTGCATTTCTGGCTGCCCAATTGATCGGAAGGATGTCATGAAGTTGGAAAGGGTGCTAAAGAGATTGACCAGGATGTTACCTGGACTTGTGGGTTTGCGTTAGAGGGAGAGGGTGGATAGGCTGGGACTTTTTCTTGTGCACGTAGGATGCTGAGAGGAAAAACATTCTTGAGGTGTACAAGATCATGAGTGGCCAGAATAAAGTGAACGCTCATAGTTTTTTTCCCCAGGGTGGAAGATTCTAAAAGTAATGAGCATAGGCTGAAGGTGAGAGGGGAGAGATTTAACATGGATCTCAGAGCAACATTATCACTCAGTGAGGAGTAGACTGAATCTGGACTGAGCTGCCAGAGGAACCTATTGAAATCTCTAGTATCTTTGATTGAAATGGATACAATTGCAATTTTATTAAAACATTTAGACAGATATATGGATAGGAAGGGTTTAAGGGGATATGAGCCAAATGCAGGCAAATGAGACTAACCCAGTATTTCAACTTTGTCGGCATGGATTAGATGGGACGAAGAGCCTGTTTCTGTACTCTGCAGCTTTATGACCCAGTGACTCTACGAGTCTGACGTCTTACAAGTAGACCATAAAAAATAGTAAAACAGTGGACTATATTCGCCCTCACCACCCCTCCCCCTCACCACCCCTTCCCCTCACCAGCCCTTCCCCTCACCACCCCCTCACTTTTTTTAGGTGAGGGGGGGAATGATTTAATCGGAACCGAGGGGTAACTTTTTTACACAAAGGCTGGTGGGTGTATGGAACGAGCTGTCGGAGGAGGTACTTGAGGTCAGGCCTATCGCAATGTTTAAGAAGGTACATAGATACGTTTGGAGTGGTATGGGTCAAACGCAAACGCGCTGTAGATGGGACATGTTGGCCGTTGTGAGCAAGTTGGGCCGATGACTCTATGATTCTATGGCACAAACTGCCGCAGTAACTCAGAGGGACAGGCAGCACCAGTGAAGGACTAGGAGGTAATGTTGTGGGTCAGGACTCATTTGGACTGTCATTAAAAAAAATGGCAGCGGCTAGATGGAGAATGACAATGGACAAGTTTAATCTTCAAACGCTCAAACAAATTTACCCCTCAAGTGTCCATGCAATTCTCTCCAGAAAGTCACCAATTAATTTGCTTAGCAACTCATTTAAGTTTATAACAATTTTTGCGTAAAGTTGTTATATTTTCTTCATGTTGACTTTGATTCTATTGCGAGTAATGAGGATCCATACACCTGAACTCTCAGATCACCTGCAACATTCTCCAGGGCTGTGTCTAAGTCCTGCCCTTGTTTGACATACCAAAGTGTAATTATGGGCGTACGGTAGAGCTGCTGCCTTGCAGCACCGGAGACCCGGGTTCGATCCTAACTATGGGTGCTGTCTGTACGGAGTTTGTACGTTCTCCCCCGTGGTCTGCGTGGGTTTTCTCCGAGATCTTCGGTTTCCCCCCACGGTCCAAAGACGTACAGGTTTGTAGTTAATTATCTTGGTATAAATGTAAAATTGTCCCTAGCATGTGTAGGATAGTGTCGGTGTGCAGGGATCACTGGCCGGTGCTGACGCGGTGGGCCGAAGGGCCTGTTTCCATGCTGTATCTCTAAACTAAACTAAACTAATTTAAGTTTGATGTCCTCTGGTCACTGACTCTTCTGTTCTCCGTTTTATCCAATAGCTAGTTATTCCTGAATGGTCCTAACCTACCATCTACCTTATTGGAGACGCTCGGACCATCTTTAATCAAAGTTTACTGGACGTTATTCCCTTTATCATGTATCTGCACACTGTGGCTGGCTCGATTGTAATCATGTATTGTCTTTCCGCTGACTGGACAGCACCCAACAAAAGCTTTTCCCTGTACGTCGGTACATGTGACAATAAACTAAAGCATACAAAACTAGTTTCCATTTCCACCTTCTTACAATGGAGACATAATGCAAAGGTGAGACCAGAGAACTGTGATGTACTGCTGGGATAAATAGTTAATATGTCCTGTTGCAAACAGCAAAACCTGAAGGTTGTGTGAGCAGTTCATTAATATCTGATGATGTGTTCAGGAGCATCAATAGATGTATTTGTATCAAAATGACAAAGTTCCCCAAATTATGCTTTGTGTGTTACAGGCAGGAAATGTGGAAGATAGAGGACTAGTTCTTACCTCATATATAACTTGAAGAATCTGTGGCGATGGAAACAGATTGAAGATTTATTTCACTGGTCTTTTATCAGAACTCTTATAACTCACTAATACACATTTCCAAAAGAAAGGGAGGAAGAACATGCAGCCCTTTGGAGGAAGATGAAAACAACAATCAGTCAATATATATTAATGTGGCACTATCTCAAGTTGGCTTCAGAATAGTAATAAGTCTGAAAAGCTGTGTTGATGGAGCACTGCATGGGAGGTCCATGCAAGTTTGGTGCTACAGCAGATCACTCACCCGGTCCCCCAACGCAAGCCGTCCCCCCCAACGCAATATTGCACCACTCACGCATAGCCCCCAACTGCGCAGGCGCGGCTCATTTCTCCACATCCCCAGCACTCCCTCCTCCTCCTCTTCACCCGCCCTCTTCAATCCCTAGAGAGGGGGGGGGTAGAGAGGGAGGAGTGGTAAAGAGGGAGGAGGGTAGAGAGGGAGGGGGTAGAGAGGGAGGGGGCTAGAGAGGGAAGGGGAGGGGAGGGGAGGGGGAGACGTTAGAGAGGGAGAGGGAGGGGGATAGAGAGGGAGAGGGACAGAGAGGGAGGGGAGTAGAGAGAGAGGGGGAGGGGGTCAGAGGGAGTGGGAGGGGGGTAGAGTGTGGAGGAGGGAGGGTAGAGGGAGGGGGTGGGAGAGGGAGTGTAGACGTGGCAACTACCCTCCCTTTCCCCTCCTCTCCCACAATCCCCCCACTCCCTCCTCAACTCCCCTCTCTTTCCCCTCTCCACCCCACTCCCCACCCTATCTCCCTCCTCCTCATTTCCCTCATCCTCCTCCCCTCACTACCATTCCCTGCCCCAGCACCTACCCAGGTCGTAGAGCAACGCCAGGGTCTGGAACTCGGCCTGGTTCCCGTACTCGGGCCGGCCCTGGCTGTAGACTCCAGCCGTCAGCTCGGCCGCCACCTGGGCTCCAGTGCAGGCCCCAACTTCATCTTCGGGCTTGTCCCTGATCCTGGACCCAGGCTCGTCCTTGGTTCCACCGGCAGCTTCTTTCTCAGCCCTGGTCATGGACCCATCCCAAGCCCCGGGCTCGGCCCTCACTCCAGCACCAGGCTCAGCCCCAGCCCAGGCCCAGACCCCGTGCTCGGCCAGCGGCAGCATCCTCCCCATCAGGTACCGGGCGACCGTCGGGCGCCAGCAGCCGCCGCCACTCCTCGTTCACTGTGAGCGCTGGAGTGCCGCTCCCTCCCGCGTGTCCCGTCCTGCCTTGCGAGTGCATTGCGACGTCACTCTGATTTATTTCCCTGAATATGGTGAGATTTTGCAGCTGTTTTTAAAATTTCAAGGATTAATAACTTTGGAAATATAGGTGGGAATGTGACGGGAAGATGTTGATTGCCACGACGGGAAAAATGTGAATAGGATGTGTGAAAATGGGAAGGCTGTGGCCTAGCGTTTGGAAAAGATATGATAACCAGATTGACACATCGTGGGCACAAACAAGACAAAGACCTTTAGTTATATAGAGATGTCTGGGGCAAGTCTTAGATACACAGAGACTGTTGGGAAACTGGAACACATTTCCAGGGGTGGTGTTGGTGGTGGAGGCAGTTACTATGGTGGTGTTTAAGAGGCTTTTGGATAGGCACATGGAAGTGTGGGGAATAGAAGGGTATGGATCATGCACAGGCAGATGAGATCAGTTTAACTTGCCATCATGTTCGGCACAAACATTGTAGACTGAAGGGCCCTTTCATGTGCTGTACTGTTTTATTTTCTTCGTTCTATATAAGAAACACGGTTGCAGTGAAGAAAAAGAAGTGTGCCAGGAAGACTTGGCAGACAAGAAAGTGGCATTTAAGAGACGTTTGGGTAGGCATATGGATATGCAGGGAGAGTGAGAGGCTGGTAGCAGATGATAGGTGAGGGTCAGTTAGGGTTAGACACAAAATGCTGGAGTAACTCAGCGGGACAGGCAGCATCTCTGGAGAGAAGGAATGGATGACCCAAACGTCACCCATTCCTTCTCTCCATAGATGCTGCCAGTCCCGCTGAGTTACTCCAGCATTTTGTGCCTTTATTCGATTTAAACCAGCATCTGCAGTTCCTTCCTACACATAGTGTTAGGGTTGTTTGGGGAGATGATCCAGATTGGTTAGAGACAGCTAATCTGAGTGGAACCGGAGGTCATTGGTAAACGTGGTGATAAGGATAACCACTTTAGGAAGAAGAGTAACCTCCTGGAATCTGGGCTCTGTTTAAGTCCCTTTTAAGTTAAACCCCGCTGAACATGTGAAGCCACCGCTGTTTCTCAGCTAGACCTGTCATGTTTAATTATGTGTATATCAAAACATTGCAGCCGTTGGACATTACTCAGAGTCTTCATGCAAATGCAAGAGGTGCAACCTGATCCCAACTTATGCAAGCATGCCATTGCTGCACGTAGCACCAAACCTCATTGCACAGAAATGACGAGCCAGACAATGAAATCCCCTGGGTACTATTCACAATCTCCACTGTATATAATATAATGTCATCTGTGTCTTCAAGTGTGTTTAGTTCTTTAGGTATGTGAAGAGGAAAAAACTAGTTAAGGCCAAAGTTGGACCCTTGAAGACTGAAAAGGGAGAATTTATTATGGGGAACAAGAAAATGGCAGATGAGTTGAACAGGTACTTTGGATCCATCTTCACTAAGGAGGACACAAACAATCTTCCTGATGTACTAGTGGCCAGAGGATCTAGGGTGGCAGAGGAACTGAAGGAGATTCACATTAGTCAGGAAATGGTAGGTACACAAAAATGCTGGAGAAACTCAGCGGGTGCAGCAGCATCTATGGAGCGAAGGAAATAGGTAACGTTTCGGGCCGAAACCCTTCTTCAGACTGGAAATGGTGTTGGGTGGACTGATGGGACTGAAGGCTGATAAATCCACAGGGCCTGATGGTCTGCATCCCAGGGTACTTAAGGAAGTGGCTCTAGAAATCTATTCTGTGGATGGGAGGGTAGCTAATGTTGTCCCATTCTTAAAGAAAACAGGGAATTATAGACCAGTTGCCTGATACCGGTGGTGGGGAAGATGCTGGAGTCAATAATAAAAGATTAAATAGCGGCACATTTGGATAGCAGTAACAGGATCAGTCCGAGTCAGCGTGGATTTACGAAGGGGAAATCATGCTTGACAAATCTTCTGGAATTTTTTTAGGGTGTAACCAGGATAATGGACAAGGGAGAGCCAGTGGATGTAGTGTACCTAGACTTTCAGAAAGCATTTGATAAGATCCCACATAGGAGATTAGTGGGCAAAATTAGAGCACATGGTATTGGGGGTAGGATGCTGACATAGATAGAAAATTGGTTGGCAGACAGGAAACAAAGGGTAGAAATTAACTAGTCCCTTTCAGAATGGCAGGCTGTGACTAGTGGGGTACCGCAAGGCTCGGTGCTGGGACGGCAGCTATTTACAATCTATATTAATGATTTGGATGAAGGGATTAAAAGTAACATTAGCAAATTTGCAGATGACACAAAGTTGGGTGGTAGTGTGAACTGTGAGGAGGATGTAATGAGGATGCAGGGTGACTTGGACAGGTTGGGTGAGTGGGCAGATGCATGGCAGATGCAGTTTAATGTGGATAAATGTGAGGTTATCCACTTTGGTAGCAAAAACAGGAAGGCAGATTATTATCTAAATGGTGAAGTTGGGAAAAGGGGAAGTACAACGGGATCTGGGGGTTCTTGTTCATCAGTCACTGAAAGTAAGCATACAGGTACAGCAGGCAGTGTTGGCCATTCAAGAGGAGTTGAGTATAAGAGCAAAGATTTCCTCCTGCAGTTGTACAGGGCCCAAATGAGACCACACCTGGAGTATTGTGTGCAGTTTTGGTCTCCAAATTTGAGGAAGGACATTCTTGCTATTGAGGGAGTGCAGCGTAGGTTCACGAGGTTAATTCCCGGGATGGCAGGACTGTCATATCTTACAGAGAAACATAGAAACATAGAAAATAGGTGCAGGAGTAGGCCATTTGGCCCTTCGAGCCTGCACCGCCAGTCAATATGATCATGGCTGATCATCCAACGCAGTATCCTGTACCTGCTTTCTCTCCATACCCCCTTGACAGATTGGAGCGGCTAGGCTTGTATATTCTGGAATTTAGAAGGATGAGAGGGATCTTATTGAAACATATAAGATTATTAAGGGTTTGGACACGCTAGAGGCAGGAAACATGTTCCCAATGTTGGGGGAGTTCAGAACCAGGGGCCATAGTTTAAGAATAAGTGGTAAGCCATTTAGAACGGAGATGAGGAAAAACTTTTTCACACAGAGAGTTGTGAGTGTGTGGAATTCTCTGCCTCAGAGGGCGGTGGACGCTGGTTCTCTGGATGCTTTCAAGAGAGAGTTACGTACAGCTCTTATGGATAGCGGAGTTAAGGGATATGGGGAGAAGGCAGGAATGGAGTACTGATTGTGGATGATTAGCCATGATCACATTGAATGACGGTGCTGGCTCAAAGGGCCGAATTCGCCTACTCCTGCACCTATTGTCTATTGTCTATTGTTTATTATCATCACATGTACCGAGTTTCAGCAACTCCAGTATTCCCTCGCCTCCCTACCACTTTCCACATTAGTACGGATGTCTGGGGTTATGGGCAGAAGGCAGGAGAAGGGGGTTGAGAGAGAGAGATAGATCAACCATGTTTGAATGGCGGAGTAGACTTGATGGGCCTAATTTTGCACTTATCACTTATGACCTCCCCTCTCTCCTCCTCCTTCCCCTACTCTAGTCGTCCTGCCAGTTCCACTGGTCACATCCTTGTTTCCTTCTTGTTATCACACCTTCCGCATCCAACAATGGGTCATTATGGCCTCCACCCATCTATTGGTGACCCTGATTTGTTAGGGTCTTTTCTTGCCTACAGTTTATTTCCCAACTCCATTTTCAGTCTGAAGAAGAGTTCCAACCTGAAACATCACCTATTTTATTTCTCCAGAGATGCTGCCGGGCCCACTGAGTTACTCATGGAGTCATAGAGTCTTAGAGCTTGCAAACCGGCACTTTGGCCCAACTTGTCCACACTGGCCAACATGTGCGATCTACACTAGCTCCACCTGCCTACATTTGGTCCATATCCCTTTAAATCTGTCTTATCAATGAACCTTAAACGTCGGGACAGTACCTGCCTCAACTACCTCTGGCAGCTCGTTCCATACACCTACCACCCTTTGCGTGTAAACGTTATCCCTCAGGTTCCTATGAAATCCAGCATTTTGTGTCTTTCTTCAGAGAAAAGCTTTTGTTTCTATGCTATCCAGTCAAAGAAAAGACTATCTGTGAATACAATCAAGCCGTCTACAGTTCACAGATACATAGTACAACATTCAGTCCAAGATATAACATTGTGGTTTGGGGCCTACAGTCTTTATTCTGAATGTAATGCGGTTGATTATGAACATAGAAAAGTTCAGAACAAGAACAGGCCGTTCGGCCCACAATGTCGGTGCTGAACATGAAGCCAAATAAACGAATCTCATCTGCCTGCATATAATGTGTACAGTGTGCAAACAGGCCCTTCGGCCCAACTTGCCCACACCGGCCAACATGTCCCAGCTACACTAGTCCCACCTGCCAGCGTTTGGTCCATATCCCTCCAAACTTGTCCTATCCATGTACCTGTCTAACTGTTTCTTAAATGTTGGGATAGTCCCAGCCTCAACTACCTCTGCTGGCAGCTTGTTCCATACACCCACCACCCTTTGTGTGAATAAGTTACCCCACAGATTACTATTCAATCTTTTCCCCTTCACCTTAAACCTATGTCCTTTGTTCCTCGATTTACCTACTCTGGCAAGAGACTCTGTGCGTCTACCTGATCTAATCCTCTCATGATTTTATACACCTCTATAAGATCACCCCTCACCCTCCTGCGCTCCATGGAATAGAGTCCCAGCCTACTCAACCTCTCCCTATAGCTCACACCCTCTAGCCCTGGCAACATCCTCGTAAATCTTCCCTGTACCCTTTGATAGACACAGAATGCTGGAGTAACTCAGAGGGACAGGCAGCATCTCTGGAGAGAAGGAATGAGTGGTTTTGGGGCGAGAACCCTTCTTTCTCTGTACCCTTTCCAGCTTGAGCTCATCATGGAGTAAATCATGTGGACAAGGAGATTAAACAAGGATTGCTGTTCTCTAATTTTAGGAATTGAAATCATTTTATGGGATTTTGTCAATAAGCCATTGACCCATAAGCCTAAAAGAGCGTGTTAACCTGTTGCAACCTCAACCCATTAATCTCTTGACAAGAAATGTGCTGAATTAAATCAGTCAGCAGCAGAGAAAGACTTAATTGTAAATCTGTTAGCATAGTCATAAATTTCCTGAGAGTACAAATAATTAGTCCATTAATCCTCCACAGCATGGTGGCTTGCATTTACAACCTACATACATCATGCAGTTGAGATGTGGACTAAGAAAATGTTATTGCAGTCCCCAATCTATCCTAACATGATCTATACATCATCGGCCCAATCTTCTGATGCAATTCCCTTCTCCCCCCTTTCGAATTTATCCCATGGAATTTTTTTGAAGAGCAGGCGAGTTACCAGGTGCTCCGGAAAATATTTGTCTCTCTACCAGAATCACAATTATTGATTAAAAGTTCACTGAGACACCGTGAAATCTTGCTGTGAATATACATAATGACACCAATAAATGCATTGAAACCTACTCCATGAGCACTGAAGCTGGACACAAAATGCTAGCTCGGAGTAACTCAGCTGGTCAGGCAGCATCTCTGGATAGATGGAATGGGTGGCGTTTCGAGTCGAGACCCTTCAGACTGAGAGTCAGAGGAGAGGAAGACACAGGGACGTGGAAGGGTAAGGTGTGAAAACAAGACATCAAAGGGGATAAAGTTCAAGCAAAATGTAGAATAGATCATTGTTAGCTTGGGGAAGGTGACAACGAAGCATACAGAGATAAAATGTAATCAGGAGGACAGTCAGACTGGCGGGAGAACTAGGATGGGGGAGGGATGGAGAGAGAGGGAAAGCAAGGGTTACCTGATGTAAGGGAAGGGTCATCAGCACTGATGTCTTAAGGTAGCAAAAGGAACCAATATGAAAGCAAGTTCTTACTTGCCATGTGTAATGCTTGGATGCATGCGTTTGAGTGGAGACATCTTTGTTGGTGCATACTAACAGCAAACAGATCAGGTATGGATGAGGTAAAGCACAGTCGTGTGTATTAATAAATAGTCAATGTTCAACCATGTCTGGTCAAGTCTCTGCATTAATGGGGAGAGGTTTGCGCCCGCAGTAAATATGCAAAACTATTTTGAGAGAAACCAGCTCATTCTTTGATCTTCTCATTTAGAGAGTTACATGCATCATGTAAAGGAGACTTGGAATAAGAAAATGTCACTCTGCCATATCTAATCCATCCCAGCATGATCTGTGCCTCTTTGTCTTTCTCTGGAGTGTCGGAGGCTGAGGGGAGACCTGGTAGAAGTGTATAAAATATGAGAGGCATAAAAGCGTCAACAGGCATAAACATTTTCCAGAGTAAAAATGGCAAAGACTAGAGGGCGTCCACGGTGGCGCAGTGATAGAGTTGCTGCCTTACAGCGCTTGCAGCGCCAGAGACACGGTTTGATCCCAACTACGGGTGCTGTCTGTACGGAACTTGTACGTTCTCCCTGTGACCGCGTGGGTTTTCTCTGAGATCTTTGGTTTCCTCCTACACTCCAAGGACGTACAGGTATGTAGGTTAATTGGCTTGGTATAAATGTAAATTGTCTCTAGTGTGTGTAGGATAGTGTTAATGTGCGGGGATCGCTGGTCGGTGCGGACTCGGTGGGCCGAAGTGCTTGTTTCCGCACTGTATCTCTAAACTAAAAACTAAACTTAAGGACATTGTTTTTAGGTCAGAGGAGCAAAGTTCAAAGGGTATGTGCGGGCAAGGTTGTTTGCACAAAGGGTGGTGGGTGCCTGGAAACCATTGCCAGGGGTGGTGGTGGAGGCAGATACTACAGTGGCATTTAAGAGGCTTTTAGATAGACGCATGAATATTTATGGGAATGGAGGGGTATGGATCTTAGAAACATAGAAACATAGAAAATAGGTGCAGGAGGAGGCCATTCAGCCATCACCGCCATTCATTGTGATCATGGCTGATTGTCCCCAATCAATAACCCGTGCCTGCCTTCTCCCCATATCCCATAGAAACATTGTGCAGGCAAACAAGATTAGTTTATCTTTGCGTCATGTACAACATGGACATTGTGGGCCAAAGGGCCTGTTCCGGTGCTACACTGTTTAATATGTTCTCAATTTTTCTTTGAATCAATAATTGTTGTTTTCTAGCAGATGCTTTGGATTTGGTCCATGTTGGAAAGTTCTAAAATTAGTTACTCACCGTTCAAATAGATTATTCACTGGTCTACCGTGAATGGGTTTCCACATAATTTATCTCCGATTTCCTGCTTGGTTTACTGGCTGGTGAACGTGGAAACTACTGTTGCCAGGCTTGCGTAAGTAGGCCGAAGTTAAGAACACCATTATTGTTAATAACATCATCAACTTACACCATTCCCGCTCAATGTGATGAATCATGAGATACGAGAAAGTTGGAAGAATAGACTGCATTTGGGTCAGATGAATGAAAAAAAGGAGACAGTCTAGTCTAGGAAGGATATGGGAAGGACATTTTTTAGCCAGAGGGTGGTGAATCTGTGGAATTCATTGCCACAGACGGCTGTGGGGGCCACGTCAATTGATATTTTTAAGGTGGAAATTGATAGGTTTTTGATTGGTAAGGATGTCAGGGGTTACGGGTGAAGGCAGGAGAATGGGGTTGGGAGGGAGAGATAGATCAGCCATGACTGAATGCCGGAGTAGGCCAAATGGCCTAATTCTGCTCCTAGAACTTATCAACTTATGAAAAACAGTGGATGCTTGCTGAGTGGTGCTGGATTATTGGGCCATAGTGGCCTGTTTCTTGGCTGGATCTCTCTATGACTATGTGTTTCCACAGGCACTGGGAATGGAGGGTGAGAATTGGATCAAAGAATCTGGTTGACTCAGCCACAATGGGAGGCATCTCAAGTTGAAGCCAATCCTGCCTTCCCCTTTATTTTATAATCAAAATAAACTTTATTCAGAATAAATACTATTTGCTAAACAAGAACTGCGCTAAAATTCTTCTGCCATTTTCAGAGGCTATACATGCATACATTAATTTGCGTCGTATTTGGTAGTGTTCACAGAAATATCATTGTACCCAGAACTCTTGCCACACATGTGGCCCCCTGGGGTGATATATCTCCCCATGTTTGAGGGGCGTCTCCACCACACCCTGCCACCCAATGTCCAGCAGCGGAAGGACCCTAGACTGTGGTGCACCCCCACAGAGCCATGGCATTGGCTGCACCGAGCTTCAGTGCATCCCTTAGCACGTACTCCTGCAGTCTGGATCGGGCCAGTCGGCCACATTCCCTGATGGATATATCTTTTTAATTTTTTTTATTTATTTGTTAATTCAAAATTCAAAATAAACTGTATTCAAGTAATAAATAAACTGTATTCAAGTAATAAATGTTACAAAATTTTGAGATTAAAAAAATCAAGTCTGCAATTTATCCCATCAGATAAAGCATAAAAATAAGTTTAATTTGACACCTAATTCACTTTCATATCTTCAGTATTAAAAAGGTTATGGCCATTTTCATACTCGGAAATTAGCATCTTGTTCCCTATTGCTTTTCCATTGACTTAACACAAAAGCTGTGATCAAGGACAGTCAAAAGCCCATAACTTTCTTAAAAATTAAGAGAACTTAATGAAATTTTCAGTTATTATAGATTGAAGCATTCTGAAACAAATATGAAACAATCTTATTTGGATGATCTGAAATTAAAGCATATAATTAGTTAGTTACCCAATTGTAGCTAATTACAAAATTCAATTACTAGATCTAAACATCTATCCATTTCTTAAGAAAAGTTTAACATTTTTAAAAAGCCCGTGTCCAAAAAACATTCACACAAGAATTCACAATATAACATTATATTTAAATCTCATTGTCATGAATTTATAGGCCAAATGGAAGGAATTTAGTGTTTAATTCCTGTAAATTAATGGGCATTTAAATCATCTTGCGAGTGGGCTTTTGTGGAACGCACTGGTTTGGAACGTTGCGGTTGCAGTGAATTTAAGCCTCATATCGGCAGGAAAAATACTGCCGGTTCGTATATTTACATAGTCACATTTTCGCAACGTGAAATTTTGATTAAGGGTATCCTAAGAAGCAAGTTTATATGAAAAAATAAACGGTGTACCTTGCCTTGTCCCGTGCGTGAAATCCGTCCCCGTTGTCGGCGTTGACGGCATTTGAAGATGATTTTAATTTTACTCCAACAATTTAATTATCCAGCGCTAATTTTAATAAACTTAATAAAACGGCAGTTGTAGCGATTTTTCTTTAGCAGCTAATTTACCCGACAGATATCGATTTGAATAGGCTGCCGAAATATCGCATTTTAAACCCGCCCCCCTCTCAAAGGTGCCAAAGTCGCGCACACGGGCAGTGAGAGAACTGCAGCGCTGCTGAAGGTAAATTTTGTAACATACCTAATAAATATATACAATACATGAACCCTGCAAAAAATCCATCCACCGTTTTCGCAGGGTATACAAACATTCAATACTGTTTACACACATTGCTCAAATTTCACAAATTTAATCTCCACCCTTGCCACTCATGTGGCCCACTGGCGTGGAATCCCTTCCCTTATTTTGAGGGGCATTTCCACCACATCCTGCCCCCCATGTCCAGCAGTGGAAGGACCCTAGACTGTGGTCCTCCCCCACCGAGCCTTGGCGTTGGCTGCACCGAGCTTCAGTGCGTCCCTCAGCACGTAGTCCTGCAGTCTGCAGCGGGCCAGTCGGCAACATTCCCCGACGGACATCTCGCTCTGCTGGGTGGTCAACAACGCTCGGGCAGACAAAAGAGCGTCTTTCACCGAGTTGATGACCTTCCAGCAACACTCGATGTCAGTCTCTGAATGCATTCCTGGGAACAGTCTGTAAATCACAGAGTCCTCTGTGACGGAGCTGTTCGGAATAAACCGTGACATGGACCCTTGCAGACCTCTCCAGACTCTCTTTGCAAATCCACACTCTGCAAAAAGGTGGGCAACTGTCTCCTCACCATAGCAGCCATCCCGAGGGCAGCGTGCGCTGGTAGTGAGGTTCCGACGTTGCAGGAAGGATCTGACTGGGAGGGCTCCCCTCACCGCCAGCCAAGCCAAGTCTTGGTGCTTGTTGGTGAGTTCTGGCGATGCGGCATTTCGCCAGAAAAGCTGGGCAGTCTGTTCTGGGAACCACGCCACAGGATCCATGGAGTGCCTGCAGTACGCTGACCACTGCCCGGTGGACTAGTGGTCAAAGGTGTTGGTCCGGAATAACCTTTCCACGAACGACAGCTGACTGGCACATTGCGTGGCATCTGCGCCAGGCCCATCCTTCCCAACATCGGGGACAGGTAGAACCTCAGCAGGTAGTGACACATGGTGCCCACGTGCCTTGGCTCTACGCTCCGCCTGATGCAGCCACACACGAAGGTGGCCATCAGCGCTCTGCTTGCAGGTCAACAAGCCTACCTTCACTCGATGATTATTGAGAAGCATAGCTCGTAAGACTGTTGTAATGGCCCCACTACTAGTCAAGGGTGAAGAGTGTTCAATGGTCATATGTACTGAAACAGAACAATTAAATTCTTACTTGCAGCAGCACAACGGTTTTTGTAAACAATGCTCAATTATACTCAACTATCTCAATTCCTTGGAGTCATCTGATGAACCAATATCATATCACCTGCTAATGGATGCCTCATGTGCAAGCCTAAGAGAGGGTGGTTAGACTTTACACAATGCAAAACAGGATGAGCCATGGCAAACATTTAACTCTAAAGGGCCTGTCCCACGAGCATGCGACTGCATGCGGCAAGCGCGACCAAACCAGAAGCGGGGGCCGCGTGGAGGTCGAGTGATCCCCGTACAGGGCCTGTCCCACCAGCATGCGACTGCATGCGGCGAGCGCGACCAAACCGGAAGCGGGGGCCGCGCGGAGGTCGAGTGAGTGACGTGAAGTTCGAGCGAAGTCCGCGGAAAGTTTGCACGTGAATGGTTGGGGGGAGGGACTCAAATAGAGAATGCTATTAGACAGTGTGTGAGGCAGGAGGCAGAGAAGGAAAGCACTCAGACCCAACATGTAGGGGGGAAAGAAGAAAACAATAATAAACAGAGAATAAGAGGTGGTGGGGTTCTTAAATGGGTGAGCAGAGAAACAGAGGGGTGCAAAATGCGGGCGGAAGCAATAGGTAGCAAGGTGAAAAGTAAAAGTGGCAGGCAGACAAATCCAGGGCAAAAATCAAAAAGAGCCACGTTCCAACATAATTGTATAAGGGGTAAGAGCGTTGTAAAAACAAGCCTGAAGGCTTTGTGTCTCAATGCAAGGAGCATTCGTAATAAGGTCGATGAGTTGAACGTGCAGATAGCAATTAATGATTATGATATAGTTGGGATCACGAAGACATGGTTCCAGGGTGACCAAGGCTGGGAGCTGAACATCCAGGGATATTCAATATTCAGGAGGGATAGAGAGAAAGGAAAAGGAGGTGGGGTAGCGTTGCTGGTTAGAGAGGAGATTAACGCAGTGGAAAGGAAGGACATTAGCTTGGAGGATGTGGAATCGGTATGGGTAGAGCTACGAAATACTAAGGGGCAGAAAACGCTGGTGGGTGTTGTGTACAGGCCACCTAGCAGTAGTAGTGAAGTTGGGGATGGCATCAAACAGGAAATTAGAAATGCGTGCAACAAAGGCAAAACAGTTATAATGGGTGACTTCAATCTACATATAGATTGGGTGAATCAAATTGGCAGGGGTGCTGAGGAAGAGGATTTCTTGGAATGTATGAGGGATAGTTATCTAAACCAACATGTAGAGGAACCAACGAGAGAGCAGGCTATTCTAGACTGGGTATTGAGTAATGAGGAAGGGTTAGTTAGCAGACTTGTTGTGCGTGCCCCCTTGGGCAAGAGTGACCATAATATGGTTGAGTTCTTCATTAGGATGGAGAGTGACATTGTTAATTCAGAAACAACGGTTCTGAACTTAAAGAAAGGTAACTTTGAGGATATGAGACGTGAATTGGCCAAGATTGACTGGCAATTAGTTCTAAAAGAGTTGACGGTGGATATGCAATGGAAGGCATTTAAAGACTGCATGGATGAACTACAAAAAATGTTCATCCCAGTTTGGCAAAAGAATAAATCAGGGAAGGTAGTGCATCCGTGGATAACAAGGGAAATCAGGGATAGTATCAAAGCAAAAGATGTTGCGTACAAATTAGCCAGAAAAAGCAGCATACCAGAGGACTGGGAGAAATTCAGAGACCAGCAGAGGAGGACAAAGGGCTTAATTAGGAAAGGGAAAATAGATTATGAAAGGAAACTGGCAGGGAACATAAAAACTGACTGCAAAAGTTTTTATAGATATGTGAAGAGAAAGAGATTAGTTAAAACAAATGTAGGTCCCTTGCAGTCAGAAACAGGTGAATTGATCATGGGGAACAAGGATATGGCGGACCAATTGAATAACTACTTTGGTTCCGTCTTCACTAAGGAAGACATAAATAATCTGCCGGAAATAGCAGGGGGCCGCGGGTCAAAGGAGATGGAGGAACTGAGTGAAATCCAGGTTAGTCGGGAAGTGGTGTTGGGTAAATTGAATGGATTAAAGGCCGATAAATCACCAGGGCCAGATAGGCTGCATCCCAGAGTACTTAAGGAAGTAGCTCCAGAAATAGTGGATGCATTAGTGATAATTTTTCAAAATTCTTTAGATTCTGGAGTAGTTCCTGAGGATTGGAGGGTAGCAAACGTAACCCCACTTTTTAAGAAGGGAGGGAGAGAGAAAACGGGGAATTACAGACCAGTTAGTCTAACATCGGTAGTGGGGAAACTGCTAGAGTCAGTTATTAAAGATGGGATAGCAACACATTTGGAAAGTGGTGAAATCATTGGACAAAGTCAGCATGGATTTACGAAAGGTAAATCGTGTCTGACGAATCTTATAGAATTTTTCGAGGATGTAACTAGTAGAGTGGATAGGGGAGAACCAGTGGATGTGTTGTATCTGGACTTTCAGAAGGCTTTCGACAAGGTACCACATAAGAGATTAGGATACAAGCTTAAATCACACGGTATTGGGGGTTCAGTATTGATGTGGATAGAGAACTGGCTGGCAAACAGGAAGCAAAGAGTAGGAGTAAACGGGTCCTTTTCACAATGGCAGGCAGTGACTAGTGGGGTACCGCAAGGCTCAGTGCTGGGACCCCCAGCTATTTACAATTTATATTAATGATCTGGACGAGGGAATTGAAAGCAACATCTCCAAGTTTGCGGATGACACTAAGCTGGGGGGCAGTGTTAGCTGTGAGGAGGATGCTAGGAGACTGCAAGGTGACTTGGATAGGCTGGGGGAGTGGGCAAATGTTTGGCAGATGCAGTATAATGTGGATAAATGTGAGGTTATCCACTTTGGTGGCAAAAACGGGAAGGCAGACTATTATCTAAATGGTGGCCGATTAGGAAATGGGGAGGTGCAGCGAGACCTGGGTGTCATGGTACACCAGTCATTGAAAGTAGGCATGCAGGTGCAGCAGGCAGTGAAGAAAGCGAATGGTATGTTGGCCTTCATAGCAAGAGGATTTGAGTATAGGAGCAGGGAGGTTCTACTGCAGTTGTACAGGGTCTTGGTGAGACCACACCTGGAGTATTGCGTACAGTTTTGGTCTCCAAATCTGAGGAAGGACATTATAGCCATAGAGGGAGTGCAGAGAAGGTTCACCAGACTGATTCCTGGGATGTCAGGACTTTCATATGAAGAAAGACTGGATAGACTTGGCTTATACTCGCTAGAATTTAGGAGATTGAGAGGGGATCTTATAGAAACGTACAAAATTCTTATGGGGTTGGACAGGCTAGATGCAGGAAGATTGTTCCCGATGTTGGGGAAGTCCAGGACAAGGGGTCACAGCTTAAGGATAAGGGGGAAATCCTTTAAGACCGAGATGAGGAAAAACTTTTTCACACAGAGAGTGGTGAATCTCTGGAACTCTCTGCCACAGAGGGTAGTTGACGCCAGTTCATTGGCTATATTTAAGAGGGAGTTAGATGTGGCCCTTGTGGCTAAAGGGATCAGGGGGTATGGAGAGAAGGCAGGTACGGGATACTGAGTTGGATGATCAGCCATGATCATATTGAATGGCGGTGCAGGCTCGAAGGGCCGAATGGCCTACTCCTGCACCTATTTTCTATGTATCTATGTATCTATGTGACGTACGGCGTCAAGACGCTGCGTACGGCGTTGTGACGCTGCGTACGGCGTCGAGAAGCTGCGCACGCCCGTCGAGGTGCTGCGTACGGCGTCGAGGCGGTTGCAGGCCGGCAGGCCATTGGCGCGCGGAATTTTTGAACAGTGTCAGTTTTTCGGAGCCCCGCGCGATGTCGGGACCAGCTCCGCACAACTCCATACGGCTCCGGCGATCGAAGTGGGACCGGCCCCGCGAGGCCGTACGGCTCAAGCGACCAAGTTAGGTCGCGCTTGCCGCATGCAATCGCATGCTCGTGGGACAGGCCCTTTACATTTTGTAGACAAAAAAGCTGGAGAAACTCAGCGGGTGATGCTGCCTCACCCACTGAGTTTCTCCAGCTTTTTTGCCTACCTTCGATTTTCCAGCATCTGCAGTTCCTTCTCAAGCTCTAAAAGCCCTGTCCCACTGTACGAGTTCATTCAAGTGCTCTCCCGAGTTTAAAAAAAAAATCAAACTCGTGGTTAGCACGGAGAATGAACGTAGCGGGTACGTCGGAGCTCGGGGATGTCTCTTAGCGGCTCGTAACGCTAATGGCAGGTACTCGAGAAGACTTGCTAACAGCAGGTAAGCACGGGAAGACTCGTGAAGATTTTTCAACATGTTGAAAAATGTCCACGAGAGCCCCGAGTACTTACGAGCGGCCATTACCGTAAATCTCCGAGTTCGAATCAGGGCAAACTCGGGAGAACTCTGAATGAACTCGTACCGTGGGACAGGGCTTTAACATTTGGGTAATTTTGTTTATTGGAATGTGAGACATTAGATGAAACAACAGATAGGTTACAGGGTGAGAGTTATAGAGTCATAGCGTCGAAACAGGCCCTTCGGCCCAACTTACCCACACCGACCAATATGTCCCATCTACACTAGTCCCCCCTGCCTAAGTTTGGCCCATATCCCTCTAAACCTGTTCTATCCATGTACCTATTTCTTAAACGTTGCGATAGTCCCTGCCTCAACTACCTCCACCGGCAGCTTGTTCCATACACCCACCACCCTTTGTGTAAAAGTTACAGGAAGAAGGCAGGAGAATGGGGTTGAGAGGGAAAAATAGATCAGCCATGATCGAATAGTGGAGTGGAATCAATGGGCCGAGTGGCCTAATTCGGCTCTTATGATCTTATAAATGGAATGGGTTCTCAATCCACGAGGTAAAAATCAGAAAAAAATAATAGGAATAGGGACATGGAAACAAGAGTAAATCATTCAGACATTCCAGTGTGTCTATGCTGAGTAAGTACAGTATATCATGGCTGATCTGTGTCTACCCCAGCCGATGTAGCTGTGTTTTACTCACGTGGATGGTGGATTGCCACGTGATGAAACAGTGAGCGGTGCAGAAAATAGAGATCCCTGACATTTTGTTCAAAAGAACATGATTGGATTAAGAAAGTGTGTAAGAAAGAACTGCAGATGCTGGTTTAAATCAAAGGTAGACACAAAATGCTGGAGTAACTCAGCGGGTGAGGCAGCATCTCTAGAGAGAAGGAACGGGTGACGTTGTGTCTATCATTGGATTTAGAAAATTGCACTCAGAGATCTAGTTTAGTTGAGTTTAGTTGCGTTTTGTTTATTGTCACGTGTACCGAGGTACAGTGAACAACTCATGTTGCGTGCTAACCAGTCAGTGGAAAGACAATACATGATTCCAATTGAGCCATCACAGTGTACTGTTACATGACAAAGGGAATAACATGAATAACGTTTTGATGCAAGATAAAGCCAGTAAAGTCTGATCAAAGATAGTCCGAGTGTCTCCAATGTGGTAGATAGTAGTTCAGCAGTGTTCTCCAGTTGCCTGATAACAGCTGGGAAGACACTGTCCGTGAATCTGAAGGTGTGCGTTTTCACATTTCTATACCTTTTGCCCGAAGGGAGAGGGGAGAAGAGGGAGTGACTTGTCTTTGATTTTGTTGCTGGCCTTGCCGAGCAGACTTTACAGCAAGGAATTGTTCATTCCTGATTTTGGATGCTTTCAATTGTAGGGTGTTCACAAACAGCGAGATGTCATACTTTAAGACTAGGTAGAAAATCGCATTGAAGTATTCTTATGGCCAGCAGACCCCCCTAGTGAAAACCACAACAGTCACTCAAAACTTTTTACAGAACAAACTGAAGATGCCAAAATACAGTAGCATCTGCTAAAACAGACATACAACAGGATCAAATAAAATGGAATCTTTTATGAGTTTTAAAGCAGAAATTGTTATCTGGGAGAATGTCAACACATATGTATAAAATTACGGTTTTAAGGGCATAGAGTTGTCGATTCAGCAATTATGGCCCATTAAAACCTCACAAAGAAGTGTGACATTGTTTGGGATTTTTACTTAGGGAATAGTTTAGTTGTTGATTTATGCTACCTATACTGGAGAATTGTTTTTAATCCTTATACTTGCTTTTAAGATCTATACACACGGTGTGTGCTCGCAGAAATCTGTGTTGTATGACTGCTTATCAGTACATTGTCCTGTTTGTATGTTGAGCCACGCCAAAGAAGATTTTCTGTTACGACAGACAATAAAGTTTTCTGAATCTGAATCTGAATCTGAATGCTGCAAAGCTATGTAGACTCTGGAGCAAAAGGAAATCACTGATAGATATAGAGTCATAGAGTGATAGAGTGTGGAAACAGGCCCTTTGGCCCAACTTGCCCACACCGGCCAACAATGTCCCAGCTAAACTAGTCCCACTTGCCAGCGCTTGGTCCATATCCCTCCAAACCTGTCCTATCCATGTACCTGTCTAACGGTTTCTTAAACGATGGGATAGTCCCAGCCTCAACTACCTCTTCTAAATTGTCTTATTTAATAGTGCATGTTGCTGTCAGTTGGTAGTGTTATGCCGTTCAAGAAGGAACTGCAGATGCTGGAAAATCGAAGGTAGACAAAAATGCTGGAGAAACTCAGCGGGTGCGGCAGCCTCTATGGAGCGAAGGAAATAGGCAACGTTTCGGGCCGAAACCCTTCTTCAGACTGATGCAGGGTGGGGAGTTTTCGGAGGGAGGAGCGTTTTGCTGACAGTTTTGCTCTCAACACAACCATAAGATTGTTATCGTTTTGCTGAACACCTCCGCTCAGTCTGCCAAAAGCTACCTGATCTCCTGGTTGCTCAACACTTTAACTGCCCCTCCCATTCCCACACTCACCTTTCTGTCCTGGGCCTCCTCCATTGTTAGAGTGAGGGCCTGTGCATATTGGAAGAACAGCACCTCATATTTCCCTTGGGCAGCTTACACCCCAGCGATATGAACATTGACTTCTCTAACTTCAGGTAGCACTTGCTTTCCCTCTCTCTCCATCCCCTCCCCTTCCCTTCCCAGTTCTCCCACCAGTCTTACTGTGTTTGACTACATTTTATCTCTGTCCCGCCCACTCCCCTGACATCAGTCTGCAGAAGGGTCTCAACCCGAAACGTCACCCATTCCTTCTCTCCAGAGATGCTGCCTGTCCTGCTGAGTTACTTCAGCATTTTATGTCTATCAACCATAAGATTATGTTTGTTATCTTTCCACAAGATCTCACCGGCTCCTCTACTCTTCTTCTCCTGGAGCTGTTGAATTCTTTGTTGAGATATAAATCAACAGGTACTGGTCATACTCCAGCACCTTTGAACCCGGACTACCCAAGAGCATCAATGGTGAGTGTTGGGAGAGTAATGGAACATTGCACTAATGCATCCACAACTCACTTGCAGTAAAAGACCTGGAATTATTTCCACCCTCATTAAAATCAGCTAGACTAGAGTGTGGTCCTGACCTCCTATCTACCTCATAGGAGGCCTTTGGAATTTCTTTAATCGGACTTTATCAGACTTCAATGTTATATCTTTGCACTAAATGTTGTACCCATTATCATTTATCTTTGCTTTGTGGGCGTCTTGATTGTATTCTTGTGTAGTCTTTAGTTGACTGGATAGCACGCAAATAAAAGCTTTTCACTGCATCTCAACTTAAACTCAACTAAAACTAAAACTAATATGAAACTAAACTAAAACTAAATTAAACTGAATGAATCTGAACTAAACTAAACTGGGGTGGGAAATTGCAACCTTCACGTGGTCCGCCCTGTTTCAACGAATGCAATCAACCTGGCATGCACAATCCAGTAACATCAAATAGAACAAGTTATCCTCCAACTTTAGGCTGTGCACACCATACGCAAGAAGAGAACTAAACTAAACTGATATTGGAAACTAAATGCAGTCCATTTATCCTGACTGAAAATAACTTCAAAAAGAGACTCTTAAAAATGAAGGGAAAAAAACAGATTGTTAACTTATAGAGAACTCGATTTGTTTTCAAACATCAGACGAATAATAGCTTTGTGAATGAGGTGAAGGTTTATATGAGATTGAATTTAATGGTTCTGAAGTACTAACTGATCCACAAAAGCGACACTGTGTGTTTATGTTGTAGATTTGGTATTCTGTTACAAGGCTGCGGCTGGCCAAAACTACTCCGTGAACGCCTGTCAGCTCTGATTGTCAAGCCCTGCACACTGGTATTTCACACACTGTTTATATCGGGAGTCTGATCTGCACAGCCTGGAGCTGTTTACAGTGCAATCTTTGCTTGTTCTGTGTGGCCAGCCTGAACCAGAAACTCCATGTTCCTTAAAGTCCCTTTCCATCTCATTGCAAAAATGTTTGGGGACTTTTACAAAAAGAAATTCTCTGCTTTAAACAGAAACATGATACTTCTTGAGTACATGCAGAAACCTCACCTGCAAACGCAAGGAAGAAGCAAGGTGAAGGGCTGCTTGAATAAAAATGGCAGGTTTTGTCTTGCTTCTGTGAGCATGGAAGGGGATGAAATAAATCAAGTATAGTTCAAGCCTACCATACCATGGGTCAATTTCTCACACTCTCAGCCTTGAGTTAGTTCAGCTTCCTCTCTGTACACTTAAACCCCAGAACTGGGAAGAGAGTGCTGACACAAGGAGATGTTGGAAACTACGTTTAATTTAGTTTTGCGATAAAACATGGAAACAGGCCCTTCAGCCCATCGAATCCGGGCCGACCAGCGATCCCTGCACTCTAGGGACAATTTACAATTTTTACCAAAGCCAATTAATCTACAAACCTGTACGTATTTGGAGTGGGGGGGGAATCCGGAGCACCACGCAGTCACAGGGACAAACAAACTGTGTAGACAGCACTCATAGTCAGGATCAAATCCAGGTCTCTGGCGCTGTAAGGCAGCAACTCCACCGCTGCACCACCATGCCGCCCATAATCCTGAGTTAAACACAAAGTGCTGGAGTAACTTGTCAGGTCAGGCACTATCTCTGGAAGGAATGGATAGGTGGCATTTCCGGTCAGGACCTTTCTTCAGTCTGAAAAATGGTCCCGACCTGAAATGTCACCTCTCCATTCCTTTCCCAGATATTGCCTAACCTACTGAGTTGCTCCAGCACTTTGTGTTTACTCGGGGAGTGCTACTTTGTTGAAGCACCGTAATACCAATATCCTGTCTGGATAGTCCTGGCTGGATCTGAAAGATTCCAGAATGCTGCTTTGAAGAAGGTCTCGTGAGAATCCTAATCAATACTTATCACTGAAACAGAAAATGCCGGAAACCATTCAGCATCTGTGGGAAGAAGAATAAAGTTGAGACAACAGCGTGCTGGAGTAACTCAGTGGGACATGCAGCATCTCTGGAAGACATGGATGGTTGTGATGCGGGTCGGGACCCTTCTTCAATCCCAACTGGAAACTTTGCCTATCCGTGTTTCAGTGGGTCAGACAGCATAAATCAGACTAAATAAGTCTGATTTATGCTGTCTGACAGCCATGATTGAGAGTACAGGATTTGTTTAGGGAGACGTGTGTTGGACATGCGGATGACATGGTCAGTCCATCGAAGTTGGTGCTGCATTATTGTGGTGGTGATGCTGGTCATGTTGGCTTCCTCCAAAACGCTGATGTTGGTGCATTTGACCTCCCAGCTGATCCTCAGAATCTTTTATAAGGATCTTTGATAGTATTGTTCCAGGGCTCTCAGGTGCCTGCTGTAAGTGGTCCATGACTCGGCTCCATACAACAGGGTGGAGAGGACAACGGCTCCGTAGACCAGCAGTTTTGTTTGAGCCTTTAGGTCTCGGTCTTTTCCTGAGTCCAACCTAAGCAGTCTGGTGGGGCTTGCTTGGGCAATGCTTATTACACCTAGAATGCGGACTGGGCTTTGGAAATGGCATGAAAACACTTTGCTAATCGTGGATGTCAACCGTGGCTGTATGTAAGAAAATAATTTCACTGTGCGTTTACACTCTCCACTCATGATTGTGCACTTTAGAACCGTTACTTCTTTTTAACTCAGGCACTAATACATCTGTTGAAGGACTGTCGAAGGACGGAATGAAGCAAGTTAAACCTCCTTCACACTGATGTCCCATTGTGTTTGCAAGCATTCTTCATGTAGCAATGTACTCTTTACATGAGGGCCTCATGCCAATGTTTCAATGGGTCAATGGTTCGTTATTGTCCCATGTACCGAGGTACAGTGAAATTCTTTCTTTTTGCATACAGTTCATCAAAGTATTACTATACATAAGCACAATTCTTGATTAGGTATATCGTGTATAAGAAATAGCCCACTGAGCCAATATCCAAGAGTCGCCAGGTTTAGGCACCATTTTCAAAGTCCAAGTTGCTCAAAGTGCAGCCGGCTGTAAAGGCCCGTTGTCCACTCAGTGTTGGAGGATCGGCCTGGCCAAGTGAAGTTGTAGACATCCTCTACCGCTGCTCCACCGCTCGGTGATGCTGCTGGCCGGGTCCGGTCCACACGCTCGGTCTCTTGGAGCGGCTCCTGATCCAGTCGAGCTCCAGGCTGCTGCAGGGCCTCCAGCCGACGCCTCGGTCCGGATCCTCACAAGGGCGAGGAAACTGTTGTCCCTGTCTGTGTCCCGGGGCCGAGCTTGAGGGTGCGGAGGCATAAGACCCCGGTTCTTCCTACCGGCCCGTTTGTTCTTTGCGTCGACCGCCCCTGCTGTAGCCGTTCTCTTCTTGTAGTTATAGTTTTACATTGAACAATCCTGAAGACCAGCTTGCTGCAGGCTCAAGACACCGGTTGCCCCGCACTCCCCAGATGGCCCACGCCCTCACTCATAGGTTCCAGCAGAGGATGCAAACGGCAGAGAGAAGCACTGCGTGGAAACCTGACAATTAAAGATGAGACTGTAAAACAGTCTGACCCAAGTGGGTGGGGATTACCATTGGTCTGGTTGTGGTGAGTGGGAATGGGGGATGGATTGATATTGTACTAATGATAACTGGCAGCGGCAGTTTGCGGGTTCGGGATATTTTTCCACCGATTTCCTGGGTCAGTAAGAGGCCAGAGCTTTGCCAGGTCTTCAAAGGGATCCGTGGCTGTACAGCAGCTTCCTCGTTGTTTACTGGTGCCCCACACCAGGCCTGGGCGGCCACTCTTCCTGCTGAGGGACCTGCAGCTGCCAGAGACCCTGACTGAAGTTTCACTGGGGGCAGAAGATCACGTCAATGGGTGATGTACACACACGTTCTCTCTCTAACACACACATACACGTTCTCTCTCTCACTCATACACACACTCTCTCTTTCCCTCTCTCACGCACACTCTTTCTCTCACACAAACACACACATGTGCACACACACACACACACACACACTTGTGCACACACTTTCACACATACACACACACACTCACACACACACACACACTTGTGCACACACTTTCACACATACACATGCATACTCACAAACAGACATATTCACACACAGGCAAACAAACGCATATACTTTTACACATATTCACAATTGCACAAGCACATACACTTGCTCACACATATACAAACCACACTTGTGGGTGCACACACGCACATTCAAGTGCAGACAGCGTTGCAATCATTCATACACTACAAACACACTTACACATGCACAGACACACATCAGACGTTTGTGCAGACACACATAAACATGCAGCTGCATGTTTGCACCAACATACGGCACGCACACACATAGTCAAGTCAAGTCAAGTCACATTTATTTATATAGCACATTGAAAAAACAACTCTCGTTGGCCAAAGTGCTTTACATTTGTTACAAGAATAATATAAACAAACAAACTACATACATATATACATGTAGCCCTCGCTCAGAGGACGTCAAGAAAGGCTTGGGAGTATAGATAAGTTTTTAGTCTTGACTTTAAAGGAGTCGATGGAGGGGGCAGTTCTGATGGGAAGGGGGATGCTGTTCCACAGTCTAGGAGCTGCAACCGCAAAGGCACGGTCGCCCCTGAGCTTATGCCTAGACCGCGGGATATTCAGCAACCCCAAGTCGGCCGATCTGAGGGACCTGGAGGTGGAGTGGTGGGTGAGAAGACTTTTAATGTAGGTGGGGAAAGCCATTGAGGGCTTTGTAGACATGGAG
>CM075977.1:380187608-380230062 GCA_038087875.1 Malacoraja senta | reverse complement strand
AATTGTAAATTTCCAACCAGCATTGTCTTTTTTAGCATCTTTATCGGATCCAAATTGTATAAATACGTTGTGTATGTAAAAAGATTTGGAGTGTGTTAAGATCGCGAACCGCTACTTGTATTGTCTGTGTGAGTGCTTAAGGATTTTTGGGTGTTACAGTGCATTTGAATTGAATATTTGTATCTGTTTAAATTGGGATTGTAGTATTGTTAGAATCCGATTCGTGGTGGTTCGATCAGGGTTCGTATTCTTTCGATTGCTGTGTCGGGGGAGGAGTCGTTCCATTGACCGAGTACGCCACGAGGAGGATTTATTAGCGTGTGATTTATCGTCATAATAAGTGGATGCTTGTAGTTTATATTGGGATGTGTCTTGGTTTACCAGACTGATTCCTGGGATGTCAGGACTTTCATATGAAGAAAGACTGGATAGACTTGGCTTATACTCGCTAGAATTTAGGAGATTGAGAGGGGATCTTATGGAAACGTACAAAATTCTTATGGGGTTGGACAGGCTAGATGCAGGAAGATTGTTCCCAATGTTGGGGAAGTACAGGACAAGGGGTCACAGCTTAAGGATAAACTTTTTCACACAGAGAGTGGTGAATCTCTGGAACTCTCTGCCACAGAGGGTAGTTGAGGCCAGTTCATTGGCTATATTTAAGAGGGAGTTAGATGTGGCCCTTGTGGCTAAGGGGATCAGGGGGTATGGAGAGAAGGCAGGTACGGGATACTGAGTTGGATGATCAGCCATGATCATTTAGAATGGCGGTGCAGGCTCGAAGGGCCGAATGGCCTACTCCTGCACCTATTTTCTATGTTTCTATGTTTCTATGTTTACTTGTAATCGGGGGAATAATTTCTTGTTTGATTATAGTTTTACTTGCGTGGTTCGGGTTTATTTGTCTGTGTGAACTTAAAGTTTTCTGAGTGGGAGAGATTGCTGCTTGGGAGAGATTGCTGCTAAAATTTAAATATTAAGAGCCGGAGCCATAGTTTGGGAAACCGGAGATTCTTTGTTTACAGGCTGAGAGTTGAATGAAGTGATTGTGAGCGAGATGATAAGAAAGTTGAGAGCACAATTGAATAAGAGCGATTGAGTCGAAGAATTGAATAGAGTGATTGAGTGGAGTGATTGAATAACGGCTGGGAAAGATTGAAGGAACAATTGTGTGAGAAGGTGTAAATCTGCTAGACGTTAGTTATTGTGTGGGAGCGATTTCAGTGGCCTTGGAGTCAGAAAGGAAGGAGCCGGTATTGAGGAGGTGTGAGTGCTTTGAATTTTATCTGTATTGTGTCTATTGTGTCGGAGGATGAGGAATGTACTGGAGAAGGACCTATCAAGTATTCCTGAAAGTCCGATAAGAATAATTTGTGAGAAAATTCCGCAGGAAGCAGAGAGATTAAGAAAATTATCGGGACAGTTAAATAGAGTTTTGAGGAACGAACTTTGGCTGATAGGTGGGCTAAAGACTATAGTAGGAATAACCTACATAGAGACAATTGTTAGACGATATGGAAACAGTGAAGAAGGGAACGAGCTTATTGAAATATGGACAATGTTCTTCACTGAAAGGAAAGTAAATAAAGAAGTCGTTCTGCTTTCTACTTTAAGTTAGGGATTCAAGTTAGGGATTAGAATAGAAAAAGAGAGAACTTGTCCTTCTCTAGATATTCCAGAACAGGGAAAGGAAGATAGTGGAAGCCAGCAGCAGGAGCAGGAGCAGGAGCAGGAGAGAACATCAGCTTTCAAAAGAGAAATGACTGCAAAGGCTCTTAAAGGGGAGGCTCTGACTAATATCAAACTTATTAAATTGAGTAAGAGTGCCGCAGTTAGCGTGGATCTCGAAGAGAGAGAAGTCCAATATATACAAGGGTGGGCAGACTTTTTCGGAACAGTCACAGCATTCCTCTCAGCACTCTCATGTTCTTATTTCGGAGACACCATGCGCAGCTTGCGAACAAGGCGCTCGGGTGGAGTCAGTGGTATCTTCGACTCCACCCACTAAATTCAAATCCAAAGTAGGAAAATCGGGAAAGGACTCTCTAGCTCCGACAATTGCTTCACCAGCACAGGATAGTGTGAGGGATCGAGGAGCTAGAAGGAAGGTCCCTCAAAAGTGGGTGCCAAAATTAATTGAGAAATCAAGTGGGAAAGTGAAAGAATCCTTCCTAAAGTATAGGGATATTTATTGAAATATGGACAATGTAGCAGAACGAGCAGTTTTTCTGAGGGTGAGACAGCAAGAGGCTATGAAGTGGCTGATCCTGACATCGATAACATTATAAGATCGGAGCAAATCCCCGATGTTATGGATATGGAGCGGATACCCCGTAGGCAATTCCCTAGTAGGAAGCTGCCTACTCCACCTTTAGAATTAGATCCCGCAGTAGGTGCAAATTATCCCCGGGCCACAGACGTCCACATTTCAATGCAACCTGGTTCGACGGGAGCTAAATCCTTCCAGAGACCCGTACTAGAAATCCAGAAATGGGAAGTAATATCGAAGGAGGATAAGGAAGAGGAGGAATTTAAAGCATGGATAGACATGCCAATCTGAGAGCCGATTTTCCCTCGGTTTGGTTGGAGAGGGTATAGAGCTGTTAGACCTGATCAATGTTACAACTGTGGGGAATCAGGACACTGGAGCCGATCTTGCCCTGTGAGGGAATACCGAGAAGGAAGGGGGCAAAGAAGAGGGCCACGGGGTCTAAGAAGTCAGTGGATCCCTAGAGGTTACAGGGACACTTGGGACCTGACGGTAGAGGAAGAGGACACTGGCCAGAAGATCAGGGAGCAGGGACATTCTGGCAGCCAAATCCATTCCGATAGCCCTGATCTGCCAGCTAATACAAAGTATGAAATCTGAGGGCATCCTCACATGGCCCACCCCCCCCCCCAAATTATAATAACAAGAAAGAACACCACCCCTTCCGAATCCCAGGAAGAGAGTCACAAGGAAGCTAATTGGGATCAAGAAACCTCACTAGAAGGAAGGAATACGAAAAGGGAAACATAGTAGCTGGTGGCAACGAGAATAAGAACTAAAGAGAACTGAACTGGCACTAGGGAGAGAAGAAACAAACTTATTGCGCAGGAGGTACGGGAGTAGGGAAAGGAGCTATTGTACTAACTTGCTACTAAGTTATTGTGCCTGCAGGACAGTATCACCTACATACTACTGTCTGGGGAGTGAGGTAAAGAGTGTGTGGACCCTTAGGAACGGGCGGAAGACACAGCTCAGGTAGGACGTGTAGTGATTATCTCCATCCAGGTAGCTCCCCAGAAACAAAGCCCAACAACAAAGAAGTAATGATACTGTCCTGTCCCTTTAAGACATCTGGGAAGGTCAACAGATGGAGAAGGCTGCTCCTCAGCATCCCTACCCCTTTGAAACTAACACCAAGGAAGAAGAATCTGGTAAAATGGAAGAGTTATTTGGGGAACATGAGAGTTGGAATTGAAGATAGTAAAAAAGAGGAACTGCGAACAGCAAGACTTCCCTTTAAGAGACCAGAGTTAGCACACTAAAAAGTTACTCAGTGGTAAAAGGAAATTAGTTATGAGAAAGAACCCCTATGGACTGAGAGCCGAGACAACATACAAAGTACTGGAAGAGAAATTTATTGAATTAGAAGGAGAAATAAAGAAATAGGTGTTGAGATATCAGTCGACGTATTTGACCGGTGGATCTAAATTTGTTTAACCCTTGATAGTAAAGCAGCTTCCATGAAACGGATTGGGTGAATGCAAACCAGACATATACATTGTATATAATGTTGCAAAGCTTTACTTTGCTAGATGTTGATTTGGTTATGTTGAGCCTTGTCTGAATATCCAGGCACATGTTGCATAATTCATCTCTGTTAACTTGCATGTAGAAACTTCGTCAGATACATTGTATTAGTCACTATTATTGGGTTAGGGAAATGTCTATCATGTACTGTGTTAATCGATATCTGTTATTGGACTGGGTAGGTGCAGCGGCAGGGAATGGGAGTGAGGAGAGGAGGAGATAGGGTGGGGTCTCTACCCCCCTCTCTCTCTGCCCCTTTCCCTCTCCCTCTCCCTTTAACCTCCCTCTCTACTTCCCTCCCTCTCCACCCCTCCCCCTCCCTCTCTACCCTGTCCCCTCCCTCCATACCCCCTCCCTCCATACCCCCTCCCCCTCCCTCTCTACCCCCTCCCTCTCTATCCCCTCCTTCTCTACCCCTCCCCCTCCCTCTCTACCCCCTTCCCCATCCCTCTCTACCCCCTCCCTCTACCCCCTCCCTCTCTACCCCCTCGCTCTCGCTCTCTACCCCCTCCCCCTCCCTCTCTACACCCTCCCTCTCTACCCCCTTCCTTTCTACACCCCTCCCCCTCTACCTGCCTCCCCTTCCCTCTCTGCCCCCCTCCCTCTCTGCCTCCCCTCCCTCTCTGCCCCCCCTCCCTCTCTGCCCCCCTCCCTCCCTCTCTGCCCCCCCCCTCTCTGCCCCCCCCCTCCCTCTCTACCACCACTCCCTCTCTAGGGAGTGGTGAGTATTGGGACCTATGGGTGAGTGGCGATTGTGTTCGGGGACCAGTCCTCCCCTGTGATGCCGCTCGCCCCCCGCCCACCCCTCAATCCTTACCCTCCCTCTCTTCTCCCCTCACCCTCACCCTCTCCACCCCCTTCCCCTCCCTCTCTACCCCCCTCCCTCTCCCTCTCTAGCTGCGCCTGCGCAGTTGTGGGCTTTGCGTGAGTGGATAAGGCGGGGGAGGGAATGAATAATATTAATATAATATCAAGGGGGGTGGTTAGTGTGTGTGACGGCGCACGTTGAGGGGACAGGACCCAACGGGTCCCACTTGGTCTAGTCTTCTCTAAACTCTAAGCTCTAATAACAGCACAAGGGGAATTATTAATTAATTTTTCAGCTGTCAAGGACACCGTGAATGGTTCAATAGTTGCTCTTGCTCTGATACTGTTTTAGTTTAGAGTCTAGATGTTCAATACACTTGAGTCTCTCTTATCCCCAGTTCCCCACTGGTCAGTAAAATAACCTGGTTTCACAATTGAATGATCCGGAGCCACTCCTAGTTTTGGATCCTTTGCAATCCCCAATCCAAACATTAGTAATATATTAAATACATCAAAACTCAAGCACTGAACAACAAGTGGTTGAACGCTGCAGATGGAATTTAATAAAAACATTGGCATTCTTTCTATTATTAGGAAAGATTTGTTGGTGGATAGTGTAGAAAATCCAAAAGTCAATGGGTTAAGATAAACAGAGAGATTATTTAAACTAGCATTGTAGTCACAGGGTGACGATTGACATTTGGAAGATATGTTAAGTAATTGATAGGGCGGAGATAGGAACGTTATGTACACCAGGGCCTGATTACTTCATTCTGGAGAAGGCATCATACGCCCGTGCGGGTATTGGGAATGATAGGCTCATAATGAAAAAATAGAAAAAAGCCACAAAGTGTTGGAGTAACTCAACGGGTCAGGCACCATCTCTGGAGAGCAGGGTAGATGACGTTTCAGGTCGGGACCCTTCTTCAGATGATTGTGGGGGAGGGGGGAGGTGGGGAGGACGGGAGGGGAGGAGAGGCAGGACAAAGCATGGCAGGTAATAGTTGAACACACAGGGGAGAGGTGTGGGCGTTGATAATGATACCATTTTACACGATTTCTCCTCTCAGAAACCGACAGGACAGTTACAGTATGCACACCCATCTCTCTTTTCTGACAAGATAACAGAGTTCTGGAGAGTGCACTCCTTCGGTATGTCATACAGCAGGACAAAGACCGCAGTCTCTTCACACCTCAGTTATAAGAGTGTGGAGCCCAATTGGATCTGCAGTTATAGCACGGTTACATCCAAGGGAATAAATGAATCCATTGTGGCATCGTGGGGCTCCAGCAGTCCTCCTCCCCTGTTCTCACTGGATCCCCAGTGAGTTTGCAGTGTTTTGTTTAATGGCTCAATTTAATAAGTGAGAAGCAGTATTAGTCTGTCATCACAATTCCATCACTGCCCTCTCACTTAATGCACAATGTTAAATCAGCTCCAACTGAATGCTGCTGGCATCTGCTTATGTGTCCCAGATGTAGCTGGATATTATGATGCACATCTGGGAAAAGTTATCAGGTCCTTGACCCAGAAATACACACAGTGTATTAACATTCCCCTGGCAACATAACTGCAGCTCCCCAGTGACCAAACAAGGCATATATATTTTCACAGCCCGTGCTTTATTGTGAGGTGTGGTCAGAAGTAACGTTTCTCAGCGTCTACACCTCCATAGTTACATGGCAGCCCATTAAAGGAGGTGTCCATCCGTTACATCCATTTGGCAGGCTTTTACAACGTGAAAGCTGCCCGTCGCTCTAATCTTCTTGGAGGACGTGAAACGTGCCATACTATTGTTCTGCAGAGTTTCCAGTCTGTCACCCAGGGCTGTTACTGCAAGACAACTGAACCAATGAGCGAATGGATGGCATCCAAGAGTGTGAGTGCATCCTGATGCCATGGCTCACTGAGATATACGTTTAGCTTAGTTTATTGTAGACATGCGGTGTGGAAACAGTCGAAACAAGAAACTACAGATGCTGGTTGATACCAAAGATAGACACAAAGCGCTGGAGTAAATGGAGACGGGACTGGAGAAGGGTCTCGACCTGAAACATCACCCATTCCTTCTCTCCAGAGACGCTGCCTGTCCCGCTGAGTTACTCCAGCATTTTGTGTCTATCTCAGGCGTGGAAACCAAGTCCACGCCGACCAACGATCACCCCATAGATTAGTTCTACCCTACACACTGGGGGCTAGAGAAATATGTACAGAAGCCAATTAACCTACAAACATGCATGTCTTTGGTATGTGGGAGGAAACTGGAGCACCCGGACAAAACCCACACGGTTACAGGGAGATCGTACTAACTCCGTACAGACAGCACCCGTAGTCAGGATCGAACCTGGTCCCTGGTGCTGTAAGGCAGCAACTCTATCACTGTGCCACTGGCAGTTACTCACATGAAATACACAGGGGAAAAAGGCCTTTTAAACATTTGGGAATTATATAGTTTCAAGGAACATCTCACAGCAATTCTTGACAACATTATGATGCTAAATGTGACACCGAGCTACCTTAGTAGATTTTAGGGCAGGGTTATCAGGAGCTCAGCCAGAGAGTCATAGTGTGGAGACAGAAACTTCAACCCAACTTGCCCACACCAACCAATGTGTCACATCTACACTCGCCCAGGCACGTGCCGTCAGGGTAGTCACTGCCTACCCTGACTAAAATTATGAAATGGTAATTATTAAATATAAATAGTAAAGGAATGGGAGAAATATGCCTATCTAAGAGATCGATCACTTAGGTAGGCATAATTCTCCGTGCCTTTCAACCGCAGTGTATGTAACACGGGAAGGTCTGTGCAGCCCACGTGCCGTCAGCGCTGCCTGAAGCCGTCAATCTCAAGGGGAGCTGAAGGCAGCTGAAATTCTGCCTTTGCAGTACTGCGCATGCGCAGCAGCCTACTGCGCATGCGTAGCGCAAGTTTCTTGGCGGGTCTTTCAAATATCGATTGTCAATATGTTAAGAGTATCTTAGGAAACAAAAAGAGAAGAATGGAGTTCATGTACCGATAATGTGGTAAGTACATTTCTTGGTGCTTTATGTTTTTAAATACCGTATTTCCCGAGGTGGGGGGGGGGGGGGAGAGCTCCTTTCACAGTGTTTGGGGAGTCTGGCCCGGGGTAAAGTTGCGGGGAGGGCAGGAGCGTTGTGAAGGAGGGGATCGGGGGGGCCAGTAACCCACTTACGACGCTCCGGGCACGGAGCCACCGCATTGTGGCCGGGGAGTGAATTCGCTCAGATGGCCGCCGGGACCGGACAGCCCCTTCTGCCGGTCCCCGCACACCTCTGGCAGTGCTCTCTGAAAACCTCTCCTGCCGCTCGCCGGCCTCGCTCATGTCCGCAGCTTCCCGCAAATCCTTAAATTCCGACAGCGCGCTCAAGAGACCAATTGAGGTTACTCGGCTGTGGGAATTTAAGGATTTGCGGGAAGCGGCTGACATAAGCGTAGTCGGCGAGCAGCAGGTGAGAGGTGTTCAGACGGAGAGCACTGCCAGAGGTGAGCGAGCCGGCAGAAGGTGCTGAAGTGGAAGCCGGTTCTGCTGTCGGGTCCCGGCGGCCGCTCGCAGTCACTCGAGCTGCTTCCCTCCCTGGAAGTGGCAGCCAGTTCTGCTGTCCGTGCCCGGAGCGTTGCAACAGCGGTGAGTGAGTCTGACATGATCTCCGACCCCTTCTCCTTCTCAACACACCTGCCCTCCCCGCATCTTTAACCCCTAACTCTCCACACGCTGTGAAAGGAACTCTCCCTCCAATTGGACCCTTGAATCTATATTACTAAAAGTCTGATCTTGACCGCTTTTGGCTCGCTGTGCTGTGATTTCCGAGAGAACGCCGCCACCTACAGCCGTCATTTTTGACCACCTCGCTCAGAGCCCCCCTCCGCCTTCCGGGACCAGAGGATTTTTCCCATCGATGAAAAATCAGAGAGATATTAATGTTTTAAAAGAATTTGCCAATCTCTCTGCTGCCCCTGCTGGAGGGAGGGGGAGGGACTATAAAACCAGGAAGTGGTATGCCTCACTCAGTCTCTGCAAGATGGAGGAAGCCAGAGGGTCACGTCTCTCTGAATAACACTGAACACTGTCTACTCATCTGTGAGTGCCCTTAATGTGGTTTGAAAATGAAAATATGGTTGGTTTGAAGTAAAAAGGCACTGCCTGCAAATGGTTGTTTGGGGGGTTTGGGTTGAAGTAAAAAAGGCACTGCCTGCAAATGGTTGTTTGGGGGGGGTTTGGGTTGAAGTAAAAAGGCACTGCCTGCAAATGGTTGTTTGGGGGTTTTGGGTTGAAGTGAAAAGGCACTGCCTGCAAATGGTTGTTTGGGGGGTTTGGGTTGAAGTGAAAAGGCACTGCCTGCAAATGGTTGTTTGGGGGGGTTGGGTTGAAGTGAAAAGGCACTGCCTGCAAATGGTTGTTTGGGGGGGGGGTTGGGTTGAAGTGAAAAAGCACTGCCTGCAAATGGTTGTTTGGGGGGATTGGGTTGAAGTGAAAAGGCACTGTCTGCAAATGGTTGTTTGGGGGGGGGGGGGTTGGGTTGAAGTGAAAAGGCACTGCCTGCAAATGGTTGTTTGGGGGATTTGGGTTGAAGTGAAAAGGCACTGCCTGCAAATGGTTGTTTGTCTAAACTTGACAACTTCCTGTTTGCACTATATTGATTTTAGATAAAATGTTACCACTTACGGCTGTGATTTTTGGCCATCTTACTCAGTTCGCCTCCGCTCATCAGGTGCAGAGGATTCTTCCCATCAATGAAAAACAAAAGTGTTAATAATGTTTAAAAAATGTTGAGAATCTCTCTCCTGTCAATCACGCCATGAAGGCCCTACCTTTTCCGGTGGGAGGGGGAGGGATTATAAAACCCGGAAGTGTGGGTGTGGCTCAGTCTCTGCATGATGGGGGAGGGAGAGGTCACGACTCTGTCTGAGCTGTGAATCAACTGAACACACTGAATGTCTACTGAACTGTGAGTGTGGTGTTTTGTGTGGTGTTTTGTGTGGTGTTTTGTGTGGTTTTATGGTGGTTTTTATGGTGGTTTCACCCAGCTTGAAATAGTATGAAACTGCATTTGAATGTGGTGGCCTTGCACCCTGCATGAAATGGTATGAAACTGCATTTGAATGTGGTGTCGTTGCACCCTGCATGAAATGGTATGAAACTGCATTTGAATTTGGTGGCCTTGAACCCTCCTTGAAATGGTATGAAACTGCACTTGAATTTGGTGGCCTTGCACCCTGCTTGAAGTGGTTGGAAATTGCACTTGAATTCGGTGGCCTTGCACCCTGCTTGAAGTGGTAGGAAACTGGAAACTGAACCTGAATTTAATGGCCTTGCACCCTGCTTGAAGTGGTATGAAACTGCACTTGAATTTTGTGGCCTTGCACCCTGCTCGAAGAGGTAAGAAACTGCACTTGAATTTGGTGGCCTGGCACCCTGCTTGAAATGGTAGGAAGATGGATTTGAATTTGGTGGCCTTGCACTCTGCTTGAAATGGAATTTCAAGGAATAGCCGTGAGTCAACTGCCAGCCCACCAGCCGTGAGTGAGCTGCCAGCACATCAGGCGTGAGGGACTGAGCTGCCACCCCAAGAATCCATTTGGTCCACAATGTCCATACTAGCCCTCTGGAGACCAGTAGTCCCTGCAGCCAACAACACCCATACCAGCGCTCCAGAAAGCCCCCCCCCCACTGGCCACCAATATTGGAATTGGTGGAGAGGTGGAATATTGCGTCGGGGGACAAGCCCATCCGTGTGAACATAGGACCCAATGGGTCCCACTTAGTCTATTGTCATTGTTAGTATTGTCATTCGCTATTGACTATTGTTAGTAGTCTATTGTTAGTATTGTCATTCAATAAGATGACAACTGATTCAACGTGCTCCCGTTTATCCCACCATCTCTCCACCTTCCTTCCTCCACCATCCCCCACCCATTCAGTAATTAAAAAATGAAGGAGCTTTAGAAGCCTTGGGCAAATTGAATTGTTACTTATTTTTATTTTTTATTTTTACGGAGAGAACAATCTGCGCATGCGCGGTTTAAGATTTTTTTTTAAAGCTGACTGATTGCCTACCTTGAGTAATTACTCACGGCACGTGCCTGCACTAGTCCCACCTGCCTGTTGGATATCATTGAGTGTCTTCATGGGGGAGGGAGGTATAGGGAGCTGAAGCACTTTGGGAGGGATTTCTAGACATTTGCACAGATACAGTTGCCAGGAAAAAGAAAACTGGGCTAGTACAATGATCAGATATCTTGGAGGTTTATTGTGCTGAAGGAGGTTTCAGAGATGGAGGTCTGGACTGGACGGAGATAGAGAAGGTAATGAGAAATTGCTCAGTCCAGTTTGAATCACACTTGTGCATACTCTTCCCCCTCGCTGGGTAGCATGCAGCAAAAGCTTTTCACTGTACCTTGGTACACGTGACAATAAACTAAACTAAATTAAACTCACTATTAAAGATGAATCCTCAAAGCAAAATCCAACCAGCTGGTAAAAAATGTATATGGGAGATAACTCCATTAGGTGATCAAAATCATTCCTACTTATTGCCCTTATCCTGATTTAAGGTGAGGGGGGGAAGATTTAATGGGAACCTGAGGGGCAATGTTTTTATAAAGGGTGGTGGGTGTATGGAACGGACTGCTGGAGGAGGTAGTTGAGGCAGGTAATAACACAACATTTATCAAACATGTGGACAGGCACATGGATAGGTTTAGAGGGATACGGGCCTAACGTGGGCAGGTGGGACTAGTGTAGTCACCGTGGGCAAGTTGGGCCTGTTTCTATTTCTCTGTGACTCTATGACTGTCGATGATAATGTTGTGCTGTGTGTATTTTAATAGAGGGTCTCCATTCTGATCAAAATCAGGCCTGGTGTTAATTGATTATGTTCTTGCCGGGGACTGAACCAGACTCTCCTGCTCCATATTTGCTACCATAAATCCTCAGGCAGCTAATAATACTTGCTTGCTGAGTTCTCTCAGGCATTTAAAGGATCCTACAGGATTGGTGGCTGGTGTAAATTGTAATTTGTCCCTAGAGTATAGGATAGTGCTAGTGTATGGGGTGATGGCTGGTCGGCGTGGAATTCCTCGATGGGCCGAAGGGATTGTTTCCGCGCTGTATCTCTAAACTAAGAGGATTATTGTGAGAAGGTAAGTGCAGCTCCATGGATGAATAAGTAGATAGAAACAGGGACAAAAGTATATGTCCCACATACAAATACAGGAAGACAAACTGAAACTGGTGATTTAAAATGTAAGTGAATATTGACATCCAACGTAAAGTTTTTTGCTTGAGGACATTTGGTTCCAACATTTAACTGCTGGTCTCAGACCTCCAGTATAAAAAATCCAAATCTACGTGGAATTCCAATTTGAGGCCAAATTGTTGCTGTGTTTCAGCTTGTGCGGAAGTTGTTTCAGGGCCATGCTCATCTATTGCATATTTTCTAAGCACTCTTCTATGTATTCTCTCTTTTTCTTTTGAGTATAGAATTTGGGAGGTTATGTTACAGTCGGACAAGACATTGGAGTATTTTGTGCAGTTTTTGGTCACCATGTTACAGGAAAGGTGTTGTCAAACTGGAAAGGATGCAGAGAAGATTTACTAAGGTGTTACCAGGGCCCTTGAGGCCTGAGCTATGGGGATAGGTTGAGAAGGCTCTTTATTCCCTGGAGTGCAGGAGGATGAGGGGTGATCTTATAGAGGAGTATAAGATCCTGAGATGAATAGATCAGGTAAATACACTGAGTTTTCCCCCCAGAATAAGTGAATTGCGAACCAGAGGATATAGGTTTAAGGTGAAAGATTTAATAGGAAACTGGGGGACAACATTTTTACACAAATGATGGTAGGTATATGGAATGAGCTGCAGAGGAGGTAGTTGATGGAGATACTATCAAAACATTCAAAAAACCATTTGGATATGTACGTGGATAGATACATAGATACATAGAAAATAGGTGCAGGAGTAGGCCATTCGGCCCTTCGAGCCTGCACCGCCATTCAATATGATCATGGCTGATCATCCAACTCAGTATCCCGTACCTGCCTTCTCTCCATACCCCCTGATCCCTTTAGCCACAAGGGCCACATCTAACTCCCTCTTAAATATAGCCAATGAACTGGCCTCAACTACCCTCTGTGGCAGAGAGTTCCAGAGATTCACCACTCTCTGTGTGAAAAAGTTTTTCCTCATCTCGGTCTTAAAGGATTTCCCCCTTATCCTTAAGCTGTGACCCCTTGTCCTGGACTTCCCCAACATCGGGAACAATCTTCCTGCATCTAGCCAGTCCAACCCCATAAGAATTTTGTACGTTTCTATAAGATCCCCTCTCAATCTCCTAAATTCTAGCGAGTATAAGCCAAGTCTATCCAGTCTTTCTTCATATGAAAGTCCTGACATCCCAGGAATCAGTCTGGTGAACCTTCTCTGCACTCCCTCTATGGCTATAATGTCCTTCCTCAGATTTGGAGACCAAAACTGTACGCAATACTCCAGGTGTGGTCTCACCAAGACCCTGTACAACTGCAGTAGAACCTCCCTGCTCCTATACTCAAATCCTCTTGCTATGAAGGCCAACATACCATTCGCTTTCTTCACTGCTTGTTGCACCTGCATGCCTACTTTCAATGACTGGTGTACCATGACACCCAGGTCTCGCTGCATCTCCCCATTTCCTAATCGGCCACCATTTAGATAATAGTCTGCCTTCCCGTTTTTGCCACCAAAGTGGATAACCTCACATTTATCCACATTATACTGCATCTGCCAAACATTTGCCCACTCACCCAGCCTATCCAAGTCACCTTGCAGTCTCCTAGCATCCTCCTCACAGCTAACACTGCCCCCCAGCTTAGTGTCATCCGCAAACTTGGAGATGTTGCTTTCAATTCCCTCGTCCAGATCATTAATATAAATTGTAAATAGCTGGGGTCCCAGCACTGAGCCTTGCGGTACCCCACTAGTCACTGCCTGCCATTGTGAAAAGGACCCGTTTACTCCTATTCTTTGCTTCCTGTTTGCCAGCCAGTTCTCTATCCACATCAATACTGAACCCCCAATACCGTGTGATTTAAGTTTGTATCCTAATCTCTTATGTGGTACCTTGTCGAAAGCCTTCTGAAAGTCCAGATACAACACATCCACTGGTTCTCCCTTATCCACTCTACTAGTTACATCCTCGAAAAATTCTATAAGATTCGTCAGACACGATTTACCTTTCGTAAATCCATGCTGACTTTGTCCAATGATTTCACCACTTTCCAAATGTGCTGCTATCCCATCTTTAATAACTGACTCTAGCAGTTTCCCCACTACCGATGTTAGACTAACTGGTCTGTAATTCCCCGTTTTCTCTCTCCCTCCCTTCTTAAAAAGTGGGGTTACGTTTGCTACCCTCCAATCCTCAGGAACTACTCCAGAATCTAAAGAGTTTTGAAAAATTATCACTAATGCATCCACTATTTCTGGAGCTACTTCCTTAAGTACTCTGGGATGCAGCCTATCTGGCCCTGGTGATTTATCGGCCTTTAATCCATTCAATTTACCCAACACCACTTCCCGACTAACCTGGATTTCACTCAGTTCCTCCATCTCCTTTGACCCGCAGCCCCCTGCTATTGCCGGCAGATTATTTATGTCTTCCTTAGTGAAGACGGAACCAAAGTAGTTATTCAATTGGTCCGCCATATCCTTGTTCCCCATGATCAATTCACCTGTTTCTGACTGCAAGGGACCTACATTTGTTTTAACTAATCTCTTTCTCTTCACATATCTATAAAAACTTTTGCAGTCAGTTTTTATGTTCCCTGCCAGTTTCCTTTCATAATCTATTTTCCCTTTCCTAATTAAGCCCTTTGTCCTCCTCTGCTGGTCTCTGAATTTCTCCTCTGGTATGCTGCTTTTTCTGGCTAATTTGTACGCATCATCTTTTGCTTTGATACTATCCCTGATTTCCCTTGTTATCCACGGATGCACTACCTTCCCTGATTTATTCTTTTGCCAAACTGGGATGAACAATTGTTGTAGTTCATCCATGCAGTCTTTAAATGCCTTCCATTGCATATCCACCGTCAACCCTTTTAGAACTAATTGCCAGTCAATCTTGGCCAATTCACGTCTCATACCCTCAAAGTTACCTTTCTTTAAGTTCAGAACCGTTGTTTCTGAATTAACAATGTCACTCTCCATCCTAATGAAGAACTCAACCATATTATGGTCACTCTTGCCCAAGGGGGCACGCACAACAAGTCTGCTAACTAACCCTTCCTCATTACTCAATACCCAGTCTAGAATAGCCTGCTCTCTCGTTGGTTCCTCTACATGTTGGTTTAGATAACTATCCCTCATACATTCCAAGAAATCCTCTTCCTCAGCACCCCTGCCAATTTGATTCACCCAATCTATATGTAGATTGAAGTCACCCATTATAACTGTTTTGCCTTTGTTGCACGCATTTCTAATTTCCTGTTTGATGCCATCCCCAACTTCACTACTACTGCTAGGTGGCCTGTACACAACACCCACCAGCGTTTTCTGCCCCTTAGTGTTTCGCAGCTCTACCCATACCGATTCCACATCCTCCAAGCTAATGTCCTTCCTTTCCACTGCGTTAATCTCCTCTCTAACCAGCAACGCTACCCCACCTCCTTTTCCTTTCTCTCTATCCCTCCTGAATATTGAATATCCCTGGATGTTCAGCTCCCAGCCTTGGTCACCCTGGAGCCATGTCTCCGTGATCCCAACTATATCATAATCATTAATTGCTATCTGCACGTTCAACTCATCCACCTTATTACGAATGCTCCTTGCATTGAGACACAAAGCCTTCAGGCTTGTTTTTACAACGCTCTTACCCCTTATACAATTATATTGAAAAGTGGCTCTTTTTGATTTTTGCCGTGGATTTCTCTGCCTGCCACTTTTACTTTTCACCTTGCTACCTATTGCTTCCGCCCGCATTTTACACCCCTCTGTTTCTCTGCTCACCCATTTAAGAACCCCACCACCTCTTATTCTCTGTTTATTATTGTTTTCTTCTTTCCCCCCTACATGTTGGGTCTGAGTGCTTTCCTTCTCTGCCTCCTGCCTCACACACTGTCTAATAGCATTCTCTATTTGAGTCCCTCCCCCCAACCATTCTAGTTTAAAGTCTCCCCAGTAGCCTTTGCAGATCTCCCCGCCAGGATATCGGTCCCCCTCAGGTTCAAGTGCAACCCATCCTTTTTGTACAGGTCGAACCTTCCACAAAAGAGGTCCCAATGATCCAGAAATTTGAATCCCTGCCTTCTGCACCAGTCCTTCAGCCACGCATTTATCCTCCACCTCGCTCCATTCCTACTCTCACTCTCGCGTGGCACAGGCAGTAATCCCGAGATTGTTACCTTTGCTGTCCTTCTCTTTAACTCCCCTCCTAACTCCCTAAATTCTCCTTTCAGGACCTCTTCTCTCTTTTTACCTATGTCATTGGTACCTATATGTATCACGACCTCGGGCTCCTCTCCCTGCCCTTTCAGGATATCTTGGACATGTTGAGACGCATCACAGACCCTGGCACCAGGGAGGCAAACTACCATCCGGGTCTCCCGACTGCGTCCACAGAATCGCCTGTCTGACCCCCTAGCTATAGAGTCCCCTATTAGTATTGCCCTCCTCTTCTTTTCCTTACCCTTCTGAGCAACAGGACCGGTCTCTACCGGAGGCCCGGCCGCTGTCGCTACCCCCAGGTAGGCTGTCCACCCTAACAGTGCTCAAACAGGAGTACTTATTGTCAAGGTGTACAGCCACCGGGGTACTCTCGTCCCTGCCTGTGCCCCTTGCCTCTCCCAACCGTGATCCACATGCCTGCCTCCTGTGGTGTTGGAGTGACCACATCCCTGTAACTCCTCTCAATGACTTCCTCGCTCTCCCTGACCAGACGGAGGTCATCGAGCTGCTGCTCCAGGTTCCTAATACGGTCCATTAGGAGCCCCATCTCGATACACCTGGTGCAGATGTGGACGTCTGGAGGGCTATCAGACTCCATGACTTCCCACATCTGACATCCAGAACAGTAAACTGCCCTGGCCCTCATACTCCCCTTACCCTGGATAGAATACAAAACAAACTGCTACAATACAAAACAAACTGCTAGAATACAGTACAATCAGCAGGGATCTGACTCCCAATCAGCTGCTCCCTCTTGTCTGCTTCCACCAATCAGCGGCTTCCTCAAACCCACTTGTTTTTGAAGTGGAACTTGGAACGTTACAGATTTAGGTTCCTTTTTATCTCCTACCGCTCGGGTGTAGCTCCTCCCTCTGCGACCTCTCCAACGGCTCTCGGGCCTCAGTAAGGAACAAGCCCCGCGCTCCTCTTTAACTCCTACCGCTCGGGTGTAGCTCCTCCCTCTGCGACCTCTCCAACGGCTCTCGGGCCTCTGTAAGGAACAAGCCCCGCGCTCCACTTTAACTCCTACCGCTCGGGTGTAGCTCCTCCCACTGCGACCTCTCCAACGGCTCTCGGGCCTCTGTAAGGAACAAGCCCCATGCTCCTCTTTAACTCCAACCGCTCGGGTGTAGCTCCTCCCTCTGCGACCTCTCCAACGGCTCTCGGGCCTCTGTAAGGAACAAGCCCCGCGCTCCTCTTTAACTCCTACCGCTCGGGTGTAGCTCCTCCCTCTGCGACCTCTCCAACGGCTCTCGGGCCTCTGTAAGGAACAAGCCCCGCGCTCCTCTTTAACTCCTACCGCTCGGGTGTAGCCCCTCCCTCTGCGACCTCTCCAACGGCTCTCGGGCCTCTGTAAGGAACAAGCCTCGCGCTCCTTTTTAACGCCTACCGCTCGGGTGTAGCTCCTCCCTCTGCGACCTCTCCAACGGCTCTCGGGCCTCTGTAAGGAACAAGCCTCGCGCTCCTTTTTAACTCCTACCGCTCGTGTGTAGCTCCTCCCTCTGCGACCTCTCCAACGGCTCTCGGGCCTCTGTAAGGAACAAGCCCCGCGCTCCTTTTTAACTCCTACCGCTCGGATGTACCTCCTCCCTCTGCGACCTCTCCAACGGCTCTCGGGCCTCTGTAAGGAACAAGCCCCGCGCTCCTCTTTAACTCCTACCGCTCGGGTGTAGCTCCTCCCTCTGCGACCTCTCCAACGGCTCTCAGGCCTCTGTAAGGAACAAGCCCCGCGCTCCTCTTTAACTCCTACCGCTCGGGTGTAGCTCCTCCCTCTGCGACCTCTCCAACGGCTCTCGGGCCTCTGTAAGGAACAAGCCCCGCGCTCCACTTTAACTCCTACCGCTCGGGTGTAGCTCCTCCCACTGCGACCTCTCCAACGGCTCTCGGGCCTCTGTAAGGAACAAGCCCCACGCTCCTCTTTAACTCCTACCGCTCGGGTGTAGCTCCTCCCTCTGCGACCTCTCCAACGGCTCTCGGGCCTCTGTAAGGAACAAGCCCCGCGCTCCTCTTTAACTCCTACCGCTCGGGTGTAGCTCCTCCCTCTGCGACCTCTCCAACGGCTCGGGCCTCTGTAAGGAACAAGCCCCGCGCTCCTCTTTAACTCCTACCGCTCGGGTGTAGCTCCTCCCTCTGCGACCTCTCCAACGGCTCTCGGGCCTCTGTAAGGAACAAGCCCTGCGCTCCTTTTTAACTCCTACCGCTTGGGTGTAGCTCCTCCCTCTGCGACCTCTCCAACGGCTCGGGCCTCTGTAAGGAACAAGCCCCGCGCTCCTCTTTAACTCCTACCGCTCGGGTGTAGCTCCTCCCTCTGCGACCTCTCCAACGGCTCTCGGGCCTCTGTAAGGAACAAGCCCCGCGCTCCTTTTTAACTCCTACCGCTCGGGTGTAGCTCCTCCCTCTGCGACCTCTCCAACGGCTCTCGGGCCTCTGTAAGGAACAAGCCCCGCGCTCCTTTTTAACTCCTACCGCTCGGATGTACCTCCTCCCTCTGCGACCTCTCCAACGGCTCTCGGGCCTCTGTAAGGAACAAGCCCCGCGCTCCTTTTTAACTCCTACCGCTCGGGTGTAGCTCCTCTTTTGTGACTCTATGACTCTTTTCCTCATTAGCCTCTGCTCACTCTCTATTTTCCACTTTGTAATTCAGCATTGATAGTTCCTCTCCATTTATCCATCTCTTTTTATTTGTTGTCTGGTTAATTTCTCACCTCACATGCCTCATACTAACATGTTTTATGAAAATCAATGTAGCCCTCCCACATTTCTGCAGTGAGTAGTGAGTTCTTCTTCTGAGTGAAGCCTAGGTTTTGTGCTGCTGATTGTGAAGGGGGACACAATGTGCTAATTCAAAACCCCAAGTCCACACAGACAATGCTTCTGTCCTGTAAATTCTTTGCTACGTAATGCCCCTGTCCCACTTAGGAAACCTGAATGGAAACCTCTGGGGACTTTGCGCCCCACCCAAGGTTTCCGTGCGGTTCCCGGAGGTTTTTGTCAGTCTCCCTAATGGTCGAAAGTGGTTTCCACCTCTTCTATGTTCCGCCGATTATTTCAAAAAATTAAAAAAAACGGCCGCGACTAAAAATAGGTTGCCGTTTAAAAAATCGGTAATTTTTTAGTCGAAACCGGTTGCGATGCTGGTTGAAGGTGGTTGCCGGAGGATGCAGGTAGTGGAAGGTAAGACCTCCCTGGTGGAATAAAACTGGGTGAAAAAAAGACTAAGATGTGCTTGACGTTGACCTCAGTGTATCGTGACAATCCAAACCTTCATCTGTCCTTTGTTAATGCACAACAGAACAACACCTTGGTAAAGGGCGTGTCCCACATGGTCGTCATTTGCACCTCATTTACACGTTATATGTAAATTAGGTCGACGCAAGGGGTGCGCAAGCGCTGCGCTTGGTGAGGTGTGGAATCGTATGTGGTGGCGTGCGGTATCGCACTGCGCTCCAGGATTCAGTACAGGAACGAAATCCTCGCGTGCCACCTGCGTGACGTATCGCGTACGTACGCTGACGCATTGGGTACGCACGCTGATGCATTGACATCGCTCGCTGGCGTCCCGACATCTCACGTGTATCGCGTGGTGATGCATGGTTACGTCACCGTGAGTAACCATGCGTTGCCACATGCCGCAGGGTATTCTAATGACGTCATGCGCACCAGACGGCATGATGACGCGTGATTTGCGCGCGACGTCGTGCGTAACGACGCGTCGACCTATTTTACATATGACGCATAAACGAGGCGCAAATAACGGCCAAGTGGGACAGGCCCTTAAGGGTGGCACGGGTACACGGCACATGCTCCGGCAGCTCACTGAGAAATAAATAACTCGAGCTCTGTCACTGAATCTTGCACTACATCTGCACAACATTATGCCCACTGTGATTCTGACTTCATTGTTCCAAGCTGCATTTCCCTTGACAATATTCTTGCTGAAGATAATTACAGTTTACTCACAAATTCCAGCCACTTTGGAGCAGAGCATATGCAAATTCTCACTCAGAGGTTCATAACAGAAATAACATTATTAGTTTTCATCTGCAGTCTGAATCACAGAAGGATGTAATTCATTCCACCTCCAGTGGAGCTGCCAAGTTAGTGTAAGAAATAGTACTGTTGCAAATTACAGTGAGTTATTTTATAAAAAATAAAATTAACAACGTTTTTGGAGACTTTATAAGAGTTCATGGTCTATAAGGATACATTTCTGCTTCAACAGATATTGGGTTGCGTAGGAAGGAACTGCAGATGCTGGTTTACACCGAAGATAGACACAAAATGTTGGAGTAAACTCAGCGGGTCAGACATCATCTCTGGAGAAAAGGAATAGCTGATGTCTCGGGTTGAGACGCTTCTTCAGACAGAGTCAGAGAAGGGGGAAACCAGAGGTACGAAAAGGTACAGAACAAATCAGAGCCAGCACCGATGACCAGGGCTCCAGCAGTTTGTGTCTATCTTGGGTTGCAACTTGTTTGTGTTGATCAGATACCTGAGTTATGTTGGCAAGGCCTTGGTAGGTAGAGAACAAAGTCTTCACCAAAGTTTAACAATGGAACATGGCATAGGTCAAAACAGGTAAAGAGTCGTTGGTATCATTCAGTTCCTTTTGTTCAATGAACTGTTCTTCAGAGATTATTCAGGTTCTAACTAAGGTTCTGGGTGGGGCCTGAGACTGAGAGAAGTATATTTTACCATCTGTCTTCTTATAGTTGGATTGATGACTTGAGACGGTATTTTATAGATCAGTGACTGATTAGGGTGAGTTCCCCCATCCAGGCAGCCCAGAGTATAATATAGGAAAGGATAGAAGAATGGGAGAGGGGGAGAGAAAGAGAAAGGGTGGCCTTCAACTAAGATAGATGCAAAGTAGTGGAGTAACTGAATGGGTCAGGCAGCATCTTTGGAGAACATGGAACGGTGACGTTGCAGGTCTGGGCCCTTTTTCAGAACAGCATCTGTAATTCATTATTTCTACATTCTGGCCTTGAACTACTTTGGTCTAATACCATGACCAGTTGAAGAGCATAACCAGATATAACACAATCAGTTGAAGAACACAAACCCCCTTACCCATCCTTCTCCTTCTCACAAATCGATGCCCTCTAATTGTTGATGCCTCTGCCATGGTAAACAGTCATTGGTAATCCATCCCATTATATGGCAAGTCATTTGGACCAGGATACCCTGACTGTTATCTGATCCTACACCTACACTATTTATATAGCTTATCCTTGCAGGTATGTAACAGGTGTTTTATAGCCTGGTTAAAAGGTTACCCTCAACTTGTTGATGGTGGGTCTCAGCCACATGTTAAGGTTTGGTCATTATTCTGCTATTCAGATTTTCGAGACCAAGAGCAGGCTGGGTGATCGCTTCGCTTCGCTGAACACCTCCACTCAGTCCGTATTAACCAACCTGTTCTCCAGCAACCAGGCGATCAGGTTATAGACAATAGACAATAAATACTCTATTGTCTATTGTCTATAACCTGATCGCCTGGTTGCTCAGAACTTCAACTCCCACTCCCATTCCCAATCTGACCTTTCTGTCCTGGGCCTCCTCCATTGCCAGAGTGAGGCCCAGCGCAAATTGGAGGAACAGCACCTCATATTTCACTTGGGTAGCTTACACCCCAGAGGTATCAACATTGACTTCTCTAATTTCAGATAGCCCTTGCTTTTTCCCTCCTTCCGCTCCCCCTTCCCAGTTCTCCCACTAGTTCTACTGTCTCCGCCTCTTCCTTTCTTTTTCCCACCCCCCCCCCCCCCCGACATCAGTCTGAAGAAGGGTCTCGACCCGAAACGTCACCTATTCCTTCTTTCCATAGATGCTGCCTCACCCGCTGGGTTTCTCCAGCATTTTTTGTCTATATTCAGATTTTAAAGTTGGTTTAAATAAACCCCTTGTTCAAAAGGTATTCATTGCCTTAATTATTAGAAGTATTGAATATAAGAGTCAGGATGTTGTGATGCAGCTCTATATGACTTTGGTTCGGCCACATTTGGAGTATTGCGTGCAGTTCTGGTCGCCCCATTGCAGGAAAAATGTGGAGGCTTTGAAGAGGGTGCAGAGGAGGTTTACTGGAATGCTGCCTGGATTAAGGGCCTGTCCCACCAGCATGCAATTGCATGCGTCTAGCGCGACCAAACGTGATGGCTTGAGGCGTACGGCCTCGTGGGGCCGGTCCCACTTCCAACCGCGGAGCCGTCTGGTGTTGTGCGGGGCTGGTCCCGACATCATACTCACCAATCAGCTGGGCAGGAGGCGGGCCGACTGAATTTGGACGTCGCAAGACGTCGGGCGGTTAAGTCATCACGCAACGGCACGCCGGGCTGTGACGCCATCGTGCAACGCCACGTGCTAGGCGTATGCCGTCAAGACGCTGCATATGGCGTCAAGACGCTGCGTACGGCATCAAGACGCTGCGTACGCCCGTTGAGGCGCTGCATACGGCCTCAATGCGGCTGCGGGCCGACAGGCCGTTGCCGCGCGGAATTTTTGGACAGTGTCAGTTTATTGGAGCACCGCGCGATGTCGGGACCAGCCCCGCACAACTCCATACGACTCCGGAGATCGAAGTGGGACCGGCCCCGCGAGGCCGTACGCCTCAAGTGACCACGTTAGGTCGCGCTTGCCGCATGCAGTCGCATGCTGGTGGGACAGGACCTTTAGGTTTCAGCTGCATGGAGAGGTTGGATCAACTTGGAACGTGTTCTCTGGAACGTCGAAAGTCGAGGTGGAGACTTGATAGAAGTACATAAAATTATGAGAGGCATAAATAGTGAAGATGGTCAGAACCTCTTTCTCAAGGTGGAAATATCCAGCACTAGAGGACATAGCTAGAGGCGATAGGGAGAACATTTAATGTAGATGTGCGGGGCAAATGTTTTACACAGAGAGTGACGGGGGCCTGGAACGCACTGCCAGGGGCGGTGGTTCCAGTTTAGTTTATTGTCACGTGTACCGAGGTACAGTGAAAGGCTTTTTGTTGCGTGCTAACCAGTCAGCAGAAACACAATACATGATTACAATCAATCCATTTGCAGTGTATAGATACATGATAAGGGAATAACATTTAATGCAAGGTATGGCCAGCAAAATCCGGTCAAGGATAGTCCGAGGTGGAGGCAGATACGATGGTGGCGTTTGAGGCTCTTGTAAAAGATAGGCATATGGAAGTGCAGGGAATAAAGGGATATGGATCATGTTCAGGCAGATGAGATCAGTTTAACTTGGCATCATGTTCGTCACAAACATTGTGCGCTGAAGGGTCTGTTCCTGTGCAGTATTGTTCTGTGTTCTATGTTCTAGATTCTAAGTTCAATGTTCTATCTTCTATCTTCTATGTTAAAACAGTTGTAGCTGCACCGAAACAAGCCCTTCGGCCCACCATGCCCATGACCAAATACCTATCGACACCAATCCCATGCTGCACCACACGAGTAGCACTGATTGCAACACAGGACAGGTAAAGCACGCAAAAAAACAGGTATTGAGGGAGTGAACAAGGACTGATAGTTGACAGTTGTATGGAAATTGCCACAATTTTGTCTTGTAATACATCTTTCCAGTTGAATTTCAATTTTACCTGGTGACCGAGGTGAATAAAGGGAATGAAAATGGATGGCAAGTGTAACTGATGCCATTGTTTATGTAAACCTCAACACCCACGGCTTTAGTGGAGGCGGCAGTTTCTGTGTTGTAATTTCTTTGAAGAGATTTGCTTTCACAAAAAAACATATCAAGCTCCATTGACAATAACTACATGTACAAGCTTGAGGAAGATTTCCTGGCAGTGTCCTGGAAGAGAGGGATTTGCATATACCATCTTTACAGGTTGTTTTTAATATTGATTTATAACTTTATCAGGATCCTGAGAAGAATTCAAGAAACCATTTTCCGTTTCGACTGGGGCAAAATGAGTTGGAAAGAAAGTGACAATTTTGAAAAAAATGCCCAGAAATTCATCTCACAGTTAGTAGGTTTAAATTTGCTGCATAAACATGATTGCAGATTCTAATCACTTACAAAAATGGTTTGATTGTACTTCATTGTCTCGTACCTAAGTGCAATGAAATTATTTTTTTACATACAGTTCAGTGACAATCCTACCATACATTAGGCACAATCATGCTAAGTAGAAGAATGTAAGAAAGTAGACCACACTAAGCCAGTACACAAGAGTCAACACCATATTAGACGCCATTCTGCACCCTTCAAGTCTGAAATGTTTTAAAAATTTGGTTGACTTTAGAGATCCACAATGCAGATATGCCAAGTCCCCACATAAAAGATTTTACTACCACAGTTTCTCTCTCCGAGCATTCAAAAAGGCAATTTTCTTTGTAATGCTTTCCACTACCAGAGCTGACCCAATACACTGAAGTGAATTAGTCACGGAGAGAACATATAAACTCCGTACAGACAAGCACCCATAGTCAGGATCGAACCTGGGTCTCTGGCGCTGTAAGGCAGCAACTCTACCGCTGCGCCACTGTGCCACCCTAAATTGTTGAGGGCTTGAGTTATACGGAGAGGTTGGGCAAGCCATGCATTGACACGAGGGGTTGAGATGGATTTGGCGTGGGAAGGTGGGACTAGCTTGGGTGGCATGGACGTGTTGAGCCGAAGAATCTTTTTCCATGCTATATGACTATGACTAATTCACAATGACAGGGGGTACGGACAGGGACTATGACAGGGGGTATGGAGAGAAGGCAGGTACAGGATACTGAGTTGGATGATCAGCCATGATCATATTGAATGGCGGTGCAGGCTCGAATGGCCTACTCCTGTTTCTATGTTTCACTTCAGTGTATTGGGTCAGCTCTGGTAGTGGAAAGCATTACAAAGGAAATTGCCTTTTTGAATGCTCGGAGAGAGAAACTGTGGTAGTAAAATCTTTTATGTGTTGACTTGGCATATCTGCATTGTGGATCTCTAAAGTCAACCAAATTTTTTTAACATTTCAGACTTGCAGGGTGCAGAATGGCGTATAATATGGTGTTGACTCTTGTGTACTGGCTTAGTGTGGTCTACTATCTTACATTCTTCTACTTAGTATGATTGTGCCTAATGTATGGTAGGATTGTCACTGAACTGTATGTAAACAAATAATTGGTTTTCTCTGGGTGCTCTGGTTCCTCCCATACTCCAAAGATGTACAGATTTGTGGATTAATTGGCTTGGTATAATTGTAAACTGTCCTTAGTGTGTGTAGGATAGCTTTAGTGTGCGGGGATCACTGGTCGGCGCGGACTTGGTGAGTCGAAGTTCCTGTTTCCGTGCTATATCTTCAAATTAAATTAAACTAAACTGAACTAAACTAAATTAAACTAAATTAAACTAAACTAAACTGATTCTGATTTTCAACAGAGAAGTGCATTGATGCATTCCCTAATGGGCTGAAGCAATGCACTAGAGTAGAATAGTGCAATAACTATATGTTTTGGCATCGTATTAACAATGTGGAAAATTGCCAAAGTAGGTCTCAATCATTGAAACACAAACAAGATGAAACTTGTTCTGCACCTGGTGTGGAGGGTGGTGAGTTTAATGACACATGTCTCCATCTGGGTTACTCTTGCACTGAGACCTTTAATGACCTCATCCACTGGGTAAAGCAAGAGAAGCCAAAAACAAAAAGGTTATGCATAAAATCATAGATTACTGCAGCTAGTCTGGTCTTTACCAGGTTTTTCAATAAACCTGTTCAGTTATTCTCACACTTGGATATAGCCATTGGATATCCTTTCAGCTATCTCTCCTTGGATCCCATGCGATCTAACCTTCCAGAGCAGCCTACCTTGTCGAATGCGTTACTGAAATCCATGTACACAACATCTACAGCTCTGCCCTCATCAACCTTTTTCGTTACATCTTCAAAAAAATCAATCAGATTTGTGAGACACGACCTCCCACGTACAAAGCCATGCTGACTATCTCCAATCAGCCCTGGCCCATCCAAATGCAAGTATAACCTATCCCTCAGAATACTCTCTAGTAACTTTCCAACTGCAGATGTTAAGCTCACTGGCCTATAGTTCCCAGCATTTTTCTTGCAGCCCTTTTTGAAAAGAGGCACAACTTTTGCCACCCTCCAGTCTTCCGGCACCTGTATTTAAGGATGACTCGTAAATTTCAACCAGGGCTCCCGCAATTTCCTCTTTAGTTTCCCACAACGTCCTCGGATATATCTGATCAGGCCCTGGAGATTTGTTTACCATCATACACGATAGTACCTTCAGTATCTCGGAAGAGAAGGAATGGGTGACGTTTCAGGTCGAGACCCTTCTTCAGACTGAACATGGGTCTCGACCGGAAACGTCACCCATTCCTTCTCTCAGAAGGCTCTCGATCCCACCCATTCCTTCTTTCCAGAGATGCTGCCTGTCTGGCTGAGTTACTCCAGCATTTTGTGTCAGTCTTCACCTTACTGTTTCCTGCATTGAATTTACATCTGCCTTATGTCCATATTAGACTTAAGTTGAGGTTTATTATTGTCACAGTGGTACAGTGAAAAGCATTGTTTTGCATTCTATCCAAACTGAACAGATATACTACACATAATTACAAGTCAAACTCAAGTACTATAGGCAGAGCAAAGGGGAAAGTGTAGAATATAGTTCTCAGCACTGTGGTGCAACAGTTCAATAGACAATGTCCAATGTCCGCAGTGAGGTAGATGTGAATCGGACAGTATCTTAGCTTGTGGAAGGACTTAATCAAGTTATTTGGTCAGGACCTTACACCATGATACCCCATATTCCAACTTAATTGAATTTAAACAACTCCTGGCACTATTCCAAGTGCAAACGTTTCCCCAGGTAATATGGCTCAACATTCCTTCCTGATCCAACAAAGCATTCATTCATTCACTTGTTATTGTGGCAACTTGTGTGCAAATTGCATATAAGAGTGACGACACTGTGCATGTAATCCATCAATTGCAAAATACCTCATGAAAGCCCCCTGACAAAAGTTATGATCTGGAAGTGCATACCCATACCCACCCACCTCTCAGTATCTGCTTGCTTATTACACACCTTGGAGACCTTGGTGGCCGATTAGGAAAAGGGGAGATGCAACGAGATCTGGGTGTCATGGTACACCAGTCATTGAAAGTAGGCATGCAGGTGCAGCAGGCAGTGAAGAAAGCGAATGGTATGTTAGCATTCATAGCAAAAGGATTTGAGTATAAGAGCAGGGAGGTTCTACTGCAGTTGTACAGGGTCTTGGTGAGGCCACACCTGGAGTATTGCGTACAGTTTTGGTCACCAAATCTGAGGAAAGACATTCTTGCCATAGAGGGAGTACAGAGAAGGTTCACCAGACTGATTCCTGGGATGGCAGGACTTTCATATGAAGAAAGACTGGATAGACTCGGCTTGTACTCGCTAGAATTTAGAAGATTGAGGGGGGATCTTATAGAAACTTACAAGATTCTTAAGGGGTTGGACAGGCTAGATGCAGGAAGATTGTTCCCGATGTTGGGGAAGTCCAAAACAAGGGGTCACAGTTTAAGGATAAGGGGGAAGTCTTTTAGGACCGAGATGAGAAAATCATTTTTCACACAGAGAGTGGTGAATCTGTGGAATTCTCTGCCACATAAGGTAGTTGAGGCCAATTCATTGGCTATATTTAAGAGGGAGTTAGATGTGGCCCTTGTGGCTAAAGGGATCAGGGGGTATGGAGAGAAGGCAGGTACAGGATACTGAGTTGGATGATCAGCCATGATCATATTGAATGGTGGTGCAGGCTCGAAGGGCCGAATGGCCTACTCCTGCACCTATTTTCTATGTTTCTATGTTTCTATGAGACAACGTGATGCCCAATAAACCAGGCACTTAATCGAGGATGCAGTAACTGTAGTGTCACTAGGGTTAGGGATAGAGTCATAGTGTTATATAATGTGGAGACAGGCTCTTTGGCCTAACTTACCCAGGCTGACCAACAAGCCCCATCTGCACTAGACCCGCATGCCTTTGTTTGGTCCTTATCCCACTAAGCTTTTCCTATGCATGCACCTGTCCAAATGTGTCTTAAACATTGTGATAAAACCTGCCTCAACTATCTCCTCTGGCAGCTCGTTCCATATACCTACCATCTTTTGTGTAAAAAAATTGCTTCTCAGGTTCATATTAAATCTTCCCCCCTCACCTTAAACTACTGAAGCAAATGGCTTTTCTGCACTTGTGTCTGAAGACCAGACCAATTGATTTAGAGACACGAATTTGAATCCCACCATGGATTCAAATAGAGAATTTAAACTGAACAAATAAAATCTGAGATCCGTAATGGAAACCATGAAACTACCAGGTTCTTGTAAATGTTCATAAGTTCATGTTCATAAGTGACAGGAGCAGAATTAGGCCATTCGGCCCATCAGGTCTACTCCGCCATTCAATCATGGCTGATTTATCTTTCCCTCCAAACCTCATTCTCCTGCCTTCCCCCCATAACCCCTAACACCCGTATTAATCAAGAATCTGCAGGAAGGAACAGCAGATGCTGGTTTGCACTGAAGATAGACACAAATTGCTGCAGTAACTCAGCGGGATGGGTAGCGTCTCCGGATAGAAGGAATGTGTGATGTTTTGGGTCGAGACCCTTCTTCCGACTTAATTCAGACAGTCTGGAGAAGGGCCTCAACCCGATACATCACCCATTCCTTCTATCCAGAGATGCTGCCTGTCCCGCTGAATTACTCCAGCATTTTGTGTCTATCTTAATCAAGAATCTATCTATCTCTGCCTTAACAATATCCATTGAGTTAGCCTCCACAGCCTTCTGTGGCAATGAGTTCCACAAATATCTGTCTGGTTCAGGGAAGGAAATCAACCACACCTATCTTTCTGGCCTATGTATGACTCCAGAGTCACAACAACACTGTTAATTCTTAACTGCCCTTTGAACTGGCTCTGCAAACGGCTCAATACAGAAAGAATGAAAGCTTCACCCAGCCAGTAACATTCTTAATGCATGAAGGAAGAAATAAGAGAATCATTAACTCACACTGGAGCTTCAACCAGTGCTACTCCTTCCAGATCCAGGGACAGTTTCTTCCTAGCTGTTATTTGGCAATTGAACTGTTCTCTCACCAGCTGGAATGTGGTCCTGACATTCCATCTACCTCATTGGAGATCACTGAATGATCTTTAATCGCACTTTATCGGACTGTAACGCATTAAACGGTAAACCCTTACGCCACGAACGCAGAGGGACCATTGGGACCACATTGATCACTTTGTAACTTTGTCAACGCCCTATATGTGGTGACTCTTTGCATACTTTGTGTATGGTATGCAAAACAAATGTGTCATGCAGAGTCATAGAGTCATACTTGTTAATCTTGCCCTGTGTGTTCGCATCCAAATCACTGATATAGATGACAAAGTAATGGGCCCAGCACCGAACCCTGCGGCACACCACTAGTCACGGGCCTCCAGTCCGAGAAGCAACCTTACACCATCACTCTCTGCTTCCTTCCATGAAGCCAATTTGCTATCCATTCAGCTAACTCTCCTATGATCCCATGAGATCTAACCTTCCAGGGCAGCCTACCATGCGGAACCGTTTCGAATGCTTTGCTGATGATAATATTTGTATTAACATGTAATAATAAAGTATCATTTGTCACCCATTCAGTACAGCACAAGAGCAGGCTCTTCGGTCTGCAATGTCTTTACCAAACATAATGCCAAGACCAACTCTTATCTACCTGCACATAATCTACATCCCACCTTTCCTAATAAATAGTGGAGCAGGTTTGATAGGTCGATGGGCCTCCTTGTGCTTTTAATTTAGTTCAGTTTAGTTTATTGTCACGTGTACCAAGGTACAATGAAAAGCTTTTGTTGCGTGCTAACCAGTCAGCAGAAAGACAACATATGATTACAATCGAGCCATTCACAGTGTATAGATAGATGATAAAGGGAATAACGTTAGTGCAAGAAAAAGTCTCTCTCAGATGTCCTCTGGTTTGTCCGTGGCTGCCCGAGGTTCACATTCACAGTGTACAGAAACATAGAAACATAGAAAATAGGTGCAGGAGTAGGCCATTCAACACTTCGAGCCAGCACCGCCATTCAACATGATCATGGCTGATTATCCAAAATCAGTACCCCGTTCCTGCTTTCTCCACATATCCCTTGATTCCATTAGCCCTAAGAGCTAAATCTAACTCATACATCATAACATGATAAAGTGGGCCTGGCCAAGCTGGCCATCCGCGAGTGACGGCCCTTTTCCGGGGCTACGTCTGTGCCCGGGTGGTGTTAGAGAGGGACTACGCACTATCCACGGGCGCCCTGGAGGATTTCCGGGAACGCTGGGCACCACGGGGGGTTGAATGCATCCTTGACAAGGAGTGTAAGGAGTGGTTGCCGGAGGTTGCAGGTGGTTGCCGGAGGTTGCAGGTTGTGGAAGGTAAGACCTTCCACAACCTGCAACCTCCGGCAACCACCTTCAACTAGCATCGCAACCGGCTTCGACTAAAAAATTACCGATTTTTAAAACGGCAACCTATTTTTAGTCGCGGCCGGTTTTGAATTTTTTGAAATAATCGCCGGAACATAGAAGAAGCGGAAACCACTTTCGACCATTAGGGAGACTGACAAAAACATCCGGGAACCTCCGGGAACCGCACGGAAACCTTGGGTGGGGCGCAAAGTCTCCAGAGGTTTCCTAAGTGGGACAGGGGCATTAGATAGTTGTATAATAGTTTATTGTTTGTCGTGTATTATGGTGGTGGGTTCTGTTTTGGTTTTCACTGGACTGTATATATTATTTTAATATTTGAATAAATATTTTTGCTAATAAATAAATAAACGATAAAGGGAATCACGCTAATAACGTTTAGTGCATGATAAAGCCAGTAACTTTATGTATATACAAAGTTACCTTGTGCTCTGGTATTTCATTTAATTCACATGCTTAATCAATAATGTTTTATTCTTAATGTTTAATAGACAATAGACAATAGACAATAGGTGCAGGAGTAGGCCATTCGGCCCTTCGAGCCAGCACCGCCATTCAATGTGATCATGGCTGATCATCCCCAATCAGTAGCAATGTTACAAAATTTTGAGCTTTTAAAAATAAAGTCTGCAATTTATCCCATCAGATAAAGCATAAAAAGAAGTTTAATTTGACACTTAATTCACTTTCATATCTTCAGTATTAAAAAAGTTATGGCCATTATCATACTCAGAAATTAGCATCTAGTTCCCTATTGCTTTTCCATTGACTTAACACAAAAGCTGTGATCGAGGACAGTTAAAAGCCCATAACTTTCTTAAAAATTATGGTAACTGAAAGAAATTTTCAGGTATTATAGATTGAAGCATTCTGAAACAAATATGAAACAATCTTACTTCGAAGACATGAAAGTAAAGCATATAATTAGTTAGTTACCTAATTGTAGCTAATTACAAAATTCAATTACTAGATCTAAACATCTATCAATTTCTTAAGAATAGATTAACATTTTTAAATAGCCTAAGTGTCCAAATAACATTCACACAATAATTCACAACATAACATAATTTTTAAATCTAATTTTCATGAATTTACAGGCCAAATGGAAGGAATTGAATGTTTAATACCTGTAAATTAATGGGCATTTAATTCATCTTGCGAGTGAGGATTACTGGAACGCGATCTTTTGGAACGTTGATTTGCGGTGAATTTAACCCCGTATTGGCATGAAAAATACTGCTGTTAATTCGGGGAATAAAATCACCGTGTCGCATGACAAAATGTGAATTAAAGGCTTCTTAAGAAGCACTTTTATACATTTAAAGAAAGCACTTTCGTTTACCTGTCCATTGTGTGAAATCCGTCCCCGTTATCAGCGTTGACGCTTCAGGAGCTGCTTTTAAAATTACTGTAGCGCTGACATTGACGATTTAATAAAAATAAAAAATTCACAAAACGCCGGTAGGAACGATTTTGTCAGCCAAGGCTTGTACTCCAACAAAATATTCCCAGGACAAGGGAGGAGAAACCACGTTTTAACCCCGCCCCCCCTTAAAGGCGCCAAAATCGCACAAACGGCCAGTGGCAGAATTACAGCGCGACTGAAGGTAAGTTTTGTAACATACCTACAATCAGTACCCCGTTCCTGCCTTCTCCCCATATCCCCTGACTCCACTATTTTTAAGAGCCCTATCTAGCTCTCTCTTGAAAGCATCCAGAGAACCGGCCTCCACTGCCCTCTGAGGCAGAGAATTCCACAGACTCACCGCTCTCTGTGAGAAAAAATGTTTCCTCGTCTCCGTTCTAAATGGCTTACTCCTTATTCTTAAACCCCTGGTTCTGGTCTCCCCCAACATCGGGAACATGTTTCCTGCCTCTAGCGTGTCCAAACCCTGAACAATCGTATATGTTTCAATGAGATCCCCTCTCTTCCTTCTAAACTCCAGAGTGTACAAGCCCAGCTGCTCCAATCTCTCGGCATATGACAGTCCCGCCATCCTGGGAATTAACCTTGTAAACCTACGCTGCACTCCCTCAATAGCAAGAATGTCCTTCCTCAAATTAGGGGACCAAAACTGCACACAATACTCCAGGTGTGGTCTCACTAGGGCTCTGTACAACTGCAGCAAGACCTCTTTGCTCCTATATTCGATTCCACTTGTTATAATGGCTTTCTTCACTGCCTGCTGTACCTGCATGCTTACTTTCATAGGCTGATGTACAAGGACCCCCAGATCCCGTTGTACTTCCCCTTTTCCCAACTTGACGCCATTTAGATAGTAATCAGCCTTCCTGTTTTTGCTACCAAAGTGGATAACCTCACATTTATCCGCATTAAACTTCATCTGCCATGCATCTGCCCACTCCCCCAACCTGTCCAAGTCACCCTACATTCTCATAGCATCCTCCTCACAGTTCACACTGCCACCCAGCTTTGTGTCATCTGCAAATTTGCTAATGTTACTTTGAATCACTTCATCCAAATCATTGATGTATATTGTAAATAGCTGCGGTCCCAGCACCGAGGCTGGCGGTACCCTACTAGTCACTGCCTGCCATTCTGAAAGGGACCCGTTAATCCCTACTCTTTGTTTCCTGTCTGCCAACCACTTCTCTATCTAGCAATGTTACAAAATGTTGAGATTTTAAAAATCAAGTCTGCAATTTATCCCATCAGATAAAGCATAAAAAGAAGTTTAATTTGACACCTAATTCACTTTCATATCTTCAGTATTAAAAAAGTTATGGGCATTTCCATACTCTGAAATTAGCATCTTGTTCCCTATTGCTTTTCTATTGACAACACAAAAGCTGTGATCAAGGACCGTCAAAAGCCCATAACTTTCTTAAAAATCACAGGAACTGAAAGAAATTTTCAGTTTTACTTCGGAGCCACGTGAGTGACTACGTGAAGAACCCGTCCAGCACGCATGCGCGACATTAGCGTTCACGCAGTGCAACAGCGACGACCGGGAGTACAGGCGCTCCCGCTACACGTCGGTGGAAAATAAACAGCGGACCATCAGGTAAGTCTTACTCTGTGGTCGTAATCAGCAAGCTGTGCTCTGCTCTGTATTCCAGGGGAACTGGGAAAATGAGCAGCACGGCAAAGGAAGAAAACCGCCCCCCGTTCGACTCCAACAGAACGGGAGTGTTCCATCAGTGGGGGGTGAGAGGCGGCACCTGGACCGCATATGCTGCGGTCCACCCTCATCGAGACCGAGCCGAGCCCAGTCCCGCTAGCGCAGCCTGATGAGCGGCAGCGGGCTGGAGGAAAAGTTTAAAAAAAAAACAAAAAAAACGGCCGGTTATGTCTGACTCCGATGAGGAGGGTCCGCCTTAGAGCGGCAGAGCTAGCCGCCTGAGCCGAATGGAAAGGCTCATGGAGCAACTGCTCCAGCGAGACTTGCTTCAGGAGCTAGAGCAGTCTCGCCATGGGGATCAGGCACTCCCACAGCAGTGCTCTACAATGCACTGGCCATCGCTTTCCCCTCAAAGCAGGGCAGCGTTGGCGACCAGGGCTGGGCTGGTCAGGAACAGGGGTCATTGGCTGAAGATGTCGGGAGTACGCTTGGGGTACAGGATCAGGAAGAGCTGCTGGGTGTGGAGATTCGCTACGTGGTTTCACCACGAGCAGGGCGGCCATTGGAGCCAAAACTGGCGGCCAGCATCAACCACCTGTCCCTCAAACCCCTACAAGACAGGTACTTAATGAGGCACTAGAGCTGGAAAACTGCAGTTCGCTCAATGTACCGGCTGTTAACAGCCAAATCTGGGGGGGGGGGGACAGAGTATCCGGAACCAGGAGCTAAAATCCTCAAGCTCCTGACGACAGGGATAACAGCCTATGCTCGTTCCGTGGATGGGGTGGATATGACCATAAACCAGCAAGACACTCTGGCTCTGCTGTGCTACACCCAATATGAGATAAATAACCTCCGCAAGGAGAGAATAAGACCTGCCCTCAATCCCAGGTTTGCAGGACTGTGTAAAACACCGGCCTCAGAGCCGCAGATCCTGTTATTTGGAAGGACAAGTGAAAGACCTGGAGGAAGAGTCCAAAGCATTTGGCCTCATGAGGGCAGGCCCCGGAACGAGCAGACCCACACAAAAAACCAGACGGCAGTACCCCACCGCGTCCACCAGTCAAGGTCAAATTTATGTAACTGGTGAAAGCTCGGGGTCCGCATACTATCCCCGAAAGCCTTTTTAGGCCAGGGCCCAGAGCGGACCCCATGGAAAATGCGCCACCCCCAATCAGCAGTACATCAGCAGTACATCCAGCAGTATAACGACGGATGAACAAACAGAAGAAAGGAACACTACCATAACTATGGAGGTAGGTGGGTCTGGTTCCTACCAGCATGTAAATGGGGAACTGTACTAACAGGAGGTGTCTCACGAATGATAGTTATATACTTAACAGTATTCGGGGATACAAAATAGAGTTCATTCAAGAAAACATGCCACCAGTTCAGCACGTACCCCAAAGGGTCTTTACCCTCTCAGTCAAAGAGAACTAGAGGCTCAAGCAGAACTGGTGAGGTTACTTACAAAGGGTGTCATTGAGAAATCCAAACATGATCCTTTGGAATTTGTCTCAAATATATTTACCAAAAGCAAAAAAGATGGTGGATGTCGCATCATCATTGACTTAACCTCACTAAATACCTTTGTTAAGTATGTACATTTCAAAATGAAAACATTTGTAACTGCTAAACAACTGATTTCCAAAGGATACTTTATGGCAAGCATTGATTTAAAAGATGCCTACTATTCAGTACCCATTCACAAGGGTCATCGCAGATACCTGAAAATTTACCTGGATGGGGCAACTATGGCAGTATAAAGTGTTGCCTAATGGGTTGACATCAGCCTTAGACTATTTACCAAGATATTAAAACCAGCCTTGGCAACATTAACGAAACAAAGACATATTGTCATGGCGTAGCTTGATGATATCCTAATAGTTGGCAAAACCATGGAGTTGGCTAAATCAGCTGTATTAGCTACCAAACAATTGTTTGAAACCCTGGGTTTGTCATACATCCAGATAAATCTGAGTTGATGCCATTCACAACTATGGACTATCTGGGATTCACAATTAACTCAATCCACATGTCTGTAACGTTGCCAAAAGGTAAAGCAGCAGAATTGGCACAGATGTGCAACAATTTAATGGTAAGCAATCGACCAACCATCCGACAAGTGGCAAGAGTAGTTGGCAAAATGGTAGCAGCATTTTCAGCTACACAATTTGGACTCCTGCACGATCAGCACCTACAAAGGGCAAAAGTACAGGCGTTGAAACGACATGCAGGTCACTTTGACAGATCCATGAAACTACCCATTGAAGCAATATCAGAGTTACAATGGTGGATATAACACATTTGGCATAGTTCCAGCCCTATCATCATCAATAACCCAACGTTAACTATACAAACAGATGCCAGTGCTCAAGGCTGGGGAGCAACTAATACCATATCCAGCACAGGTGGTAGATGGACTAACCTAGACTCGTCTTTACTACAAACACTGGGCATAAATTATTTGGAAATGTTGGGTGCGTTTTATGGTTTTAAAGCATATTCTAGGAATATGCACAACTTGCATGTTCATTTACAAATTGATAATATCACGGTGGTGGCCTATATTAACCATATGACCGGAATAAAATCGATATCATGTGACAATTGGGTCAACACAATCTGGTAATGGTGGGTCGATAGACATATTTGGCTATCAGCAACTTACCTACCAGGTAAGCTAAATACAGTGCCAGGTCACGCAAATTCAATGATAAACACCGAATGGATGTTAAATCCTAGAGCTTTTGCTAAAATTACAAACCAATATGGCACACCAGATATCGATCTCTTTGCATCCAGACTAAATCACCACGTACCAATGTATGTCCCTTGGGAACCACACCCTGAGGCAGCAGCGATAGATGCATTCGCGCTGAACTGGGGGACCGATTTCTTCTATGCTTTTTCCCCTTCTGCCTTAATCTGTAGGGTACTACGCAAAATACAGATGGACTCTGCTTCAGGTATTTTGATAGTACCAACTGGCCTACACAGCCATGGTTCCCAGTGGTCCTCGACATGGTCATCGAAAACTCCTATGACCTTTCCCAGTAGCCCAGACCTATTGACGCACCCTGTATCAGGCATAAGTCATCCATGCCATGGCAAAATTAACCTACTGGGTTGCAGATTATCAAAAGACCACTGCTGGGACTGGGATTGTCTGACAGGACCATCAACATGATGACACCCGTATGTCCACCAGGAAACAATACCTATCGAGCATCAGGAAGTGGGAAAGATACTGCTCGACTACTGGGACAACGTACTCATCTGCAACCATAACCAATGTACTGGAGTTCCTGGGGGGCCTTCACCATAATGAAGGATTGAGCTACAGCGCCATCAATACTGCCAGACGTGCGCTGTCAGCCTACTTAAAACAGGTGCCAGGACAACAGGCCATAGGGTCCTCACCCCGCTGGTGATCAAAACTCATGAGGAGTATCATCAACTCCAACCCTCTTAGACCTAGGTATAACACAAATCTGGGATGTCAGTGTGGTCCTGACATACCTAAGGGGATGGTCCCCAGCCAGGTCTCTCACCCTGGAAAAGCTAACCCTGAAAACGGTCATGCTGATGCCACTAGTCTCAGCACAAAGAGTCCAGTCCCTCCACTTACTGCGACTGGACAACATGGTTATAACACCAGACCCGGGTCTCATTCACCATTCAGGAGCTGCTAAAGCAGAGCAAGCCAGGAACTTGAGTCCTAGTTATGGATTTCCGGGCATACCCACCTGACCTACGGTTGTGTGTCATGACTCACTTATTCACTTACATCAACACTAACAAGAGATTCTCGAGGGAGAAAGGAAAAAAAAATAAATACAAAAAAAAAAAATGAAAAAGCCTTATGGGTCAGCCACAAGAAACCTCATGGTTGGGTGTCCGAGGCCAAACCATCTCGAGATGGCTCAAGCAGGTACTGGGAGCTGCTGGAGTAGATACTGATGTATATACATCTCACTCCACCAGGGCAGCATCCACATCGGCGGCTAAAAGAATGAACATGGAGAAAACGTTCCAAACGTTCTACCACAAGCCGCTAGCAGAACCTGTGTTATTTGCAGAGAAGAGTTTTAAAATCTGCAAAAATATATAATTTAAGCCCAGGGGAGCATTTTGTCTTTTGTTATTGTTTTAATAGATACCATTATTGTTTACAAAACAGATTATGGTTGATTACGATAACATACTTCCTCCCTTGAATGACTTCGACAGCGAGTGAAGTATGAACTGTTACAACGGTTTGAAATCACAGAGCTTTAAAATCTTCACGTAGTCACTCACGTGACTCCGAAGTAAAATAGTAAGATTAAACAAGAATTTACCAGTTTGAAGTTTTGATCTGTATTTTATGAGGAGTTACGATGAGGGATTACGTGCCCCTCCGCTCCCACCCTCAAATATATAGATCAACAGGTATCTTAGTTCTCCTTTTCTTTACTATGTTTATTTCAATTATTGTGTTTCCTGTGATTCCACACCGCTGCTTTGAAGAATGTCGCGCATGCGTGCTGGATGGGTTCTTCATGTAATCCCTCATCGTAACTCCTCATAAAATACAGATCAAACTTCAAACTGGTAAGTTCTCGTTTAATCTTACTATTATTATAGATTGAAGCATTCTGAAACAAATATGAAACAATCTTACTTGGATGACCTGATATTAAAGCATATAATTAGTTAGTTACCCCAATTGTAGCTAATTACAAAATTCAATTACTAGATCTAAACATCTATCCATTTCGTAAGAAAAAGTTAACATTTTTAAATAGCCTAAGTGTTCAAAATAACATTCACACAATAATTCACGATATAACATGATTTTTAAATTTCATGGTCATGAATTTATAGGCCAAATGGAAGGAATTTAGTGTTTAATTCCTGTAAATTAATGGCCATTTTAATCATCTTGCGAGTGGGTTTTTTGTGGAACGCGCTGGTTTGGAACGTTGCATTTGCGGTGAATTTAAACCTCATATCGGCAGGAAAAATACTGCCGGTTCGTATATTTACATAATGACATTTTCGCAACGTGAAATTTTGATTAAAGGCATCCTTAGAAGCAAGTTTATTTATAAAATAGACGGCTTTCCTTTACCTGTCCCGTACATGAAATCCGTCCCCGTTGTCGGCGTTGACGGCTTTAGAAGATTATTTTTAATTTACTCCTGTTCGTAAGATATCCAGTGCAGTTTAAAAGAAACTTAATAAAATGGCAGTCGAAGCGATTATTCTTTAGTAGCTAACCAGCCCTGTTCAAAATCGATTTGAATAGGCTGGAGAAATTACCGCATTTTAAACCCGCCCCCCCTCTCAAAGGCGCCAAAGTCACGCACACGGGCAGTGACAGAACTGCAGCGCCACTGAAGGTAAGTTTTGTAACATACCTACTCTATCCATGTCAACACTCTACCCCCCAATACCATGTGTCCTAATTTTGCCCACTAATCTCCTATGTGGGACCTTATCAAATGCTTTCTGAAAGTCCAGCTACACTACATCCACTGGTTCTCCCTTGTCCATTTTACGAGTTACATCTTCAAAAAATTCCAGAAGATTAGTCAAGCATGGTTTTCCCCTTCGTAAATCCATGCTGACTCGCAGTATCCTGTTACTGCTATCCAAATGTTCGGCCTATCTCATCTTTTATAATTGACTCTAGCATCTTCCCCACCACCGATGTCAGGCTAACTGGTCTATAATTCCCTATTTTCTCTCTCCAGCCTTTCTTAAAAAGTGGGATAACATTAGCTACCCTCCAATCCACAGGAACTGATCCTGAGTCTATAGAACATTGGAAAATTATCACCAATGCATCCACGATTTCTAGAGCCACTTCCTTAAGTACCCTGGGATGCAGACCATCAGGCCCTGGGGATTTATCAGCCTTCAGTCCCATCAGTCTATCCAAAACCATTTCCTGCCTGAAGTGGATTTCCTTCAGTTCCTCTGTCACCCCAGATCCTCTGGCCACTACTATATATTACTTAATGTTTTATGTATCATTCTTAACTGTCACTGTATGTCATGTTGTCACTTGCGGGCGGAGTGCCAAAGCAAATTCCTTGTATGTGAATACTGTGGCCAATAAACTTATTCATTCAATCATGTGTTTGTATGTATATGTTTTACGTTGTGTGTGGCAATGTTTGTGTGGCCACATGATGATCCATCACCAACCAAGGACGTGTTCCATTTACAGTAACTTTTTCTACACGTTTTCTAAGCCTTCACTTCCTTCCCAAAGTATAGTGTTCAGAATATGTTGCAACTCTCCAGCTGTGGTTGAAACAGTGTAGAATAATGCTTCTCCCATTGTTTTCTTCCTACCGTCTTGCTAGAACAGTTACTGCGTACAGCAGGTGCATTGGTTATATCGAGCTCTGTAGATCTGAAAGGTCACAGCAACTGGCCCCCATTCAAAACATTAAGTACACATTGCATCATATTTCACAACTACAATGTGATGGACGTAATCCGGAATGAAAGGCTTTCTTTGAATCATGCAGAGCAAAATTATAATTTGCTACAGGCTTCTTAAGTCCTGAAATGCAGAATGTTTTCTTTGAGCTGTTGAAGTTTCTCTAACGGGCCTGTCCCACTGCGGGGACCTAATTTGCGAGTTTAGAAGAGTTTGCCCTCGACTCGTACTTGCAGCCATGGTCGACACGGAGGTCCTAGGAGGTCTTTGGGAACTCTCCTTCATGCTTGAAAGTAGTCCCCCGCGTCCTCGAGGCCTCAGCTAGGTCGCGGCATTTTTTTTCAACATGCTGAAAAAATGCCCTCGAGTAGAAAAAGGTTGCCATGGAAAAAAATCAATATTTTTTTTACTCATAGGTTTAGTCGAGGTAGGTCGTAATAGGTCGATAGGTAATGCTATCATAGAGAATCGGAGGCAATCGAAGGTAATCGAAGGTAGTCAAAGGTAAAGCTCGTTGAGAAAAAAAAGGTAAGTAAACCGACCGATAATGTTAAATGCCCGCTAAACTTTATTAAAACGTTGTCTGGCTTCTTAAAAGGGTCTCCCCCCCTTCTCTCCCCCTCTCTCCCCCCCTCTCTCCCCCTCTCTCCCCCTCTTCCCACCCCCCCCCCCCCCTCCGCTCTCTCTAAAGGACTTGCCATAACTGTGCCAGCCGTCTTTTACCTTCCTGTTCTTCGCGGGTGTGAATTTCAGACAGCGCTCCCCCCGCTTTCCCTGGCCCCCGCCTTTGCAATGTGTTTGTGTGTGTGTGTGTAGAACGGTCGATCCGGCTCGTGGTTTCATCGCTGACGGTCGATCCAGCTCGAGGTTTCTCAGGCGAGTGCCCTCGAGCTTGAAGGTCGAAGACAGTCGCTGAAAAAGTCGAGTTAGTGGGACTGGCCCTCAAGTCTCTCAGAGTGTAACGTAGAAACTCTCACCCCTGGCAGTGCATTCCAGACGCCCACTATCTTCTGTGTAAAATACTTGCCCTGCACATCTCCTTTTAAATTTTGCCTCTGACGTTAAAGATGTCCTTTAGTCTTTGACAATTCCATGCTGGGAAAAAATGGTTCAGACTGTCTACTCTTGTTCTTCGTGTGACAGTGTTGCTCTCTGCCATTTTGAATTCCTCCCAAATCCCAAAGTAAATTTCCTCTCACCTCGACAATAGAATAAAGACTCCAATGACATACTTGTTTGAAGGTTAATTGGCTTGGTATAAATGTAAATTGGCCCTAGGGTGTGTTGGATAGTGTTAGTGCGCAGAGGTCGCTGGTCGGTGGGCCGAAGTGCCTGTTTCCCGCTCTGCATCTCAAAACTAAACTAAACTAAAATGATAGACACAAACTGCTGGAGTAACTCAGCGTGTCAAGCAGCATCTCTGCAGAAAAAATAATATGTGACATTTCGAGTCGGAACCCTTCTTCAGATTGAAAGTAGAGGTGGAGAGAATAAATTGGAGTTGAGAAAAGGCCAGAAGTAAATCAGGGCCAGGAACAGAGGACCTGAGGAAGGGTGGAGGCCATATTGGCCCATTGTTGCTGAGGAAGGTGTGATACAAGAGGAATATAAGAATGCGAACAGATGCTACCTGACCCGCTGGCTTTATATTTATCTTCAGTATACACCAGCATCTGCAGCATCAAAAAGCATGGAAACAGATGTAAAGCATGGAAACAGATCCTTCGGCCCATCGAGTACACGCCAACCAAAGATCACTAGTTCTATCCTACACACTAGGAGCAATTTATAGAAGCCAATTAACCTACAAACCTGCACATGCTTGGAATGTGGGAGGAAATTGGAACATCCGGAGGAAAAACCCGTGGTCACAGGGAGAACGTTCAAACTCAGTGCTGACAGCACCCATAGTCAGGATCAAAGCTGGGTCTCTGGCACTGTAAGGCAGCAACTTTACCACTGCGCCATTGTGCTGCCCAGTAGTCTAGAACCACAGATGGCTAGTTTGATAGATTGATTGACCTCCAAAGTTACAGCAATGAAATTAACTCTTAACTACTTTGGAATGGCCGACAAGCCATTCTGTTTGCAAGCAATTGCGGATGAAAAGGATAATTGCTGAAATGCCTGTTTATTGACTTCCACGCCCCACGAATAAACAAATAAAGAACAGATCTCTGAGCTGTCACTGGATGATCACAGAGGTCATGAACTAATAAATGCTATCGACCTAATCTAATGCTATTTAACTATGTAAAAATGTATCCAAAATTAGCCTGGGGCAAAGGGCAATTTCTACCGCTGCACACCTGAGATGCCATAAATAGAATCAAGAAGATGTCGATGGGGCATGTGAGAAAAAGATAAACTGCAGGGGAGAAGGTAATAAGCAGAGAGGGATTTGG
>CM075977.1:380130786-380187408 GCA_038087875.1 Malacoraja senta | reverse complement strand
TTCTGGACTTCCCCAACATCGGGAACAATCTTCCTGCATCTAGCCTGTCCAACCCCTTAAGAATTTTGTAAGTTTCTATAAGATCCCCCTCAATCTTCTAAATTCTCTCGCGAGTAACAAGCCGAGTCTATCCAGTCTTTCTTCATATGAAAGTCCTGACATCCCAGAAATCAGTCTGGTGAACCTTCTCTGTACTCCCTCAATGGCAATAATGTCCTTCCTCAGATTAGGAGACCAAAACTGTACGCAATACTCCAGGTGTGGTCTCACCAAGACCCTGTACAACTGCAGTAGAACCTCCCTGCTCCTATACTCAAATTCTTTTGCTATGAATGCTAACATACCATTTGCTTTCTTCACTGCCTGCTGCACCTGCATGCCTACTTTCAATGACTGGTGTACCATGACACCCAGGTCTCGTTGCATTTCCCCTTTTCCTAATCGGCCACCATTCAGGTAATAGTCTACTTTCCTGTTTTTGCCACCAAAGTGGATAACCTCACATTTATCCACATTATACTTCATCTGCCATGCATTTGCCCACTCACCCAGCCTATCCAAGTCACCTTGCAGCCTCCGAGCATCCTCCTCACAGCTAACACTGCCCCCCCAGCTTTGTGTCATCCGCAAACTTGGAGATGTTGCCTTCAATTCCTTCGTCCAAATCATTAATATATATTGAAAATAGCCATGATCATATTAAATCATAGAGTAAACCTGAAAGACCTGATAATCCACTCGAAGAACATGGAACATGGTACAGCGCAGGAATGGGCCCTTCGGCCCACAATGTTTGCACCTAACATGATGCCAAGTTAATCTGATCTCATCTGCCTTTACATGATCCATAATCCCTCTATTCCCTAGTAATCACAAAAAGCTGGAGTAACTCAGCGGGACAGGCAGCATCTCTGGAGAGAAGGAATGGGTGACATTTTGGGTCGAGACCCTTCTTCAGACCCTCTATTCCCTGCAGTTCCATGTGCCTATCCAAAAGCTTCTAAAAAGCTACTATCCCCTCTGCTCCACCACCACCCCTGACACTGTGTTTCAGGTCCCACCACACTGCACGTAAAAAAACTTGCTCTTCACATCTCCATCAAACTGCCCCCTCTCACCTTACAGTGTTGGACATTTCCACCCAAGGAACAAGTTCTGACTGTATACCCTATGTATGTCTGCCGTGCTCCTGTTGTCTTGTATCCTTGAGCTCTTGTGAAGGGGTGAGGTGTAATTAAGATCACAAGGAGTATAGTCATTGTAGTCATGCATGTATGGATGTTTTTCACCTTGACAGCAAGCGGAACAAAGTTTCCCCCCATATCTTGGTAGATGTGACAAGAAAACCAATAGCAAGAATGGAGTTTAGTTTATTGTCACATGCTGAGGTACAGTGGAAAGCGTTTATTGTGTGCTAACCAGTCAGCAGAAAGGCTATACATGATTAAGACGATACATAGATACATAGATACATAGAAAATAGGTGCAGGAGTAGGCCATTCGGCCCTGCACTGCCATTCAATATGATCATGGCTGATCATCCAACTCAGTATCCCGTACCTGCCTTCTCTCCATACCCCCTGATCCCTTTAGCCACAAGGGCCACATCTAACTCCCTCTTAAATATAGCCAATGAACTGGCCTCGACTACCCTCTGTGGCAGAGAGTTCCAGAGATTCACCACTCTCTGTGTGAAAAAGTTTTTCCTCATCTCGGTCTTAAAGGATTTCCCCCTTATCCTTAAGCTGTGACCCCTTGTCCTGGACTTCCCCATCATACATGATTGTCTCTCTGATTGTCTCTTTTAAGACAATATCAGAGTGAGGTTAGAGCAGCTCCTACTTCTCCTGAGATTAACAGGTTAGATTAAATTAGATACTTTTATTAGATTATTCTTGATGGCTAAAATTATATTCTTCACCTCTCCTCTTCACTATCTCTCTCTCTCCCTCCCCTTAACATTTTTATCACGTTGTATATTTGACACAAAACCTGTTTTGGCTAAGGGTGTTCTACAGCAGCTGCAAAGTGATGCTGGAAGCAAATCTGATTGCCCAGCAGATATTAGCTTCAGAGAGAACATGGACAGACTTGACTCTTTTCTCTGCAAAGTTGGTTACAGGGAGATCTGATGGAAGTATATAACAATTATGAGAAGCATACATATTATTGACAGTTAGAACCTTTTTCCCAGGGCGGAAATATCATATACGAGAGGGCATGGCTAGAGGGTGAGATGGGCAAAGTATAAAAGAGCTGTGCAGGCAAGTTCATACACAGAGGATGATGGTGGTGCCTGCAATGCAGTGCCAGGGTGGTGGTGGAGGCAGATATGATAGTGAGACTTATAGATATGGCATATGGATATGCAGGGAATGGAGGGATATGGATCATGTGCAGGCAGATGAGATGTGTCTGTGTGCCTTTCACGAATACATGCATATGTGCATGAGTGTGTGGAGGACTGATAAATGAGGAGTCATTATAAAGAATTCAGCTAGTGAGAAGATAAATATGTTTCCGATCAAAGGACAAGATCTTTGGTTGCAGCACCACTTTCCAAAGGTAAGAATTGCCATGTGTTTACCATGCCTGGGGCCATCAAGCATTAGCTGAAATATGCCTGAACTTCACTGAATCAGCTCTTCCCAAAAGCAACATTAAACATTAATAACTCAGAACTTAATGTTGAAAACAGGAAAAATCAAAAGGTTTTCTTTGGCTAACATCTTTCAGTGTTAATAAATAATGTTTAACATTAAAGTGCGAGAAACCGTATTTTATTCATTGCATTTATTTTGTGACAGGGTTTGCTGAGTTCTCGGGTACTTCTTTAAATCATATCGAGAGGCCTTCTGAAAAATTCTGTGGGTTGCCAAATTCAAATGGAGGAGATTGCAAGAGATGAATGTTTTGCTTTAGCAGGGTGATAAGTTTCAATTTTCCCATCAGTGAAGATGACAGCGGTGGGAACTGAGTGGGAAGAGTGCTGATTTCGGCCAAAACAATCCGTTTTTTAAAAATAATCTTTATTTGCAGGAAGTTCAGAAGTTTTAGTTTTAGGGATATAGCATGGAAACAGAAGTTTCAGACCACCACGTGTACCCTGACCAACAATCACCCTGTACACTAGTTCTATCCTACACTCTGGGGACAATTTACAGAAGACAATTGACCTACAAACCTGCACGTCTTTGGAACGTGGGAGGAAACTGGAGCACCCGGAGAAAGCCCACGCGGTCACAAGGAGAACGTGCAAACTCCGCACAGACAGCTCCCGTAGTCAGGATCGAACCTGGGTCCCTGGCGCTGCAAGGCAGCAACTCTACTGCTGCGTCATCGTGCCACAATCGTGTCGCCTAAAGATTAAGCATCTTGCCGGTATTTTTTGACATTCTCTCCTTTTTTAAAAGAACCCATTAAAAAAAAAAAAAAAAATCTGCCAAAATCTATCCTTGCCTGTTTGTGAAGGTGGTTTCCATACTTTTCCTTTGAGTCACTGAACTATCCTGCTTGTAACATTATCCTCACCTGCGGGTGAAAATTCACTGGGATATTGCAACCTCACACAGTTTTAACCCATAGTATACATTTATTTTACTGAGAAACTTAATTGATATACTTATCTCCGATTAATGAAGTCATGAAATCAACTATCAACGGAGATGGGATAAAATAATGAAATGAGCAGTGTTGAGGAAATGTTCTGCTGTTTGTGGATGGGAGGACAAATGGAACCCGAGGAGGAGTATTTGAAAAAAGACAGAGAAATCTCCTACTATTCACTTTCAGTGTTCCATAGAAAGTAGAAAAGAAGAAAGGCTATTTCAATCATCGAGTTGTACAGTATATAAATTGATCCAGCTGATGAGGATGTCTACCCAAGTTAGTCCCATTTGCCTACCATTGGCCCATATCCCTCTATTCATGTACCTGTCCAAATACTTCATCGGGCAACTTGTTCCATGTACCCACCACCCTCCGTGTGGAACTGTTGCTTCTCAGCTCATTTATAAATCTTCACCATCTCACTTTAACTCTATGGTAATCTAAAGAGGGTCATAGAAACATAGGAACATCGAAAATAGGTGCAGGAGTAGGCTATTCGGCCCTTCGAGCCTGCACCGCCATACAATATGATCATGGCTGATCATCCAACTCAGTATCCTGTACCTGCCTCTCTCCATACCCCCTGATCCCTTTAGCCACAAGAGCCACATCTAACCCCCTCTTAAATATAGCCAATGAACTGGCCTCAACTACCTTCTGTGGCAGAGAATTACAGAGATTCACCACTCTCTGTGTGAAAAATGTTTTTCTCTACTCGGTCCTAAAAGATTTCCCCTTTATCCTTAAACTGTGACCCCTTGTCCTGGACTTCCCCAACATCGGGAACAATCTTCCTGCATCTAGCCTGTCCAACCCCTTAAGAATTTTGTACGTTTCTATAAGATCCCCCCTCAATCTTCTAAATTCTAGTGAGTACAAGCCGAGTCTATCCAGTCTTTCTTCATATGAAAGTCCTGACATCCCAGGAATCAGTCTGGTGAACCTTCTCTGTACTCCCTCTATGGCAAGAATGTGGCAAGTCCTGACCTAAAATGTCACCAATCCTTTTTCTCCATAGATGTTGCCTGTTCAGTTACTCCAACCAGAGCTCCCGGAGTAAACCCGCGTGGTCACAGGGAGAACGTACAAACTCCGTACAGAACGCACCTGCAGTCAGGATCAAACCCGGGTCTTTGGCGCTGTAAGGCAGCAACTCTACTACTGCGCCACCGTCTTCTAACCTGCATTCTTTTAATGATAATAAATGACAGAAATGTTCAAATTTTTGCTGGCCATGGAAGAATTGTCAGACAAGGACACTGAATGTGGGACCGAATGTGCAAAAAACAAACAGGCAGCAGAGACAAGCCAGGTAATTAGAAGCAGGTGATTCCAATGTCAGTAATAGGGAAATTAGCAGAACAAATCCTGAGAGATAAGATTAATTGGCTTTGGGATAGGCAGGAATGAATTACAATAGGATAGCCTACATGGCTTTGTTAAGGGGAAAATCCTATCTGTTTACTTTAGCTGCATTTTTCCAAGGAGGTGACTAATTGTGTTCCTGAAGACAATGCAATTGAAGCAGGTGGCCACGGTGGCGCAGCGGTAGAGTTCAGCGTTTGCAGCGCCAAAGTCCCAGTTCGATCCCGACTATGGGTGCTGTCTGTATGGAGTTTGTACGTTCTCCCCCATCTCCGAGTGGGTTTTCGCTGAGATCTTCGGTTGCCTCCCACACTCCAAAGACGTACATGTATGTAGGTTATTGGATTGGTGTATGTGTAAATTGTCCCTAGTGTGTGTGTAGGATAATGTTAATGTGCGGGAATCACTGGTCGGTGTGGACTCGATGGGCCAAAGAGCCTGTTTCCATGCTGTATCTCTAAATTAAACTAAGCAGTCTACGTTGAGGCCTTGGATATGCCCCACATGGAAGATCAAGTTCAAGTTCAAGTTCAAGTGAGTTTATTGTCATGTCCCCCCTGATAGGACAATTAAATCTTGCTTTGCTTCAGCACAACAGAACATAGTAGGCATTGACAGTACAAAGGGTAAGAATCCAGGGCAATTTGGCAAGTCGGAACCACAGTTGGCTTGAAGATTGAAGGTTTTTATATGAATGGAAGCCTATGACCAGTGCACCACAAGTAATGGTGCTGGGACTCCAATGTTTGTTATAGATCAAGATGCCCATCTCAACTAGTCCCATTTGCCTGTCTTTGATTCATATTTTTCTAGTCCTTTCCTATCCATGTACCTGAAAAAATAATCGGATAGCATTAGTGGGGGATTTCAACTTTGCGACTCTATTGAGCCATATAGTGTGGAAACAGGCCCTTCGTCCCAAGTTTCCTACACCGACCAACATAATCGTATCTACACTAGTCCCAACTGCCTGCATTTGGCCCATATCCTCTAAACCCGTTTGTATCCATGCACCTGTCCAAATGGTTTCTTTATTGTCACGTGTACCAGGTACAGTGAAATACATTATTTGCATGCAGATCAGCAAGACTATCCCAGTACACAAGCACTATTGCCCCGGTTAGTGCAGTATGCACAGAGCAGCCCACCAAGTCCCTATGCAAGAGCCGCCATTTTGGTGCCATATTGGCACATTTTACAGTCCTAGTTGCAGTTGGCCGCAAAGCCTGTTGCAGCTGTCGCCTCCATTTTGGTCATCCCGTGATCTAATGTCCCTCCACCTTGGCCCTCATCCCCAGGGGCGCCTCCCACAGCCGACCTCGAGGGCGGAAGTAAAAGCCACTGGTTCAGCCCTTGTTCCCCCATCACTGTCTCCCTCCACCTCCTCTTCGAATCCCGGTCCACGGGGCGAGCAGGGGCCGGGCACGGCGGTTTGGATTCTTGGTTACTCAGAATACCAATCCAAAAATGAGACAGTATTGCATGCAACAAACCTCCTGTATGTGTTGTGATTTTAACATGTGATAACTGCCTGTAGGTTAAGGCAGCCAGATTTGAGAAGGAGGGATTGATCTACAGATGTCCCTGGTGAAATGTTATTAGGTTTCCTCCTAGGGGGTCTTCATTTTCCTGATTCTTCTGCATTTCATGATTCTGAGAACCTTAGTGAAGACAAGGAATCCTGGAGAGTTGCAGGAATTGGGAGGCGGGGATAGAGTCATAGTCATAGAATCACACAGCATGGAAATGTGCACTTCGGCCCAACATGTCCATGCCGACCGACCAAGATGCCCATCTCAACTAGTCCCATTTGCCTGTCTTTGATTCATATTTTTCTAGTCCTTTCCTATCCATGTACCTGAAAAAATAATCGGATAGCATTAGTGGGGGATTTCAACTTTGCGACTATTGACTGGGTCTCCCATAGTGCATAGGGCTTGGATAAAGTGGAATTTTTTAAATGTACCCAAGAAAGCTTCTTTAATCGAATCATAGAGAGTCCTAGTAGAGAGGGCAGAATATCTGAAGAAGGGTTTCGGCCCGAAACGTTGCCTATTTCCTTCGCTCCATAGATGCTGCTGCACCTGCTGAGTTTCTCCAGCATTTTTGTGTACCGCACAATATTAGACCTCCGCTTAGGGAATAGAAACATAGAAAATAGTTGCAGGAGTAGGCCATTTGGCCCTTCGAGCCAACGCTGCCATTCAATATGATCATGGTTGATCATCCTAAATCAGTACCCTGTTCCTGCCTTCTCCCCATATCACTTGATTCCGTTAGCCCTAAGAGCGATATCTAACTCAATGATGAAGGGAAATAGAGTCAGTCACAAAGTCATGCTAAGACCAACTCTTATCTGCCTGCACATAATCCATATCCCTCCATGCCCTGCATATTCATGTGCCAATCCAAAAGCCTCTCAAATGCCACTATTGTACCTGCCTCCAACACCACCACTGGAAGTGCATTCCAGGCACCCATCACACTCTGTGCAACAAACACTTTAAACTTTGACCCTCTCGCCTTAAAGTATGTGATATTTCCATCCTGGGAAAAGGGTTCTGACTGTCGAGAACCATAACTACTGGGCTAACTGTGGTGAATCTGTGGAATTCATTGCCATGGACGGCTGTGGAAGCCAAGTCATTGGGTATTTATTACGTGGAGATTTATAGGTTCTTGATTAGGAAGGGCATCGAAGGTTACCAGGAAAAGGCAGGAGAATGGGGTCGAGGGGGAAAAATAGATCAGCAATGATCGAACGGTGGAGCGGACTAATTCTGCTCCTCTGCCTTGTCTTCTTACGAAACCCAAAACTACTGCTTTCCCTCCCCCGTAACTTAGAAGTGGCAGTGAGCAAAATACCATTCACCTCAAAATAAATTGTTAAAGCTTGCCATTAAATTGGAACGGTTATTTGAAAATATAGTATTTGTTTTCCTTTAGCTAAGTGTTGTGACTACAGTAACTGGTGGCCCCTGCAACTTATGCAAGACTTCTAAACATTCCCTGTATTAGCAGGATATATAAAGCACTCGGGTACCATCTTCATGTTTCAATCAACACTCAATTAGTCGAGTCCACACTTGCACTGAACATGCTGCTAGTAGAAGAAGTCTGTCACAACAAGGGAGGCTTTGTCTCCACATACAGCTTGCACACTTAATCTCCACTCATGGTTGGAGTTTGCTTTTATTCAGCAGTACAACTGTTTCAGATTCTTGACTCCTAAGAACGGTAATGGAGAGCTTTGGTGATTGCATTAAATGTTCTGAACACATAACTAAATCTAATTTGATTTTTACCTCTTCTGCCGAGACAGAGGGGCTACAACGCAGCTTGTTTCTTTATTAACCGAGCTTTAAATATCAATGGAAACCACACTACACAAACATTAGGGGCGTGAGTGGGCCATAATGGCCTTTAGTTGGTTCTGCAGCCCCACTCCAGTCCCCCTGCCATTCTCCTTGTCCCTTCATACTGTTACCAAATAAAATGCAGCAGGTTCAACAGGAAAATCTCCAATTTCTGTTTATTCATCAGTTCATAAGTTTTAGGAGCAGAATCCAACGAGTCAACTCCGGCATTCAATCATGCCTGAGCCACCTTTCCCTCTAAACCTCATTCTCCTGCCCTCTTCCCACAACCCCCGACACCCGCACAAATCAAGCATCTGTTGATTGCCGCCCCAAAAATATTCATTGACACGGCCTCCACAGCCGTTTGTGGCAGTGAATTCCACAGATTCACCACCCTCTGACTAAAGAAATTCCATCTCATCTCTCTTCCATAGGTGTGTCCCTCCATTCTGAGGCCATGGCCTCTGGTCCCAGACTCTCCCACCAGTGAAAACATTCAATCCACACCCACTATATTCAGGCCTTTCACTATTCATTCTTAGGATGTGGACATTGTAGGTAAGACTGGCAATATTGTCCATCCTAATTTGCCCTTAAATAGAGTTGTTCTCCAGACTACATCCAAGTGCAATTAAGAGTCATCCGTAGAGCCATACGTGAGCCAAACCAGAGTTGCTTTCTCCAAGAATTCAGCGTACCAGATGAGCTTTCAAAAACAATCTGTAAGTTTCTTGGTAACCATACCAGCTTTTTATTCAAAATGTAATCTTTTTTAATTTAAATTCTCATCTAGTTAGTTTAGTTTATTGTCACATGTACCGAGGTACAGTGAAAAGCTTTTTGTTGCGTGTTATCCGGTCAGCGGAAGACTATACACGATTACAATCAAGCCGTCCACATTGTACAGATACAGGATAAAGGGAATAATGTGTGAGGCAGCTACTGTGCTGGGATTCAATCTTATGTCTCTGGGTCAATAGTCTTGTAACTTTACTACTGTGCAATTTACTTCTATGCTTTTTCTTTGCAACCGGTGCCAAAATATGGCTACTGTGCATTTGTGGGTTATAGAGTCATCGAGTGATCCAGTGTGGAAACAGGGCCTTCTGCCCAACTTACCTACACCGGCCAACATGTCCCAGCTAACACTTGTCCCACCTGCCTGCGCTTGGTCCATAACCCTCCAATCCTGTCCTATCCATGTACTTGTCTAACTGTTTCTTAAACGTAGGGGATAGTCCCAGCCTCAACTACCTCCTCTGGCAGCTTGTTCCATACACCCACCATGCTTTGTGTGCAAAAGAATCTCACTGTGCTGTGCAAACGTGACAATAAAGAACCATTGAACATTTTTGTTAGCATCCACTGCCTTTTCGGGGGAGAGTTCTGAACTTCTGTCACTTTTTCAGTGAATTAATTTGTCAAGATGCTCACCGTGTCTCATCTGAGCAAGCAGTTTCTTTGTACATACACTATTAAATCACGTTCACAAGTTATAGGAGTAGAATTCGGACATTTCGCCCATCGAGCCAACTCTGCCATTCACTTATGGCTGATCTCTGCCTCCTAATCCCATTTTCCTGCCATCCCTCATCATTCTTTACACGCATTCTAATCAAGAATTTGTCTCTTGCCTTAAAATCCTTTCAAAATGTTGAACACCACAATCAGATCACTCTCAATTTTCTACTCAATGGTATACATGCAGCCCAGACCATCACACCACCAACCTCCTTCCATTGACGCCATCTACACTTCACGATGCCTCCGCAAGGCCACCAGCATAACCAAGGACGAGTTCACCCTGGTCACAACCTCTTCCCAGTGAATATTATTAAGGCAGATATAGATAGATTCTTGACTCGTGCGGGTGTCGGGGGTTATGGGGAGAAGGCAGGAGAATGGGGTTGAGGGGAGAGGATAGATTAGCCCATGATTGAATATCAGAGTAGACTTGATGGGACAAATGGCCTAATTCTGTTCCTATCACTTATGAACTTATGAACTTCTCCCCTCTCCCATCAGGCAAAGAGGTACAGAAGCATGAAAATGGACAGCTCCAGACAGTTTCTTTCCAGCTGTTATCAGGCAACATGAACCATTCTCTCAACAGCTAGAGAGCGCTCTTGAGCTACCATCTACTTCTTTAATCAGACTTTACTAGACGTTTATCTTGCACTAAACATTATTCCCTTTATCTTGTATCTATACACTGTGGACAGCTTGATAGTAATCATGTATTATCTTTCTGCTGACTGGATTGCACACAACAAAAAAGCGTTTCATTGTACACGTGACAATAAAACTAAACTAAACTAAAGTACATTGAAGGAAAAATTAATTATGATGTTGTGCAGCCTTACTTTATTATTTTGGATCTCTATGCAAAATAATATAATTGTCCTAACTCCTTAATTCCAACTCCAATATTAACCCTTACAGACCCAACAAATAATATGAAGCCTAGATAATACTAACAGCGGGGAAATGTTGCAACAATTATACAGACTGAGGTAGACTAAAAATTAATCAGCTTTAACCACAGTTAACTCGCCAGTTGACAAAGCATAGATCATGGAACAGTACAGTGCAGGAACAGGCCCTTTGGCCCACAATATCCATGTTGAACATAATTTCCAGGTTAAAGTAGTCTCCTCTGCCTGCACGTGATCCATATCCCTTCATTCCATGCATCTCCATCTAAAAGGTACTTAAACGCCACTATCATATCTGCCTCCACCACCACCCCTGGTATATTGTTCAAGGCTCCCACCATTCTCTATGTATAAAAAATTGAACTATGCATCTTTAACCTTTACCCCTCTCACCTTAAATATGCCCTTTAGTCCTTGATGTTTCCACCCTGGGAAAAAGATTCCGACTGTCTACCCTACTAACTATGTCTCTCATAATTTTATACACTTGGGTATATACCACAGCTCTAGCTTAGACATTAAAAGGAGCATCCACTGTTCCTTCTCTCCCAGAGATGATTCCTGTCCCATTGAGTTACTCCAGCATTTTGTGTCGATCTTCGGTGTAAATCAGCATCTGCAGTTCCTTCCCTACACATCCACTGTTCAGAGTCTTTCATAATGCGTTTGCCAAAGACATTAGCTAAGTATAAAAGCCTAAATTTCAAACATACATGCTTAACTTTCAATGCTCTCCTCACACCTCATCTCGCTCACTGTATGGTCCCAGACAATCCCGTTAACTAAGTTGTTAAAAGCATCACGGTAGATCAAAGTCTCCTGTCAAAAACACTCACCGGTTCCTCTTTGCTGGAATTCTGCTGCTTAGACTTGGAACAATATTTATTTATCCTACAACCGTAAGGAAAGCTTGGGAAAACATTCCCCGATGCCGTTGATCTGTAGCTTTTCCAAGTTAGCACGATTTCTGAATCCTGATGAGATTGATCTTTAGATAAAACTTTGATTATAAATGTAGTGCATGGAATCCAAGGCAGAACCTCTCATGGGCAGAATTAAGTATTGCAAATATTCATTAAAGTTAATTCACATCAGATTTACAAAAGAGCATGTGAGGGTTCATGACCCTCATTATATGGTGCACCAATTTATTTCTTATTTGTATTTCTCCCCCTTTTCTGTTAATTTTCCCTTTCTGCTTTCATTGCTAGACCATTCCTTTATCAGCAGACAACATATTGCTTTGTCTCTGGTGCATTACTAAACGTGTGAGCTGTTTTAGAGTGGCTCGTGGAAAAGTAGCTGGTTACTGTTATATGCAGCTTCAAAGAGGCTCAACTGCTTTCTCAGCAGATGAGACAATGTCTGAATGTATGAGTGTTTTTTTCTTTCGTACGAGAGAGTGTATGGGCTGTAACTTTCCTGGTTCCAGTGGGTTTGGGTGTGTGAGGCCAGGTCTTACCTAGAAGTAACATGTGCATGGGTGCACGAAGCTATATCTTTCACTGGTTTCCACTTCCCACAACTATCTACATATAAAAGGACATAAAGTGCTGGAATAACTCAACGGATCAGGCAGCATCTCTGGAGAACATGGATTGATGACGTTTCAGGTTGGACCTTTCTTCAGATGGCCCAACCCAAAATGATATGAGTCCAAAGAAGGGCCCCGACCCGAAATGTCACCCATCCTTTTTCTGCAGAGATGCTGCCTGACCCGCTGAGTTAAGGGCCTGTCCCACTTGGGCGTCATTTGCGTGACATCATTTACGTGACGTGCACATGATGTGCGCATGGCGTGCATTACGCGCGCAGGCGCATGGTGAGGGCGTGGTGGCGTAGGCAGTGATGCGCGGTCGCGCGCGGCGCCCCAGGATTTTGGGATTCACAAAATCTTCGCGCGCCACCTGCGTGACGGTCAAATGATGCGCAAGTGGGACAGGCCCTTCACTCCAGCATTTTGTGTCCATCTTCCGGTTTATACCTACATCTCTTTCTACACGTCACCTATCCATGTTCCAAAGATGCTGCCTGACCTGTTGAGTTACCCTCTTTGTGTCCTTCTGTTCCATCTACACCCATCAATATATTCTGTCTGAGATTATAATGTACTTAAAGATTCACATAAGTGGATGCTGACAGTAATGTTGGGTGTGGCGTTGGGAGTGTCTGGGCAACTGGTTCTCGTTGTTTGCTGAGTAAAATCATTTAGAGTAATGGTTATATTTTGTTTTGCAGGGTTGGATTCAAGTGCACAGCTCCTGACATGAGAAAATAACTAGGACTTTATTCCTTGGTGGAGGAGGAATGGGGAGATCTTACAGGGGTGTATAAAATCATGAGATGAATAGATCGAGTAAATGCACAGCGTCTTTTACCTAGAGTAAGGGAATCGAGAACCAGAGGACATAGGTTTAAGGTGTGGGGGGGGGGGGAGGAGATTTAATAGGAACCTGCAGAGACATAGGTTTAAGGTGTGGGGGGGGGGAGGGGGGAGGGGGAGGAGATTTAATAGGAACCGGCAGAGGACATAGGTTTAAGGTGTGGGGGGGGGGGGAGGAGATTTAATAGGAATCTGCAGAGGACATAGGTTTAAGGTGTGGGGGGGGGGAGGGGAGGAGATTTAATAGGAACCTGCAGAGGACATAGGTTTAAGGTGTGGGGGGGGGGAGGAGATTTAATAGGAACCTGAGGGGCAACTGTTTTTACACAAAGGGATGTGGATGTGTGGAACGAGCTGCTGGAAGAGGTAGTTGAGGCAGGTACTGCCACAAAGTTTAAAACACATTTGGATAGGCACATGGATAGGATAGGTTTAGAGGGATATGGACCAAACACAGGCAGGTGGGACTAGAGTAGATGGGACATGTTGGTCGGATGGACCTGTTTCCAAGCTGTATGACTCTATGATTCTAATAGGTCTGCAGCTCATTGTGTCTTCTAAATTATAAGAAAATAGCGATTGATTTGATTACGATATGGCCAATGCAGGGATAGCTGATTGAGCCATGAGTGTAGTGGGACCTCCTGGAACTCCTGTAATTCATTTACGCCGCCAGTTTTTCATGACAACCGCTCAAAAGCAGCCTATAAAAGTCCGATCATTTTACAACAGATTTACTATGTATCTCTGGTCTAGACTCACAGGTCGAACTCTTGGCCTCTTCCGAGGAGTATTTTAATGCCATTACTGCCAAATCATTAACGTGCTGTCGCAAAGAGTGGCAAAGGTTAGTGAATTACAAAAGTGCGTGGCTCCGTGTGCGAGAGTTAAATGCCCACAGCTGCTCCTGAATTCTCCCCCAGGTTGAAGTTGAAGCCACTGAGGAGGAATTATTAACAGAATAGCTGTGGCCTGGGGCAGATGATCACAACTGTCTGATTAATGCCATAGATAAGAATGAGATCATCCCTGCACTTTGTGTCAGCTTTCAGTATTTGGCGGAAAGAAAACCCAGAATGTTTCTTCGTACTCAAACATATGTTCCCCTCTGGACAGGGCAAATAATGGTGACTTCTGCCCAGCCGATTCCTTAATTCCATTTTATGGCAAGCAAACGAAACATTCCTTTGATAATCTGCTGCCGATGGTTTAATTTATAGATACAGCGTGGAAACAGGCCCTTCGGCCCACCGAGTCCTCACCGACCAGTGATCCTCACACATTAACACTATCCTACACACACTAGGGGCAATTTACATTTATACCAAAGCCAAGTAACCTACAAACCTGTAAGTCTCTTGCATAATTGTGATAGCATCACAAAACCACAAGGTGCCACTGTTTAGTTACAGACAGAAACATTGGACCTGAATTCCTAAGTGTACTCCCTCAACGGCATTGAACAATATTGTCTCTGTGATTTTCTTAATCAATTCCTGACTATATTATGACTTTAAAACTGTCCTGTTGCAGATTAAGATCCCACGCCAGAGGTTATTGAGTGTATAATCTGGGTTAGAATTTCACCGAGCAGGGATACTATTTATAAGGAACTGCAGATGCTGGTTTAAACCGAAGATGCTGTGGACACAAAAATCTGGAGTTACCCAGCGGGACAGGCAGCATCTCTCGAAAGGGAGGAATGGGTGATGTTTTGGGCTGAGACCCTTCTTCAGATCCATAGGGTATAGGTTAGTAAAGAGACACAGCATGGAAATAGGCCCTACGGCCCACTGAGACCGCGCCGACCAGCAATCCCCGCACATTAACACTGCCCTACACATTCTAGGGACAAGTTTACAATTACACCAAGCCAAAAAGCTACAAACCTATACGTCTCTGGAGTGTGGAAGGAAACCGAAGATCTCTTGGCGAAAACCCATGCAGGTCACGGGGAGAACGTACAAACTCCGTACAGACAGCACCTGTAGTCAAGATCGAACCCGGGTCTCTGATGCTGTAAGGCAGTAGCTCTGCCGCTGCGCCACCTTGCCGCCCCCATTGAGGTGGACTTGTTCTATCTTGCCACTGCTGGGTGAGTTTCCCCTGCTGCCCTGACCACCATGTACACCTCAGCCAAAATCACAAAGGCCGATGTTTAAGTCATTTAACACTTTAGAAAGGAGATGAGGAGGAATTCCTTTAGTCAGAGGGTGGTGAATCTGTGGAATTCATTGCCACACAAGGCTGTGGAGACCAAGTCAATGGGTATATTTAAGGTGGAGATTGACAGATTCTAGATTAGTACGGGTGTCAGGGGTTATGGGGAGAAGGCAGGAGAATGGGGTTGAGAGGGAAAGATAGATCAGCCATGATTGAATGGTGGAGTGGACGTGCTGGTCTAATACTGCTCCTACAACTTCTGAACGTGTTGCTCTGCTGGTTGTGAGAGGACTCAGGGCACAGTACCAACAGAAATTGGTGATTTCTTTCCCTGCGTTGTATCAATGACTACATTTCTGAAGCCACTTACCGTATTTCCCGGCAATGAAGCCTCACCTGCGTCGAAGACGCGCCCCCATTTTGAGTTGCTAAATTTTGAAAAAAGGCTGGCAGGACAGGATCAATGGTTTGGTTTAGTCAGTAGAAAGGAAGATGTGAAACTCCTTCAAGGAGGCAATGAGGCCCGGGGAGCCTCCATCTTCGCCTGTCCCACAATGCGCTGTGTGGTTCAGGTCTGAGGGACGGGGACTTCCTGACTCAGGGAGATCACATAACGTGGAGAGAGAGAGAGGGAGATGGAGAGAGAGCTCGGGACGGAGCAGCCAGCCTTCCGCCCTGTAGCAACACGCCAACCACCACCTCCACCGGTTGCGCCTGTGTCGAAGGACACCGTGGCTGGCTGGCGGGCCGTCTGGCAGAAGGAGCTGAGGTGGCGGCCGGTGGCGGCCGGTCCCGGCGGCCGTTTGCAGCCTCCCGAGCAACTTCCCTCCCCGGCCACAATGCGGTGGCTCCGCGCCCGGAGCGCCGCGGCAGCGGTGAGTGAGTGAGTGAGTTGCTGGCATGATCCCCGACCCCCTCCTTCTCAACGCTTCTGCCCTCCCCGCATCTTTACCCCTGACGGCCCAGCCAAGTTTGCTACTTTGTGCAGCCCAGCCGTGCTGACCCGGGCCAGACTCCCCACACGCTGTGGAAAGGAACTCTTTCTCCCCCCCCCCCGCCCCTCCCCCCAGCGGCGCTGTCCTTTTACAGCCGCTGTACTGAGGGATAGCCAAGTCTATCTTTCTTGGCTAACAATCTAACCTTTGGCCTCCAAGACGCAGGTAAATCTTCGGGTCTTAATTTAGGGTAAAAAATAGCGTCTTCATTGCTGGGAAATACGGTAATTGGCTATAACATCCATCCATATGCTGAGTTCACTATAACTGTGGCCCTTTCAATCTGAGTGCTTATTCTCTCTGACAACATCTCATTCTGCAATAACTTTATATATGTTACCACCAGGTGAAAAACAACCCCCATTGCTACTTGTGTATTCCAGAAATAATGTGTCAAGTTTGTGCTGACTACCAGTAAACACTACAGCCCTATCTTATGACTCAGGCTAAAAGCTAAGTTCACAGTATCGTAAAATTATTGCAGCACAGAAGATGATGTGGCCATTGAGCCGCTGTCAGCTGTTGGTGGAGCAATCCTATCACTCCCATCTCCTACTCCTTCCCCACACCACTGGAAATTAATGGCAGAAAGTTCAACTCATAATGTTCTTTGTGTAAAAGGAGTAAATGAGTCATGTTTGTGCATGTGTGTATGGAGCAATAAGGTCTTTAGACTTTCGAGATACAGCGCGGAATACCCTTGGGCCCACCGAGTCTATGCCGTACATGAGCACTATCCTACACACCAGGGACAATTTACAATATTACTAAAGCCAATTAACCTACAAATCTGTGCATCTTTGGAGTGTGGGAGGAACTGGTGCACCCGGAGAAAACCTACGCGGTCACAATGAGAAACCTACAAATTCCGTACAGACAGAGCCCGTGGTCAGGGATCGAACCTGGGTCTCTGACGCATTAAGGCAGCAGCTCTACCACTGTGACACAGTGCCGCCCCTATCATCATACGTCCTTTATATGCTCTATTTACCAGCTCCATTTAGGCTCTATTTACAAGCTCCATTTAGGCTGGACATGACTAAGTCATAGATTGTCTCCAAATACACTGAGCTGCCCGTGATGAGGATAGCTGCAGTTACCGAGACAGATCAGCTCCAGACCCACTGCACATTACTGGTGGGCAACATACACCATGAGATCTCAAACTTCCACAACAGTTTGGACATTAAGGTTTTCACACTAGGGAGTACAGTGTGCAGTTCTAAGCAGGCTGGGACTCACCTCCCATGTCCTTGGAGGTATATGGAGGTGTCCCGGTGCCAATATTGTTTCATGGAAGGATATATGCAGAGATTGGAAAAATTGAGAATTTTCAAACCATATACTGCAGTATGGATGTGGCTTAAATAATATCATGGCTGCTTTGATTGTAAGCTCAACTGTGCATTCCAATTGACAACATTTCAACTTCATTTTTATCAAGATAGACACAATATGCTGGAGTAACTCAGCGGGTCAGGCAGCATCTCTGGATAGAAGAAATGGGTGACGTTTTGGGTTAAGACCCTTCTTCAGACTCAAGCCGAAATGTCTCCTACTCCTTCTATCCAGCCTGTCCCGCTGAGTTACTCCAGCATTTTGTGTCTATCTTTGGTGTAAACCAGCATCTGCAGATCCTTCCTACTCATTTTTATCAAGAATCTAAATACCTCTTCATCCACTATTCTTTGAGGAAATGGAAGAGTTTTAATGACTCACAGTCCCTGGAGAGAAAATAGTTCAACTTGACTCTGGTTTAAACGAGCATTCCTTATTTTTTAAAAGCAACTCCTATTTTTAGGTTCGCTCTCAAAAGAGAAAACATTCTCTCCACAGTCCCCTTGTTTAGATACCTCAGAATTCGATATGTTTCTGTCGAGTTCCCTAAACAACAAGGTATGAGCTTAGCCACTACAAACTTTCATCGTAAGATAAGATTCAAGATTCAAGATTCAAGAAGTTTATTGCCATGTCAACAAGTTGATAGGAATGTGTCTTGGTTCGCTCTCAGACAGATACAATTCAGTACAATACATCTACCACATACACCACAATAAATAATAAATAATACAGACAATATCGTACGAAGGACAATATATACAGGAAGGACAGTACCCAGCAGCGTCATGTTAAACGTAGGTGCAAGTGCAAAAGAAAATGCAAAGTGATTAGTGCAAAATGATCATTTGAGATATTAGTTGAGTAAGCCTTCTCTGAACAGCTTCCAATGCAGTTACATTGAACATAGAACAGTACAGCACAGTAATGGGCCCTTCATGCCATAATGTTTGTGCCAAATATGATGCCAACACCAACTCTTATCTACCTGCACATACAAATACAGATACAAATACAAATACAAATTGCCTTTATTGTCATTCAAACAGACAGAGGTTTGAACGAAATTTCGTTCCCCGCAGTCATAACAGCAAAATAAACATAACACACAATTAGCACAGTTTCACACAAACATCCATCACAGTGAATCTCCAGACATCAAGGCTCTTGATGTTAAAGCCCCGGCGGGCGTTGGTAAGTCCCGCGACCAATTAAGCTGCACCGGGCAATGTAAGGCCCTGCTCCGGGCCGATTCACACCCCGCGATTCGGGCGGGCGAAGTTGCCGTTGCGGGAGCTCTCCCAAATCGGTCTCCCACCAGGGACCTGCGAGCTCCCGATTTTACCGTCCACAGGGCCTGCGGCCGAGGCCTCCGAAGCTCCGCAGTCGGGTCGCCGCCGCGCCACCACGGCCTCCGAGTCAGCCAGCTCCGTGATGGTAGGTGAGTAGTAGGTGAGTCCGCAGGCTCTGCGACTGGAGCCCTCAGGTCGATTCCGGTTGGAGGCCGCCAGCTCCACGATGTTAGGCCCCAGCAAAACGGAGACACGACAAGGAAAAGGTCGCGTCTCCGTTCAGGGAAGGGATTAATAAGTTAAAAGTTTCCCCCACCCCCCTCCACACCCCCCCCCCACACATATACACAACTAAAAATAAACCGAAAACATACTCTAACAAGACGGAAATTAAAAAGACAGACGGACTGCAGGTGAGCCGCAGCCACAAGGCGCCGCCACACCAACATAATCCACATCCCTGCATTCCTTGCTATCCAAAAGCCCCTTAAACAACACTATTGTATCTTCCTCCACCACCGCCCACCCTGCATGTTCTAGGCCCTCACCAAACTTGGTGTAAAAAAACGGCCTACACCTCTCCTTTAAATGTTGCCCCCCCTCACCTTAAAGCTATACCCTTTTGCCTTTGACATTTCCACCCTGGGAAAAAGGTTGTAACTGTTTATCGTATCTATGCCTCTCATAATTTTACCTACTTCTGACTGGTTTCCCCTCAACCTCCAACATTCCAGAGAAAACAATTCAAGTATGTTCCAACTCTCCTTGCAGTTAATAGCCTCTAATCCAGGCATCGTTCTGGTGAACCTTCTCTGCACCCTTTCCAACGGCTCCATATCCTTCCGGTATTGGGGCAGCCAGAACTGTAAGCAATACTCCAAATACATCCTTCTTTAAATAAGGAGAACAATACTCTGCCTGGTACTCCTGGTGTGGTCTCACCAATGCCCTACATTACTGAAACATATTCTCACTACTTTTGGATTCAATTCCCCTCGCAATAAATGATAATATTTTGTTGGCTTTCCAACCTGCATACTAGCCTTTTGCAAAATGTAGTTGGATTCATAATTCAAATTTTGCATCTCAACCCTCTGCAGTCTTTTACCATTTGTGTTTTTTTTGGTTGTCCTTAATCATATTTCACATTTCACCACATTATACTTCATTTATCAGATCTTTCCCACTAGCTTAACCCATTCATGTCCCTTTATGGTCTTTTTGTGCCCACTTCACAACGTATTCTCCTTGTCATTGTGTCCTCAGCCATTTTAGTGACAATACCTTCTGTGGCTTAATTCAAGTCACTAAACCCTTATTTTGCCAACCTGTAGAAGATTTGTTTATGCCTATTCCCTGTAACCTGTTAGCCAGTCAATCACATCCCTGAGCTTTGCTCTTCCAAACAAGAAGCAGTTCCATACTAGTCCTGCACCTCTCCTTCAAACGTTGTCCCGCTCATCTTAAAGCGAAACCCTCTAGTCTTTGACAATTCCACCCTGGGAATAAGGTTCTGACTGTCTATCCTATCTATGCCTCTCATAAGGCAGTCTAGATGAGAACATTCGAGGGAAGGAACTGCAGATGCTGGTTTACACTGAAGATAGACACAAAAAGCTGTTCGGGGTCAAGCTGTTCGGGGTCAAGACCCTTCTTCAGATTCAAGAACGTCAGTCTGAAGAAGGGTCTTGACCTGAAACGTCACCTATTCCTTTTCACCAGAGATGCTGCCTGGATGAGAACATGGTGGAATAGCAGGAGAGCTGATCTGGGAGAGAACGTGGTTGAAGGGGAGGAATACAGATGCGTACGCATTCTCCACGATAATGAATTTCTAGTTACTGAGATCAGAGACAGCACAGCAAGATATGATTCCGAAACAAATCTATGAGCATTCTTAAAGTTTGGACCAATTCAGGCTTGTGTTGAATCCACAGTTGAAACTGTTTTACAATTCTGGTCGTTCCAATACAAGAAAGATGTGAAGGCTTTGGCAAAGGGTGCAGAAGAGGTTTACCAGAATGCTGCCTGGATTAGTCTGTGAGCTGCAGTATGAGAGTTTGGACAAACTTGGATATTTTTCTCTAAAACGCTGGAGGTTGAAGGAAAACCTAATTGAAGCATATGAAATTATGAGAGACATAGATAGGGTGGACACAAAATCTTTTTCCCAAGGTGGAAATGTCAAGGCCTAGGTTTGAGGTGAGAGGGGCAAAATTTGAAAATGTGCGGGGCATGTTTTTCACACACAGGCTGGTGGGTGCTTGCAATGCACTGCCTGGGGTGATGGTGGTGGATAGTTTAGTTTAGTTTATTTTAGTTTATTGTCATGTGTAACGAGGTACAGTGAAAAGCTTTTGTTGCATGCTAACCAGTCAGCGGAAAGACAATATATGATTACATTTAAACCATTCACAGTGTACAGATACATGATAAGGGAATGACGTTCAGTGCAAGAGTGGCATTTCAGAGGCTTTTAGATAAGTACGTGAATATGTAGGGAATGGAGGGATATGGACCATGTGCAGGCAGATGAGATTAGTTTATCTTGGCATTGTGTTCGGCGCAGATATTATGGGCCAAAAGGCCTGTTCCTGTGCTGTACTTTTCTATGTACAATAGACTATTTGAATTGTCTGCTGATCAAGGACATCTGAAGTGAGGATATAGACTAGTCATCCCATGAGAAGATGATTCTTACAGTCAGAACAGGCCAGCACTGTAAATATCAAGATTATTGCCAGAGGCTTTGTACATTGGCCAGGTATTTGCAAACATCAAGAATATTTAGTGTCAACATATTCAGCCAGTCAAAAGGAGCCGCATATATACCAATGGGAAGGTCATGGAAACTAAGGAATAAAGGGAAATGAATTAAGGAAGATGTTGGACAGGATGGGGCTTTATTTTATGGAGCAGAGGAAACGGGACATTGTACAGAGGTATATTAAAATGTGAACAGAAATGGAGTGAATGCACACAGTCTTTTTTTTCCAGGGTTGAGGAATGAAGAATGAGGGGGGCACAGGTTTAAGATGAGATTTTGAAGTCTGAAGAAGGGTCTCAACCTGAAATGTCACCCATTCCTTCTCTCCAGAGATGCTGCCTGTCCCGCTGAGTTACTCCAGCTTTTTGTCTCTATCTTCGGTGTAAACCAGCATCTGCAGTTCCTTCCTCCATAAAGATTTTGAAGAAGACTGATGGGCAATTTCTTCACACAGAAGGTGACGCGTATGCAATGAGCTGCCAGAGGAAGCTGTTGAGGCATGTAACATGGCAAGGTTTCATAGACATTTGGACATGTACATGAATAAAAATGATTTAGAGGGATACGAATCAAATGCAGGCCGATGGGACTCAGATAGATATGTTGGTCGCTGTGGATGAGCTGGGCCAAAAGGCCTGTTCCTCTGCGATATGACTCCATTACTCTATCACTCTATAATTGCCAGAAGAACACTCTCACAGGTATGGAAGTTGCTGCAATAACTATTGCAGAGTACATCCACATTGACTTTCGTCAGAAAGGCCATGATGATTTTGTGTCCTTGTAGACGTTCATCCTTTAACTGAATTGAAGTCCAACATGTGGGGTTATGCCCAATGGCAGAACATACACTTGAGGAGCTGAATTTTGTCATTACAATATACATGAAGAGTTGGACTTAATTTATGGGCCTCAATTCATGTTATACCCATATGAACAGCTCTCGCTGTGCAACACCATCAAACATCCACTAATTCTCACACCCATCCAAACTCAAATGGTGAAACGGATTATCTGCACCTGTTCTTAAGCAAACCTCAAAGAGACAAGTTTTCCATGATAGTTTGAATTTCACTGAATCATCATTTAGCTAATTCCTCCTGGTATTTTACACCATCATATTCACCCAGCAGAGATTGAGTCATAGAGTGATGGAGCCATACAGCACAGTAGAAGACCCTTCAGCCCACTATGTTCATGGCGACCATCATGGTGGGACACTAAATGCTGGAGTAACTCAGTGGGTCAAGCTGCATCTGTGGAGAACATGGATAGGTGATCTTTTTAATTGGGACCCTTCTTGACCAACCATCATAGTAGTGTCCATACCAACACTATGTATATGCTGAGCATCTATCCTAGTGCACAGTACCAATCTATGCACTAATCTCATTTACAAGCACCTGGTCTATAGCCTTCCATGTAATGGCAATCCAAGTGTTTGTTGCCATGGGGAAAATCCATGCAGCCACAGGAAGAATGTGTAAAATCCACAGGAAAAAGTAGCAGAGGTCAGGATTGAACCTGGGTCGCTGGAACTCCTTCACCTGCCTTCCCTCCAGTGCCACTGCTCCACGGCTCAATGAGAAGAGGGTAAAAGACATAGTAAAGAAAATGAGAGGAAATGAAAGTGTTAAGAATGAATACTGCAGTTTCTTCCCAGCTGTTATCAGGCAACTGAATCATCCTACCACAAAACAGAGCAGTGCTGAACTACTATCTACCTCATTGGTGACCCTCAGACTATCCTTGATCGGACTTTGCTGGCTTTACCTTGCACTAAACATTATTCCCTTATCTGAACACTGTGAATGGCTGGATTGTAATCGTGTATTGTCTTTCTGCTGAAGTAGACACAAAAAGCTGGAGTAACTCAGCGGGACAGGCAGGATCTCTGGAGAGAAGGAATGGGTGAAGTTTTGGGTTGAGAACCATCGTCAGACTGGTTAGGGATAAGGGAAATGAGAGACATAGATGAAGCTAGTGCGACTTGGGTGGAGGAGGGATAGAGAGAGGGGGACAGGATAGCGCACAACAAAAGCTTTTCACTATACCTCGGTACTCGTGACAATAAACTAAACTGAAGTGGAAGGCTGAGAATGTTTGACGGGCTGAACTGGGCTGTTGTCGAGTTAGGTGGTATTAAATTATAACTAGCGCAAATTGGAGTAGAATTCAGAGGTGTCCACGTTGGCCAAATTATTGCAGAACATAATTGAAGAAATATGTGAAATGAATTTATTCCAAAGTAACTGTAGAAGACGAGAAGACAAAAATCAACAGCAAGTCAAGTCTGGATGTCACAACATTCTTCAAACATTCTTCAACATTCTTCAGAGTAAGAAGTGACTACTTGTGCCAAGTGCCAAGAATCCAAATGCTGTAAATAAGATCTGGTTAACAGACTGAACCTTCAATATTTATAATATTTGAAGAGACAAAGCAATTTAGTATATATTGGTATATAAATGTATTAATGTATGTATCCAATGTTATGATGGCATCGTACATTTGATATAAGCTTAGGGGATAATTGTTAAAAGTCAGCAATAAATAGTGAACACATCCTCTAAAGCTTTGAGAGTATAATGTAGCTGCAATTATCAACTTAACATGATAGCACTTATAAATACATTGTACTAGTCTCTGCCAAAGACACAGACAAAGGCTACAGTGAACAGTGGGAATGTCATTGCGATTTTAGTTTGGTTTAGTTTAGTTTAGAGATACAGAGCGGAAACAGGTCCTTCGGCCCACTGAGTCTGCACCGACCAGTGATCTCCGCACATTAACACTACTTCACACACACTAGGGACAATTTTTACATTAATACCAAGCCAATTAACCTACAAACCTGTACGTCGTTGGAGGAAAGCGACGATCTCGGTCACGGGCACGGGCAGGATGTACAAAGTCCGTACAGACATTTGGGATGGAACCCGGGTCACTGGAGCTGTAAGGCAGTAGCTCAACTGCTACGCCACCGTACCGTGCCGCCCACTGTCTTCATTGTACCTCACGTACAACGAGGAAGATGCTTGTTGGTTCCAGGACAAAGCAGTCCTACAAATCGTATTTAGGGTCTGAAGAAGCGTCCCGACCCAAAACGTCACCAATCCATGTTTTGCAGATGTGCTGCTTGTCCCGCTGAGTTATTCCAGCCCTTTATGTCCTTTCGTGTAAACCAGCATCTGCATTTTATTGTTTCTCCTTATTTAGGATCTTTTTGTCCTCATACCTGATGGTATGTTAGGCCACATTTGGAGTATTGTGTGCCGTTCTGATCTCCCCCATTACAGGAAGTTTGTAGAAGCTTTGGAAAGGGTGCAGCAAAAGGTTTACCAGAATGTTGCCAGGATTAGGGGGTGTTAGCAACAGGAAAATGTTGGACAGACTTGGATTGTTTTCGCTGGAACGCTACAGGTTGTGGGAAGATCTGATAAATTTATGAGAATTGTAGACAGTGTAGACATTCATAACCTTTCTTCTAAAGGTTGAAAAATCAAAACTAGAGAGCATAGCTTTAAGGTGAAAGGGGCAAAATTTAAAGGAGGACAAAGGACAAAGGACATTTATTGTCACATACACCAATTGGTGCAGTGACATTTGAGTTACCACGCAGCACACAAATAAGATAAACACAGCACTATAGAATTTAACATAAAACATAAAAACATCCCCTCACAGCGAAATCAACGTTTCCCACTGTGAGGGAAGGCAACAAAGTCCAGTCATCGTCATCCCGTTCACCCGTGGTCGGGGCCTATTGAGGCCTTCGCAGTCGCGATGTTTCAGGCTCTCTCGCCGGATCATGGAGCTCCGGCATCGGAACAGAGAACACTCTCAGCGGCTTGGAGTTTCCGAAACGGCCGCTCTCTACCGGAGACGGCGGCTCCTGAAGTCCACAGGCCGAGCTGGGCGGAGATTCAACGCTGGCGACCCCCCGGCAAGGATCCCAGGCTCCGTGATGTTAAAGTCAGCGCTGGAAGCTCCGCAAACCACAGCTCCACAATGTTAAAGTCGGCAGTCCCAACACTGCGGAGCTCCAACACGACGATCCCGGTAAGGCATCGCCCTCTCCGCGATGGAATTCAGTGCTGCGCCGCTGCTGAAGCTGAGGCTCTGGCGAGTCTCCGGCAGGAAAGGCCACGCCAATCCAAATGGTAGGCCGCGAGGAGGGGGCAAATATGCAGCTTGGCGGATAGAGGCATCCTCGACCAGGTAGTGACGGAGAAAAACAGTTTCCCCCTCCCCCCCACCCCCCCCCCCCCCCCCACGCCCCACATAAAAAAAAGACTAAAAGACCTCCAAAACAATACGTTAGACTAAATTTTTTTTAAAGGACCAAAGGACGAACAGCTGCTGGCGAGGCTGCCACACTTGATGGCGCCACCACTCGGGGAAAAAAACATTTGATGTGCGGACATGTTTTTTGCACAGAGTGTGGTGAGTGCTGAGGGTGGTGGTTGAGGCTGATATGATCGTGGGTACAGTAATTGGTCTTTGTCTATGCCAAAGGATGGATGGTGCTTGGCTCTGGCAGTGAGTGATGACTGAAGAATGGAGGGCAGACGTTCAGACATGCAGCCCAAGATCAGTAGACATGGATGAAGGATGTACAAAAGATAGACACAAAAAGCTGGAGTAACTCAGCGGGACGGGCAGCATCTCTGGAGAGAAGGAATGGGTGGCATTTCGGGTCAAGACCCTTCTTCAGACTCAGAATCAGCAGGATGTACAAAGTCACTAAAAGCAGTGTCACCCTCCTCTCACACGTGTTTCTTTACCATTGATGGATGAGGTTATCTTGGTCATTTTTTAGGCGCAGCAAGTGAATAATTCAACACATGTCACATAAACAGTGCTGAGTGTAACTAGTGATTTTTTGTTCTGTGTGTTCCCAAAGCCTTCGGCCACCAGGGCTTCCCTTCTGATATTTCTAATTCCACAGTGTATTAGTAGATAAAGGAATGTTTATTATGGTGAGACAACTTCTCTATATTCCTTATATATATATATATAAACAACTTGGACGTAAAAGTGGATGGGTTGGTTAGTAAGTTTGCAGATAACCCCAAAATTGCTGTGGTCGTGAACTGTGAGGAAGACTGTCAAGGTATACGGCACGGTATAGATCAGCTGCAGAAATCGGTGGAAATAGGCAGATGGAATTGAATATGTGCAAGTGAAAGGTGTTGCACTTTGGGAGGTCGAATGTATGGAGAAAATATACAATTCATGGCAAGACTGTTAAAAGCATTGATGCACACAGGGATCTCTGAAAGTTCCAACACTAACAGATGGAGTGGAAAGGAAGGCTAATGTTATTCTTGCCTTCATAGATGGGGGCATTAAGTGTAAGAGTCAGGAAGTCATGATGCAGCTGTATAGGACTTGGATTCAGGGCAGTCTTAACGCATGGGCACGCTGGGCAGTTGCCCGGGCCCCACAAGCATAAGGGCCCCATGCTAATCTATGTATTGTAGAATGTTATTGTAGAACATGAAAACGGAGAAGAACATCTCAAGTGCATGACCGCATATTTGATTCGGCATAAAAAAACTGGAAGTGTAGGGGCCCCAGTGCACTGCTTTGCCCAGGGGCCTTTAATGCTGTTAAGACGGCCCTGCTTGGATTAGGCCATATTTGGAGTATTGCACACATTTCTAGTCACCCCAATACATGAAGGATGTGAAGACTTTGGACAGGGTGCTGAGGAGGTTTACCAGAATGATGCCTGGTTTAGAGAGTATTAACTACAGGTAGAGGTTGGGCAGACTTGGATTGTTATCGATGGAATGTCAGAGGTTGACGGGAGACTTGAGAGAAGTAGATAAAATAATGAGAGGCGTAGCTCGGGTAGACAGTCAGAACTTTGTTTCCAGGGTGCAAACATCAAATGTTAGAGGACACAGCTTTAAGGTGAGAGGTGCAAAGTTTAAGGGAGATGTGTGGAGCGGGTTTTTTTACACGGAGTGGTGAGTGCCTGATACAGACTGCCAGGGGTGGTGGTTGAGGCAGATATGTTAGTGGCATTTTGGAAACCTTTGCATAGGCACATGCATATGAAATTGAGTGGAGTGGTTATGGATTATATGTAGGCATATGAGTTGGTTTTGGCATCATATTTGGCACAGACATTGTGTGGTGAAGAGCCTCTTCCTGCGCTGTAATATTCTGTGTACTATTTTGTATGTTTTATTTATGTTCTCTGCTTCATGCCGCTCTGGGATACTAAGTACCTTTATCTTTATCTACAAATTCTATTTTTCCAACTGTTTTCTGCCATTGTTTATTTGGAGGATTGGGTGGAGGCAGGTAAGTAGCTGGTAATAAACTGGTTAGCTTTGTCTTATTATTTGTGGAGAGGACATAGGCGACTTGATACACACTGTGCAAATTCTTTCTGTTATATTTTCCTGTGGGGTTGCTCTGATGAGTTTGAAAATCCACATGCTATAAACAGATATTCTGAGTTTGAATTTAGTTTATTGTCACATGCACCGAGATACAGTGAAAAGCTTTTGTTGCGTTTTAACCAGTCAGCGGAGAGACAATACATGATTACAATCGAGCCGGCCACAGTGTACAGATAATGTTGCTGTCGGAGTAGAGATTTAAAAGAGTGGAGCGATTGTAATGCATGATTGCAGATCCACCTCGGTGACCAGCACACAAAGAGTTGCCATGGTAGACAAAAGTGCTGGAGAAACTCAGCGGGTGCAGCAGCATCTATGGAGCGAAGGAAATAGGCAACGTTTTGGGCCGAAGCCCTTCTTCAGACTGGGATGGCCATGGGTTGCCATGGGTTGGGTGCCATCTTGGATCTCTTAGCAGGTCAGTAACAGCTGCTATATAAATGGGAGTTTGCTCACATATTCTTATTTTTTTAATGCATTTTTGAAGACTGCTCTATATTTAAAATTTCAAGTACAATATCTGACCTGATGCCTGGAATGTTTAAGAAAGCACTGCAGATGCTGGAACAATCGAAGGTAGAACAAATGCTGGAGAAACTCAGCGGGTGAGGCAGCATCTATGGAGCGAAGGAATAGGTGACGTTTCAGGTTGAGACCCTTCTTCAGACTGATGGGGGCTGGAAGAAGAAAGGAAGAGGCGGAGACAGTAGGCTGTGGGAGAGCTGGGGAGGGGAAGGAGGGAGAAAGCAAGGACTACCTGAAATTGGAGGTCAATGTTCATACTGCTGGGGTGTTTCTCCAATTGACTTCTCCAATTTCAGGTGGTCCTTGCTTTCTCCCTCCTTCCCCTTCCCAGCTCTCCCACAGCCTACTGTCTCCGCCTCTTCCTTTCTTCTTCCCCCCCCCCCACCCCCACATCAGTCTGAAGAAGGGTCTCGACCCGTAACGTCACCTATTTCCTTCGCTCCATAGATGCTGCCTCACCCGCTGAGTTTCTCCAGCATTGATGCCTGGAATGTGTTAGGCTTACTCAAGGTGAAAGAAATATGGACATATGTGATCAAACCATGATTGATGATTACTTAATAGACTTGATTGAATACAAATGTATGAAACTCTCAATTCATTTTATTTGTTATCATTGGTTCCTTTGTGGTGGGCACAATTGGCGATGACCTAGAATACTATATTACAGTAGCCAAAATAACTTAAATTCCATTTTTTATTGTGTGGGATTTGGGAAAATTTCATCAGTACATTGGGGAGTTCAGTTCATGATAACATTCAGTTTTCAGTTAAATGTGCAAATCTGTAGACCCTTAATTATCAGGAATTATTCTGGTCGCTGTAATAATGTGCAGGCTTAGAAAGAGGGTGCAGAAGGAGTTTACCAGAATGCTGCCTGGATTCGAGACATTAATTTTCAGAATTCTGCAATGCCAGGGCTTGAGGGGAGCCCTGACAGAAGCGTATACAATTATGAGAGGCACAGATAGGGCAGACAGTCAGAAACTTTTTCTCACGGTGGAAATATCAGGGCTTATAGTTTTCAGGTGACAAGGACAACAATTAAAGGAGATAAGCAGGGAAAGATTTTTGCCTTCACCACCATGTCGGGCAGCATATTCCAGATCCAACCACTCTCTGTGTCAAAATAAATCCCCTCTCAGATCTCCCATAAACCTCCTATCTCTCACTTTCAACCTCTTGCCTTGGACACCTTGTTTAGTTTAGTTTATAGATACAGCGCGGAAACAGTCCCATTGACCCACCGATTCAACACCGACCAGCGATCCCCACACATTAACACTATCCTACACACACTAGGGCCAATTTTTAATATTTATACCAAGCCAATTAACCTACAGACCTGTACATCTTTGGAGTGTGGGAGGAAACCGAAGATCTCAGAGAAAAACCACGCAGGTCATGGGGAGAACGTACAAACTCCATACAGACAGCACCCGTAGTCAAGATTGAACCCGGTTTTCTGGTGCTATAAGGCAGTAGCTCTACTGCCATGCCACTGTGCCACTCTGTCTTGGACACCTACACCGTGGGAGAAAGATTTTTACTGTTCATTCTATCCATACCACTCACAGATGTCTATACTTCTGCCAGGTTACTGCTCAGCAAATGCTGGACATGCCTCGGAAATCAGGAGGTGAATAATTAATTTCAAAATACTCACCGAGACATTTCTGGGAATGGTCCTATCAAATCCCTGCCAATGGTGAGTGATTAGACTAGATGGTGATGGATACATTAATGGTAGTATCAAGGAATTTAGAAGGATGAGAGGGAATCTTATAGACACATATAAAATTCTTAAAGGATTGGACAGGCTAGATGCAGGAAAAATGTTCCCCAATGTTGCAGGAGTCCAGAACCAGGGGGCACAGTTTAAGAATAAGGGGTAGGCCCTTTAGGACTGAGATGAGGAAAAACTTTTTCACCCAGAGAGTTGTGACTCTGTGGAATTCGCTAACACAGAAGGCAATGGAGGCCAATTCACTGGATGTTTTCAAGAGAGAGTTAGATTTAGCTCTTGGGGCTAAAGGAATCAAGGGAAATGGAAAGAAAACATGAACGGGGTACTGATTTAGGATGAACAGCCATGATTATATTGAATGGTGGTGCTGGCTTGATGGGCCGAATATTTTCTATGTTTCTATTATAAACAAAATGTTGGAGGGTCTCAGCAGGCCAACCTCATTGGTGACCCTCAGACTATCTTTGATCGGACGTTACTGGCTTTACCTTGTACTAAAGGTTATTCCCTTATCATGTATCTGTTCACTGTAAATGACTCGATTAGACAATAGACAATGGGTGCAGGAGTAGGCCATTCGGCCCTTTGAGCCAGCACCGCCATTCACTATGATCATGGCTGATCATCCACAATCAGTACCCCATTCCTGCCTTCTCCCCATATCCCATGACTCTGCTGTCTTTAAGAGCTCTATCTAACTCTCTCTTGAAAGCATCCAGAGAATTTGCCTTCTGAGGCAGAGAATTCCACAGATCCACAACTCTCCGGGTGAAAAAGTTTTTCCTCGTCTCCGTTCTACATGATTGTAAACATGTATTGTCTTTCCGCTGACCAGTTAGCACGCAACAAAAGCTTTTTGCTATACCTCGGTACACGTGAGAATAAAGTGAACTGAGGCCAGGCAACATCTGTGGAAACAATGTTTCAATGATCATAGTCCTGATACAGTCAAGTCAAGTCAAGTCAAGTTTATTTGTCACACACACATACGAGATGTGTAGTGAAATGAAAAGTGGCAATGCTTGCGGACTTTGTGCAAAAAAAAACAAAAAACAAACAAACTTCAACAGAATGGAACAGAATCACATATTCTTTTACATATTAAATATTATGGGCGGAAGGAAAAAGAAAAAAAACAGGGGAAAAACAAAAAACAGCAATTTTTTTTAAACAGTAGAATGTTACAGTAAAGTTAGTCCCTGGTGAGATAGGAGTTTACAGTCCTAATGGCCTCTGGGAAGAAACTCCTTCTCAACCTCTCTGTTCTCACAGCATGGCAATGGAGGCGTTTGCCTGACCGTAGTAGCTGGAACAGTCCGTTGTTGGGGTGGAAGGGGTCTTCCATGATCTTATTGGCTCTGGAGTTGCACCTTCTGATGTATAGTTCCTGCAGGGGGGCGAGTGAAGTTCCCATTGTGCATTCGGCCGAACGCACTACTCTCTGCAGAGCCTTCTTGTCCTGGGCAGAGCAAGGGTAGGGTCTACCTGATACAGTGACCAAATGTTTGTCTCTGCAGATGCTGTCTGACCCTTTGAGTTCTTCCAGAATTTTATCCTTTACAGCACCTTCAGTCTCTTGAATCTCCTATTGGTAGGAGATTGTAAACATTGCCTGGCATTTGCGTTATGTTTTACTGTGTAATGTTTTTTTTCTGTCTTGGGCAAATCTGTTGCCAAACCAAGCTGTGCTGCCTCCTGATAGAATGCCTTCTAGTTTAGTTTAGTTTAGTTTATTGTCATGTATAATGAGGCACAGTGAAAAGCTTTTGTTGCATGCTAACCAGTCAGCGAAAAGACTATACATGATTACAATCGAGCCGTCCACAGTGTACAGATACATGAAATTACATTTAATGCAAGATAACATCCAGTAATGACCGATTAAAGGTAGTCCAAGGGTCTTCAATGAGGTAGATAATATCTCAGGACTGCTCTCTAGTTGTTGGTTGGATAGTTCAGTTGTGTAATGTTAAAATTGTACAAGGCATTGGTGAGGCCAATTCTGGAGTATGGAGTACAATTTTGGTCGTCTAATTATAGGAAGGATGTCAACAAAATAGAGAGAGTACAGAGGAGATTTACTAGAATGTTGCCTGGGTTTCAGCAACTAAGTTACAGAGAAAGGTTGAACAAGTTAGGTCTTTATTCTTTGGAGCGCAGAAGGTTAAGAGGGGACTTGATAGAGGTCTTTAAAATTATGAGCGGGTTAGACAGAGTGGACGTGGATAAGCTTTTCCCATTGAGAGTAGGGAAGATTCAAACAAGGGGACATGACTTGAGAATTAAGGGACAGAAGTTTAGGGGGAACATTAGGGGGAACTTCTTTACTCAGAGAGTGGTAGCTGTGTGGAATGAGCTTCCAGTGGAAGTGGTGGAGGCAGGTTCGATGTTATCCTTTAAAAATAGATTGGATGGGTGTATGGATGGGAAAGGAATGGAGGGTTATGGTCTGAGTGCAGGTAGATGGGACTAGGGGGAAGTATTTATTTTCAATTTAATATTAAAAAAAAAAAATTAAAAAAATGTTCGGCACGGACTTGAAGGGCCGAGATGGCCTGTTTCCGTGCTGTTATGGTCATATGGTTATATGGTTATATGGCCTGATAAAAGTTGGGAACTGCTGAGAAGACACCATCCCTGAATCTGGATTCTATGGTGCATCAATAGAATTTTGGTAAGAGTTGTTGGAAAAAGGCTGAATTCCTTTGTCTATATAGACCATGGGAAAGCAACCAACATAATTAAAGACCACTCATACTTTAGTCATCTCTCTTCTCCCCTCTCCCGTCGTGCAGAACATACCAAAGCTTGAAAGCATAAACCACCTGATTGAAGAACAACTTCTTCATTGCTGTTTAGTATATTTTTTAGTTTAGAGATACAGCATGGAAGCAGGCTCTTCAGGGCCCTTCGACCGGCGCGGTCACAGTAAGAATGTACGTACAAACTCCACACAGACAGCATCCATGGTCAGGATGGAACCTGGGTCTCTGGCACGTTGAGACAGTGGCTCTACTGGCTGTGCCACAATGTCACTGTACCACCTCCTGAACAAACCTCTCATTTGTTCGGGATGGATTTCCTACTCCCCCAACCTACCTCATAGTAGCCATTGCACTTTATTTTTACCTGTTCTTTCTCTGCAGATATAGCACAATATTCTCCATTCCGTTTATTTTATTTTAGTTTATTGTCACGTGTACCGAGGTACAGTGAAAAGCTTTGTCGCGTGCTAACCAGTTAGCAGAAAGACAATACTTGATTACAATCGAGCCGTCCACTGTGTACAGATACATAATAAAGGGAGTAAAGGGATAAAGGGAAAAACGTACAATATAAAGTCCAGTAAAGTCTGATCAAAGATAGTCAGAGGGTCTCCAATGAGGTAGATAGTAGTTCAGGATTTTCCTCTTAGTCATAGAGTCATAGAATCAAAGAGTGACACAGTGTGGAAACAGGCCCTTCAGCCTAACTCGCCCACACCGGCCAACAATGTCCCAGCTACACTAGTCCCACCTGCCTGCGCTTGGTCCATATCCCTCCAAATCTGTCCTATCCATGTACCTGTCCAACTGTTTCTTAAACGATGGGATAGTCCCAGCCTCAACTACCTCCTCTGGCAGCTTGTTCCATACACCCACCACCCTCTGTGTGAAAAAGTTACCCCTCGGATTCCTATTAAATCTTATCCCCTTCACCTTGAACCTATGTCCTCTGGTCCTCGATTCCCCTACTCTGGGTAAAAGACTCTGTGCATCTACCCAATCTATTCCTCTCATGATTTTGTATACCTCTATAAGATCTCCCCTCATTCTCCTGCAATCCATGGAATAGAGACCCAGCCTACTCAACCTCTCCCTAGAGCTCACACCCTCTAATCCTGGCAACATCCTCGTAAATCTTTTCTGAACCCTTTCAAGCTTGACAATATCTTTCCTTTAATATGGTGCCCAGAACTGAACACACTATTCTAAATGCGATCTCACCATCGTCTTATACAACTGCAACATGACATCCCAACTTCTATACTCAATACTCTGACTGATGAAGGCCAAAGTGCCGAAAGCCTTTTTGACCACCTTATCTACCTGCGACTTGACCTTCATGGAACCATGCGCCTGTACTCCTAGATCCCTCTCCTCTACAACACTACCCAGAGGCGTACCATTTACTGTGTAGGTCCTGCCCTTATTTGACGTCCCAAAATGCAAAACCTCATATTTCTCTATATTAAATTCCATCAACCATTCCTCAGCCCACCTGGCCAATCGATCCAGATCCTGCTGCAATCGTTCACAACCATCGTCACTATCTTTTCAACCCACCTGATGTACTCATTGTGGTAAGATGTGCCAAGATGGCACACAAAACACATTTTTTAATGTATCTCGGTACACATGACAATAATAAACTAACACTAATACCACAGCAGCATTACAAATGACTCTCTGAAGTGCCTATCCGATTCCCCTTTGAATGCCCTGATAGATTATTTTTCCAGTACCTCTTTAAGCAGTGTATTAAAAGAAAATCAGCAAATACTCCTGTGTCTGTTGAAGTGCTGGGCTAGGAGATTTAGTGCACTGGGCAAGATCTCCTGAGCAGAAAAGATTTTAGTTTCATCAGTGTCATTTCCATATATATATATTTTTTTACCTATTATTTGTTGGGAGTATTGCCTGGTCCATAATTAAGTTTCACAACAATTGCTGCCACTTTGATATTTACACACTATGCGTCCACAACATTTTGCAGCATTGCTAATTATTCCCTCTCAGGCTGTGAGAAAAAGGAACTGTGCTTAAACATTTTTTTTCTGTCTGAGATTCTTGTCAGTCAGCCAAGCCAAATCTCTGTAAGCCCTTGAGAAAACAAGCAGTCCGATTCATTTTTATTAGTCTCCTCATTGTTTTTATTGGAGATCACGTCGTGAGGGGGAGTCGGGTTGCCGAATGAAGATGTGTAGAGGAGATGGACTTCAGATAAGACATTTTAGTCTAAAGACAACACTTGGGACAGGCTCCAACATTCGCACGTGCTTGCAGCAGGCCCGGGGAGCTCCTTCTGAATCGTTTCAGTTATACCGCAAAGCAAATGGAAGACTGGAATTTGCATCTTGCAGCGATCTTTCACCGATAGAGAAAGAGATAAAGAAAACAAGCAGCTATTGTGCATGACCAGACCGACCAGAAATGAACGATCCTGGAACCAGTAAGAGGGCTGAACCTGGCATTCACAGCCAAGTTTAAGGTTCAGTTGCAAGTTTCCCAAAATACCAGGCACAAACTAATAAACCTTCCAGACAAAGAGTCAAAAGTATGTGTAAATGAAGAAGTAATTTGTCCAGTAGATTACAATTAAAACACATACGTGCTATAACTCCAGGATAAGGCACTCAACTAAGAAAACCAAGCCGAAAGCCAAAGTATTATCTAACTATCTAACTAAATATACCAACTTACAATAAATAACTCCGTATGCGAAAAACAGATACCTACATAATAACTAGCTCCTAGTAGATGCAAGAAACAAGGTGCTGCAGATGCTGGTTTACCAAGGAAGGATACCTAGTGTTGGAGTAAGGCAACAGGTAACCTCCTGCTGTCCTGTGCTCTTCCAGGATAGGTACCAGAGATAGAAATTAATGGATGAAACACCAAGTGTTGGAGTAAGGCAACAGGTAACCTCCTGCTGTCCTGTGCACTTCCAGGATAGGTTCCAGAGATAGAAATTAATGGATGAAACACAGAAGTACGTCTCAGGATAATACATCGGTGCCCCCGTTCTATAATCACTATGAGTAAAAACAGCTGGTGCCTGGGAACTTGAAATAAAAGTAGAAAATGCTGGAAACCATTCAACAGGTCAGGCAGCATCTGTGGAAAGAGAAACAGCATTATTGCATCTAATCAGAGACACTTCATCAGAGCAGAGGTGAACTCGTTCCTAGAAGAGATGTGGCAGTGAATTCAACAATAGATGATTTATTTTTTAATTGGTGCTGCGTGTGGACCTGCTGCCTCCCAATGCCAGAGACCTGGGTTTGATCCCAAATTTAGGTGCTGTCTGAAAGGAGTTTGTATGTTCTCCATGTGACCGTGTGGGTTTCCTCAGGGTGTTCCAGTCTCTTCATATGTCCCAAAGATGTATGACGTTTCAGATTAATTTGGCTTTGTAAATTGTCTCAAGTAATGAATGATGCCAAAATGAGATAACAGAACTGATTGATTGATTGAAAGGTACAGCATAGAAACAGGCCCTTTGGCCCATCGAATCCATGCCGACCATCAATCACCCATTCACACTAGTTCTGTTATCTAATTTTGTTATCATTTTGCTGGAAAACTGAAATAAAGAGAACCGATAACTGCTGGAAACACAAGGAACTGCGGAAGCTGGAATCTTGCATAGAACACCAAGCGGTAGAGTAACTCAACGGGTCAGGCAGCATCTCTGGAGGATATGGATGGGCGATGTTTCAGATCATTACTCTTTTTAGCAGCAGGATTCATAGAGGGGGAGCAGTGACAGAGGGTCTCCCAAAACCCATAGGGTGGTGCAGGGGTAGAGTTGCTGCCTTACAGTGCCAGAGACCTGGGTTTGAACCTGACTATGGGTGCTTGACTCTACGGAGTTTATACGTTCTCCCTATGACCTGCTTGGGTTTCTCAGAAAGCTCTGGTTTTCCTCCCATATGTCAAAGATGTACAGGTTTGTAGGTTAATTGGCTTGGTATAAATGTAAAAATTGTCCTTAGTGTGTGTAGGATAGTGTTAGTCTGTGGGGATCATTGGTTGACGCAGACACGGTGGGCCGAATGGCCCGTTTCTTCGCTGTATCTCTAAACTGAACTAAACAAAATCCCTTTGGAGAGAGGGGGAGAAATTCAGTCTGAAGAAGTTGCAGAAACGTCACCTAAACATGTCCTCCAGAAATGCTGCCTGACCCACTGAGTTACTCCAGCTCTTTGTGTTCAAAATAAGTGCTGGAATCCTAATTTGCTAACTATCATATCTTGGTGGGCAAGGCACAACAGGACAACTGCGGGCCTACAGGCCGACACTCTTGGCTCTGTTTCCATTGTGTGGGCTGGATGAGATATGGCAGGATTGTACAGGTTATTATAGATGCATGTTGAGCTTTGATAGCCAGTTGATGGCATCTGGCCCATCCAAATGGAATGCTTCAGTTACTCCACTGCATGCAGGATCAGGGCAGGGGTTTATAGTGGATCTCGCTGACTGCACTTTACTGCACTAGAAGCTTGGCTAGTCCTTAATGCCCGGAGGCTTCACAAGTGAACCAGATTTTCACTCCTGCCTGTGTACAGACCTGTGCGCAGCACCGTGGCACAGTAGTAGAGTTGCTACCTTACAACTCCAGAGACCCGGGTTCGATCCTGACTACAGGTGCTGTCTGTATAGAGTTTGTACGGTAGAATAAAGTTCTATTCTTTATTCTGTGACCGCCTGGACTTCCTCACGATTTCTTCCAACATTCCAACGACGTGCGGGTTTGTCGGCTAATTGGCTTCTGTAATTTGTCCCTAGTGTGTGTCGGATGCAAAGGTACCAGTGGAAGGTACAGCGGAAAGCTTCAATGTGCATGCTATCCAAGTAGATCAGATAATACTCTACATGAATGCAATCAAGTCCAACTCAAGTACAAAGGGGGAGATACAGAGTGCAGAATATAGTTCAATTGAATTGAAGTGAATACTTTATTGTCACAGTGAAATTCTTTGCTTGCATACCTTGCCAAGGTTCAAAGACTTGTCAAGCTTCAAGTGCAGTAAGGTGCAGTCAGCGAGACCCACTATAAACTCCTGCCCTGATCCTGCATGCAGTGGAGACACTGAAGCAATCCATTTAGATGGGCAGGTCCTCCATTGTGTTTCCCCACCTTCACCCTCCCACACCGTGGTCCTCCCACACCATGGTCCTCCCACACGGTGGTCCTCCCACACGGTGGTCCTCCCACACGGTGGTCCTCCCACACGGTGGTCCTCCCACACGGTGGTCCTCCCACACGGTGGTCCTCCCACACGGTGGTCCTCCCACACGGTGGTCCTCCCACACCGTGGTCCTCCCACACGGTGGTCCTCCCACACGGTGGTCCTCCCACACGGTGGTCCTCCCACACGGTGGTCCTCCCACATGGTGGTCCTCCCACACCGGGTCCTCCATTGTTTCTTCCTTCGGCAGCGGCGTCCTCACTCCACGTGTTCGTCCTCGTCCATCGGTTGGTGCCATCATCGACTGCTGCACCGACCTCTCCACTAGCGCTGCCGGGTCCTGTCCGGATGCCTCCATGGCGCCGACCCAGGCCCCAGCCGCGGGCTCCACAGACCCAGCAGCCGGCCCCGGGCTCCGTCGCCCCGCGAGGCTCCACCGCCGGCCCGCAAGGCCCGGGGTCAGCTTCTCCGCGGCACCTGCGGAAAGTGTCTGCCACGGCGGATGTTCTCAGCATTGTAGAGCATCAGTCGTTCTATGTTCTTTAAGCGCTCAATGTGTTTTAACAGCATGGGTCGCAGGCCCAGAGTTGGGCAGTGGGATTAATCAGAAGAGGCCGTTTACTGGTTCACTGATATGATGGACTCTACGCCTGTCTTCTGGACTGTAAATCTCCGTGGCTGAGCGATTGATGAAGCTGCCTCTTGTGTCATCTCCACCCTGATCCCAGTGGAGAGCTGTGGGGCGGGAATATTGCCCTTTGACCACTGACCTGTATGTTCCGTGACTCTCCTCTGAAAGAGGGAAGATACCCCTGTTTTTCTCACAGAGGCCAACAATAATGCTGCAGAGTGGCTTGCAATGAAGTAACACTGACTGAATTGCAAGAAGATTGATCAATCCTTCTGAGTGTCGTAATACAACCGGGCAACATGTTACTGTTTATATATATTAACAAAACAGTAAATGCAAATATACTCATTATTTTTTTGGAACGTATTTGAGTGCATGTAATTATTCCATAAAACTCTCCCGTGAGAAAAGTCCTGCAGACACTCAGACTACTTGGCCTGCTCTTTCTGCACCAACACAGTAATTGATTGTAAAACACATTTACAATACGATTATAAAAACAGGAAAAGTGCTCTTAAATCATCCACTACACTGTTGCAGCACAGATTTGGCATTCAGGTAATTTTGTAAACAACTTGTAAATAATATCCTATGAACTGAACGATGCCGTGCCTGTTTCTCGGGCTCCAAGAGGGAACTGAGCATCACAAAAATGGGCACAGCATATGCATTCATTATGGGCCTTAGAGCCCATGTCAATGGTAGAGTACAAGGCTTCCAGAGTTTGTACCTGAAGCATGCATTCCACCCTGTGCAGGAGGCTGAATATAATACCCCCTATTCACAATTGTGCTGCACATGAAGGGTGGATACGCATGTAGATTGATAAAAAATAATCAACGGCTTGGAATACTTGCAGATGGAATCTTTAATATGAAGGAATATAATGGGAAAAATTTAGTCCTTACTTTGTCTATTTTCCAAGTGGAAAATGGGTCAAGAAGGACTGCATTTTGGGCTTAATGCCCCACTGCCCATCTCCTCTTGATAGGCACAAAAAGCTGGAGGAGCTCAGCGGGACAAGCAGCATCTCTGGAGAGAAGGAATGGGTGACGTTTCAGGTCGAGACCCTTCTCTCCAGAGACGCTGCCTGTCCCGCTGAGTTACTCCAGCTTTATGTGTCTATCTTCGGTTTAAACCAGCATCTGCAGTTCCTTCCCAAACACCCATCTCCTCTTACTTGGTGGTCACCATATATCGAGATGTAGATGGTCAAGAGACAAGAGTGTTTTATTGTCATATGTCCCAGATAGAACAATGAAATTCTTACAATGAAATAACATCTCTTTGGAGATGTCGAGAGTTTTCCCTGATATCTTAGCACTAGCCTCCGACATTTTGTACCTTCATATAAGTCAAAGATGGTGCCGGAGACGGCCGACTCTTTGCTCGCTGGTCCCAGAGGATCTGCTATCAGCCACTTATTATCTAAACTAAACTAAACTAAATCCTTCACGTCACCCATTCCTTTTCTCCAGAGATGCCGTCTGACCCGCTGAGTTACTCCAGCTTTTTGTGCCTATCTTCCCTTTATCCTTTATCTGCGCACTGTGGACGGCTGGATAGCAATTATGTATACTCTTATCTTTGACTGGATAGCATGCAAACAAAAGCTTTTCACTGTAATTCAGTACACATGACAATAATAAACTTAACTAAACTAAACTAAAACGTTTAAAACATTTCTGTCACAAACCAGGGGATTTCTGATTCCCTCTTCTATCGTCTCCCCAAGCCAATTACTTTGTTCTGTCCAATCTATTGAAGGTGAACATTTTTCCATAGTTCATTTATTTCCAAATCCATTTTGTTTAATTTAGAGATAGCATGAAAACAGGCTCTTCATCCTTAAGAGTCCATGCTGAACTTCAATCACCTGTACATGATTTCTTTGTTACCCTACATTCACAGCCTACGCACTAAGGGGCAACTTTCAGAAGCCAATTAACCTAGAAACCTGCTTGTCTTTGGTATGAGGGAGGAAACCGGAGCACCCAGAGAAAACCCACATGGTCCATGGAGAATGTATAAACCCCACACAGAAGGCACCCATAGTCAGGATTGAACCCACCCCATCAACCACTCTAAAAACTCCACCTCACCCCATCCCACCCCACCTCCTTTTTAATTCCTGTGCTCTCCCAACCCCATCTCCCACTTCAGAGCGTTCCCCTTTCACCCACCAGCTCATCCGGCTCCTTTCCTCCTTTGTACACTCATCTCCCATTCCCGACCCCCCCCATTTCCCTTTCAATCCTCCCTCTTTCCACTTCCCCCTGTCTCTTTCCACCCATATCTCTCCCTTTGGCTTTCCCTTTCACTCCTCTCTCCCATTTACTGACACATTTTTGTCTCCTTTTCACCTCTAGGCTTTGTCACTTGCTCCACCCATCCTGCTAATTCACCCCCCCCTCACCTATATCTACCTATCACTTGCCAGGCGTTATCCTACCCCCACCTTTTTGTTTAAGCTTCCCCCCTCACCCAGAAGAAAATCAGTATGAAGACGGGTCCCGACCCGAAGCATCGCCTCTCCTTTCCTTTATCGGGTGCGGCCTAACCCATTGAGTTCTGCCAGCATTTTATGTTTTGTTCCAGATTCCAGCATCTGCAGTCTCTTGTGTCACCACCCTTAACATCTGTTCCCTTCATCCCCAACACATTCTGCACCATTTTCAAAATGTACTGCATTTACCTGCCCAGCTTACTCTGAAGGCAACCGTCACACCTGCATTTCTACCACTAATTAAGACATGGCGCATGGAAAGATCCCATGACTATGGGCCCGTCTCCATTGTTGTCCCGCCACCTTTTTTTCCAGCTTCCTCTCCCCTACTACGATCAATCTCAAGAAGAATCCCGAACTGAAACGTTGCCGACCCATTTTCTCCACAGATGCTTCCTGACCCGCTGAGTTACTCCAGCACTTTGTGTTTTACCTTGGACAATGTTTAGTTTAGTTTAGAGATACAGCGCGGAAACAAGCCTTTTGGCCCATCGAGTGCAAAGTGACCAGCGATCCCCGCACACTAACACTATCCTACACACACCAGGGACAATTTACATTTATACCAGGCCAATGAACCTACAAACCTTTATGTCTTTGGAGTGTGGGAGGAGACCAAAGACATCCAGAACCAGGGGTCACAGATTAAGAATAAGGGGTAGTCCATTTAGGACTGAGATGAGGAAAAAAATTTTTACCCAGAGAGTTGTGAATCTGTGGATTTCTCTGGCACAGAAGGCAGTGGAGGCCAATTCACGATGTTTTCAAGAGGAAGTTAGATTTAGCTCTTAGGGCTAAAGGAATCAAGGGATGTGGGGAAACAGCAGGAACGGGGTACTGATTTTAAATGAGTAGCCATGATCATAGGCACAAAGAGTAGAGATTAACGGGTCCCTTTCAGAATGGCAGGCAGTGACTCGTGGGGTACCGCAATGCTCGGTGCTGGGACTGCAGCTATTTACAATATGCATCAATGATTTGGATGAAGAGATTCAAAGTAACATTAGCAAATTTGCAGATGACACAAAGCTGGGTGGCAGTGTGAACTGTGAGGAGGATGCTATGAGAATGCAGGGTGACTTGGACAGGTTGGGGGAGTGGGCAGATGCATGGCAGATGAAGTTTAATGCAGATAAATGTGAGGTTATCCACTTTGGTAGCAAAAACAGGAAGGCAGATTACTATCTAAATGGCGTCAAGTTGGGAAAAGGGGAAGCACAATGGGATCTGGGCGTCCTTGTACATCAGTCTATGAAAGTAATCAGCGGGTGCAGAAGCATCTATGGAGCGAAGGAAATAGGCAACGTTTCGGGCCGAAACCCTTCTTCAGAAACCCTGAAGAAGGGTTTCAGCCCGAAATGTTGCCTGTTTCCTTCGCTCCATAGATGCTGCTGCACCCGCTGAGTTTCTCCAGCATTTTTGTGTACCTTCGATTTTCCAGCATCTGCAATTCCTTCTTTAACACTATGAAAGTAATCAGGCAGGTACAGCAGGCAGTGAAGAAAGCGAATGGCATGTTGGCCTTTATAACAAGAGGAATCGAATATAGGAGCAAAGAGGTCCTTCTTGCAGTTGTACAGAGCCCTAGTGAGACCATACCTGGAGTATTGTGTGCAGTTTTGGTCCCCTAATTTGAGGAAGGACATTCTTGCTATTGAGGGAGTGCAGCGTAGGTTTACAAGCTTAATTCCCGGGATGGCGGGACTGTCATATGCTGAGAGAATGGAGCAGCTGGGCTTGTACACTCTGGAGTTTAGAAGGGTGAGAGGGGATCTCATTGAAACATATAAGATTGTTAAGGGTTTGGACACGCTAGAGGCAGGAAACATGTTCCCGATGTTGGGGGAGTCCAGAACCAGGGGCCACAGTTTAAGAATAAGGAGTAAGCCATTTAGAACGGAGACGAGGAAACACTTTTTCTCACAGAGAGTGGTGAGTCTGTGGAATTCTCTGCCTCAGAGGGCGGTGGAGGCCGGTGGAGGCTTTCAAGAGGGAGCTAGATAGGGCTCTAAAAAATAGCGGAGTCAGGGTATATGGGGAGAAGGCAGGAACGGGGTACTGATTGGGGATGATCAGCCATGATCACATTGAATGGTGGTGCTGGCTCGAAGGGCCGAATGGTCTACTCCTGCATCTATTCATCTATGTTTCTATCTCGGAGAAAATCCACGCAGGCCACAGGAAGAACGTACAAACTCAGTACAGACAGCACCCGTAGTCAGGATCGAACCTGGGTCTCTGGCGCTGTAAGGCAGCAACGCTACCGCTGCGCCACCATGCCGCTCCCAGGTCTGTGCACAGGCAGAAGTGTAAGGAGTGGGACTGGCAATATGCTTTAACCACAGTAACACCAATAAAGTGCCAGAAGCTTTAGTATTTTTATTAGGATCTAACCAAAGGCAAATCATGATGCCCATATAACAATGTCATTATGTTTGTACCCACATAAATTGCTGCCCATAAATACTCAGGGGGCAACATCTGTTTGCTTGCTTCACTCCATCTCGATAGCCACCAAGCTCCATCCCATTTAGGCTCAGCATCACCGCCACCACTAAGGTTCCCCCATTGCAGACTTGCCTTCTCATCCTCGTGTGTGAATCGCTTTTATGTGTCAACCTTCCTTTCCTCCAGCCCTATAGACACTACCACCAACTATCAAGCCCCAAACTCAGAATTCTCAGCCTCCCCTCTTCACTTTCTTTTTCCTCTTAAGGCCTCCTCAAAATGTACCACGATCAAAAAGCATTGTCTGCAATTACGTCTGCAAAATCATAGGCAGATTGGCCATATCACACGCTTGTAATTGTTAATTGTTTTTGTTGAATTGCACCTATGATTTCTTAAGCAGTGATTTTTAAAGGTTGTTTACTACTGGAAGTTGCTCTATGTGGGTGGCTCAGTGTCGCAGCAGCAGAGCTGTTTCTGCCTGGGTTTTCTCCGGGAGCTCTGGTTTCCTCCCACACCTCAGACACGTACAGATTTGTAGGTTAAATGGTTTAGGTAAAATTGTAAATAGTTTCTAGTGTGTAGGATAGTGCCAGTGTACAGAGTGATCGCTAGTCGGCATGGACTCAGTGGGCCGAAACGCCTGTTTCCACGCTGCATCTCTAAACTCTAAAGTCAGGACATTGCATTTGAAAGGTACTTGACCTTCGATTTTTGTTGTTGAGTTTAGAGAGTCAAACGCTAATGGGCCTGTCCCACTTTGGGGGGGAGAGGGAGAGAGAGAGAGAGAGAGACACACACGCACGCACGCACACACGCACACACGCACACACACACACACACGCACAAAAAAAGGCGGGGGACAGAGCAAGCGGGAGGAGTGCTGTCTGAAATTCACACGGTGCAAAGCCAAGGTGATACAGACACACATCGCAATGAACAGGAAGGTTGGCGCTGTAATTAGGACGGCTAGCACAGTGTATGGTAAGTCCTTTAAAAGAGGGGTGGAGGGTGGGAGAAGGGGTGAGAAGGAGTGGAGACACTTTTAAGAAGCCAGACAACATTTAAGAAGCCAGAGATACACGGCTGTGAAGTTCGGCGAGCATTTAACATTATCGGTCGGTTATCCTTGGTTCTGAAAACTCCTGCTTACTTTTTTTTCTCCAATGAGCCAATGAAAATGACCTGTCAGCAAAGGCAATTAAGTAAAACTACCTACGACTACCTCGACTACCCATAACTACATGGCGACCCCACTACAACTGCACCTACGACTACAGGATTATCGATTTTCTCCATGGCGACCAATTTTTGGTCGCAGAAAATGTTTCAACATGTTGAAAAATTCGTGGCGACCATACTGAGGCCGCGACTAGTTCCCAGAATACGGGAACTCCTCGCGACCATGAAGGAGACTCACCAGAGACCACCAGCGAACATGTGGCGACCATGTGGCGATCATGAGGCGAGCGCAGAGTCTCCAGCACTCACCTAAAAAGTTGCCTAAGTGGGAGAGGCCCAGAAGAGTGTTTTTATTATCACATGTCCCGAAAAGGAACAATTCTTACTTTCATCAGCGCAACAGATATGTATTTATCTAGACTAGACATTTTTTGATGTTCCTCATGGTATTTACAGAGTACTATGTTTACATTTCTGTCGTGCTTGCTGCAAGTAAGAATTTCATTGTAGAAGAAAGTCAACCATTTGACATTTCTGATTGAAGGGCACAAACCTCATTTGGACTACGAAGTTGCAGCATGGGACCCATACACAAATAAAAACATTTCTTCCATCGAACGTGTCCAAAGACAGGCAGCTCGATTTGTTACTAACACCTATGAGAGAGAAGCGAGTGTTACCAAACTTCTGAATTCTCTGGGGTGGAACCCTCTCCAAGACAGACGTGAAGCTCACCGTTTGACCTGTTTTTACAAAATGTTAAATAGTCAGCTCGACATAGATTACAAGACCTACACCAAACCCAAACCAACTAGGAACAGACGAGGGCATTCGATCCAATTTGTGATTCCAGCTACCAAGACAGATGTGTACAGCAATTCATTCTTCCCCCGCACAATTAAAGCATGGAATAATCTCCACCCTACCATAGTTACCCAACCAGGTGCAACTAAATTTAAGGTAGCTCTTTATTCCCAAAAACCCTTTCTGGCTTAAGTCCTCCCTCCACCACCTCCAGTTTAAATTCCATTTGGAATATTTTGGAGGACCAAGAAACCAAGAACCAAGAAACCCGACCATTGAGTTTAGCTTAGTTTGTTATCACGTTATCGGTACAGTGAAAAGTGATTGTTGTGTACACAGTGTTTCTCCTTCTGCTGATGCTGCTTAACTTGCTGAGCTTCTCCAGGCTCTGAAGACCCATCGTGTCCATGTCAACCATCAATCACCAGTTCACATTAGTTCTATATTCTCCCACTTTTGCCGCGCCTCCCAACACACCAGAAGCAATTTACAAAAGGCCAAATAACCTACAAATCTGCACACCTTTGGGATGTGAGAGGGATTGTCTGTTGTCTATTGAAACCGGAGCACACGGAGGAAACTTACAGTGTGTGGTCACAAGGAGAACATGCAAACTCCATACATACATACAGCAACCTAAGTATCCTCAGACTATCTTTAATCGGACTTTACCTTGCACAAAACGTTAGTCATATTATTCCCTTTATCGTGTATCTGTACACTGTGGATGGCTCGATTGTAATCATGTATTCAGTTCAAGTTCAAGTTACATATATTGTCACATACACCAATTGGTACAGTGAGATTTGAGTTACCACACAGCCATACCAATAAAAAGAACACAATACTCGATAGAGTTTAACATGACCATCCCCCCACAGCGGAATCAACAAGGCAATAAATTTCAGTCAGCTTCCTCTTTGTTCACCCGTGATCGGGGCCTTTGAGCCCTCCGCAGTCGCCGCTACGGCGGCCCTCTCGCCGGGATGATCGGAACTCCAGCGTCGGAACGGAAGAACATTCTCAGCGGCTTGGAGTATCCAAATCGGCCGCTTGTTACTGGAGTCCGCGGCTCCCGAAGTCCACAGGTCGAGCTGGGCGTAGATTCAACACTGGCGACCCCTGGCAAAGGATCCCAGGACTCCGCGATGTTGAAGTCAGCGCCGCCCGTGGCTGAAAGCTCCGCAAACCACAGCTCCACGGTGTTAATCAGCAGGCCCAACACTCCGGAGCACCAACACGGCGATCCCGGTAAAGCATCATCCTGCTCCGCGATGGAATTCAGTGCTGCGCCGCTGATCTATCTTTCCCTCTCCGGCAGGAAAGGCCACTCCAATCCAGTTGGTAGGTCGCGAGGGGGGGTGGGGGCGAAGTTGCGACTTGGAGAAAAGACGCATCTACGACCAGGTAGTGACGACTGGGAAACGGTTTCCCCCTATTCCCCCCACACCACCTCCCACATAAAAAAGACTAAGAAACCATTAAAACAAATTTTTAGACATACTAAAAATAACAAAAAAGAGTTTCCACTGTGTAGGAAGGAACTTCAGATGCTGGTTTAAATTGAAGTCAGACACAAAAAGCTGGAGTAACTCAGCGGGACAGGCACCATCTCTGGAGGGAAGGAATGGGTGACGTTTCCGGTCGAGACCAATTCTTCAGATTTCAGACCTCGTCTTTCCACTGACTGGTTAGCAAGCAACAAAAGCTTTTTACTGTACCTCAGTACACTAAACTAAACTAAACTAAACCAGTCTGAAGAAGGGTCTCGACCCGAAACGTCACCCATTATTCCTTCTCTCCAGAGATGCTGCCTGTCCCGCTGAGTTACTCCAGCTTTTTGTGTCTATCTTCAGTCTAAACTAAAGTCAGGATCGAACCCGGATCTCTGGCAGCCCTCGACCAGCTGCACCACTCTGCCTGTTTGCTGGTTCAGGATTCTCATAGCTCTGGGGAAGTAGCTGTTCTCAAGTTTTGGCTTTCGAGCTCCTGTTATTTCACCCCCAACTGGCTCTCAATTCAGTGGTCAGTCTGGGATGGGCATTAAATGCTGGCAAATGCCACATCATGAGAATGTATTAAAAAAAAAAGCCTGCTATTCTTCATGGAAACGGCATTGATATAGCTTGAACGCACTGCAGGAAATCATCTATTCTGCCCATTGTCCTTGAGAGACCAGCTGCCCTGATCTCATGAGTTTGGGATGTGGGGGTGGGTGAGGACATTTATTGTGTGCTTGGCAACACTTATTCAACAATCGATCTGGTGCCCCAGTTCACTCAGTCAGAGCGAGTCAATTCTTCATGGAAACAACTGCAATATATTTTATGTCATTGCTTAAGAAGCCAAATCAACAATTGTAGATGCAGCCAAACTGCTGTTAGCAAGTGAGTGAGGAATGGAATCAGATAGACGTTGCCTATCAAAACAAGCCAGTTCTTGGCCAAGTCACTTTGAAAAGGGGGTATGTGTGTGGGTGAACGACACAGATAAGAACGGATGAGCATTTTGGAGTCAGTTTACTCTTTGACGGAGGAAGCTTTCCAATTTGAGTTCGCCTACCTTTTGATCTGGGTTTTTCAAACAGCGCGCAATACTTTTTTTCATTAAAGTGGTATTATTGGCGACTAAGGAGCTTCGCTTGTGATTTAAATGAACTTTCATCTCTGGAATGCGTTTAGATCCAGGTGACAGATGTTACGAACTTGCGATTTGCTCGGCAGCTGTTGAGAATCTCGGATTCTAGCAGAGTCTCCAGTGAATGTTAGTTCATGGCAGGAGTCTATTAACTTGGCACAGCTAACAGAAAATGAATAATGTCACTCAGATAGGGCTTAAATGAGGATGGCAGAAAAGGAACGGCAGAAGAAGAGTTCCTTTCACATTGTTCTCCAAAGTCGGGGCAGAGTTTGATGCAAAGAGTCTATTTCAATGCAGTCATTTCTCATTTTTAAGAGGGAAAGTGTGTAGATTAAAGAACAAAGCTACAGGGTGGCATCCTGGCACAAGGCGCCTGCAGTTCCTTCGACATTTTTGGGCCTGTTTCAGCGCTGTAACTCTAAACTAAATTCTTAAATGTACCTTTAGGTCAAACCTCGTTAGGAAACTTTCACCTTTTGGAGACGAGGCATCATTTGACTTCATTGAGGACCTCATTGAAACTCATCGAATAATGAAAGGCCTGGATAGAGTGGTTGTAGAGAGGATGTTTCCACTAGTCAGAAAGCCTAAGATCAGAAGCCATAGCCTCAGAATAAAAGGACATACCTTTAGAAAGGAGACTTGAGATGAGGAGGAATTTCATTAGTCAGAGGGTGGTGAATCTGTGGAATTCATTGCCGCAGAATGCTGTGGAGGGGAAATTTACACTTTCTTCATTAGTACGAGTGTCAGGGGTATGGGGAGAAGGCAGGAGAATGGGGTTAGAGGGAAAGATAGATCAGCCATGATTGAATGGCAGAGTAGACTTGATGGGCCAAATGGCCTAATTCTGCTCCTATAACTTATGAATTTATGAACAATAGATCCTATATCACTATTTCAAGAAGGGCTCTTCGGGGTGACTTAACCAAATATATCTCTCAGCTGGGATATACGTTGTGGTCCCTACTGTCCGTTATGATCATTGGGGTGCAGCCTTACATTACTGCTGCCCCCCTCCCCTTATCCCAGCTCATTGGAACATAAGGCTGCACCCCAATGATCATAAAGAACAATAAGGACCACAACATGTTACCATAGATGGATGTGAACGTAACATCTCCCTCATCACTGTGGATGGCTCGATTGTAATCATGTATTGTCTTTCCGCTGACTGGTTAACACACAACAAATGCTTTTTACTGTACCTGTTACATGTAACAAACTCAACTAAACTAGACTAAACTTCCTCAAAAAGTAATCCAACTTAAACCCTTGCTCATATCCCTATCCTGCAGCCAGCAACCCTAAAACTGGTAATTTTGGTCATTAACATATTACTGTATGTGCAAATTTGTTGCGTGTGAACTCCAAGTCACAATGGTTTAGAGTTTAGAGATGCAGAGCGGAAGCAGGCCCTTCGGCTCACCGGATCCACATCGTACACCAGCACTATCCCACACACGAGTGACAATTTACAATTTTTACTGAAGCCAATTCACTTACAAACCTCTAGGTCTTGATCACGGGGAGAACGTCCAAACTCCGTACAGACAGCACTCGTAGTCAGTATCGAACCCGGGTCTCTGGCGCTGTAGGGCAGCAACTCTACCGCTGCGCCCTGATAATTACATGTCTTGACTATTCAATTGGCTGTTAGTTTCCTAAACCCATGAACAATCGTTAAATAAACACTTCTCCCCACCCCCTATCAGTCTGAAGAAGGGTTTCGGCCCGAAACGTTGCCTATTTCCTTCGCTCCATAGATGTTGCTGCGCCCGCTGAGTTTCTCCAGCATTTTTGTGTACCGTTAAGTAAACAAGTTCTTTTCATTTGGGCTGGTCAACGCCCATTCGGAATCAACACCTTAATCAATATGTTACTTGGAAATGTTATGCTGCAGGAGAAGACCATTCGGCTCATCGGGTCCATGCTATGTTTTCCAAGACAGTGTCACAGAGAATTATAATTACCAGACTTTGGTTTTAAATTGAACCAATTTTTGTAAATGAGTGCAATTTAACTTCCATAGATTTTTCCTGGATTTTGGGTTATTGGTGCAGTTAACTACTCTCTGTGCCCTAGGTGAGTGGGCTGGCATCTTTCAAAACATAATGCGGTGATGCCAGACCATTCTTTAATTTACGTTAGACTCTAGAGATACTGCGCGGAAACAGGCCCTTCAGCCACCGAGTCCGCGCCGATCTGCGATTACCCTGTACACTAGCACTATATCCCACACACTAGGAACCATTTACAATTTTTACCAAAGCCAATTAACCTACAAACCCATATGTGTTTGGAGTGTGGGAGCAAACCAGAGCACTCGGAGAAAACCCATGCGGTCACAGGAAGAAAGTACAAACCCTGTACAGACAGCGTCCATAGTCAGGATCAAACCTTGGGTCTCTGGCGCTGTAAGACAGCAACTCTACCGCTGCAATACTCGCCCCATTCATCTGCACAGGGCCTGGAAACTGGGCACTTTCCTGTTCTCACCCAGTGCAAGCAGCCTGGGATAATCCTAATCATAGCTTAATGCCCCTGTTCCACTTAGGTGAATTTTTAGGCGACTAGGCTGTCACGCATGGTTGCGGGGGTCATGAGTAGTCTCCTCAGTCACCCAAAGAATCGTAACGTTTTACTGGTCGCCGCTGGATTTTGAAATGTTTAAAACTTTTCGGCGACAGTCGGCGACAGTGGGCTTGACGCCAATGAGCGTAGCTTGTCTTCTCCTGATGTAGGTGCTGTCGTAGGTTGTCACCAGGATGACGTAGGTTGTCGCAGGTGCTGACCGGTGAATTGCATCGGCGACTACCGACGTCAACCGGCGACTGAATTGCCTTAGCTTGTCGTAGCTAGTCATGGGTGGACGTAGATTGTGGTCGTAGCTGGACGTCCTAATGGGTCGCCAGTTGTCGGTAGCTTGCCGTGGCAGGACGTCGACTAGGTGGTAGGTTGTCGTAGACATTGTCCTAGACATTGTTGTAGGGGGGTCCAGCCGCCGTTTTTTCGGCGACCTGCTACGACGATGACAGTCGCCGACATTCGCCGTAAAAATCGCCTAAGTGGGACACGCCCGTTAGGGTGAGGCAGCGAATGTTTTTGCACAGTGAATGATGGGTGGCGGGAACGCGCTGCCTGGGTTGGTGGTGGAGGCAGATACAATAGTGGTATTGAAGTGGATTTTGGATAGGCACGTGGATATGCAGGGAATGGAGGGATATAGATCACGTGCACGCAGAGGAGATTAGTTTAACTTGGCATCGTGTTTGAATGGATATTGTGGGCTAAAGGACCTGTTCCTGTGCTCTGCTGTTCTATGCTTTATATAACCCTCCATTGCTCCGATACACTGCAACTAATTGTAACAAGTTATTCAGTGACTCAACTGTGTCAACTGGGGCGCAGACATTGACTGTTCTGCCATTTGAAATTATAATTTCTGCAATATAAAGTGATGATACTTTAACCTGATTTAATTAGCTGTAAACCACTTTGAGACAGCTGGATACTACATAAATACAAATTATTCATTCACTGAAGCAACGTGTCAGCCGTGACTGGTTGCATTCTTATCTCTGAGTCAATAGACTGTGGCTTCAGGCCACGATCCAGATAACTGAGTCCAATTATCGTTCCTGATGCCCAGGCTATTCTGAGGGATTGCTTCACTGCTGGAGGTGGTGGTGTCTTTTGAACGACACATCTGCTCATTAGATAAGACGATAAGACCACAAAGACACAGGAGCACGAGTGGGAGGACGTTAAAGGTGAGAGGGGCAAAGTTTAAAGTGAATGTGCAAGGATTTGTGTAGATGGGTGTTTGATGGTCAATACAGGTTTGAAGGGTCTGTTTCCGGTGCAGTATGTATCTATGAATCTCGTGGCAAGTGAGTGATTCTTTGTATCCTGACCAATACTTACCTTCTAATTGACGTCACTAACATCTTATCTAAAAAACATCATATTGCTGTTTATAGGAGCTTTTAGGGTGCAAATTGGCATCCTACAACATGATGGCAACTGCTGGTGAAATGTTTTAGATGAGCTGAGATGTTAAAAGGTCCTAAAGCAATACATCAGCAGTCTTCCCTTGTTTTGTCTCTTGCTCATTTTCATCATTTTCTTTCCCTTTATCACGAGAATCAGGCTACACTTTCTTTGAGTTTTTTTAGGTGGCTGAGGTAAGATTTAATTGAAAAAATTGAAATGCCGAAGAGATATATATAGCTTTTAGTTTTAGTTTTAGTTTCGAGATATAGATACAGGCCCTTTGGCCCAACAACTCCACGCCAGCCAGCGATCCCTGTACTCGAGCACCATCCTACACACTAGGGACAATTTTACAATTTTACCAAAGCCAATTAACCTACAAGCCTGCATGTCTTTGGAATGTGGGAGGAAACCAGAGAAAAGCCACAGTTGAAAGGAAGAAACCTTTTTCTCTTTTTGTGGCATATATAGAGCCATAGTTATGATGGACAAGCCGTGTTCATTTTGGAGCAAAATCAGGAAGTACTTTACACCGAAGGCTTCGTGGAAATCTGGAAGTCTCTGCTAAAAGGTTATGGATACTGTGACACTGTGATACTGAGGTTGATGGACCTTTTATAAGAGTTTGGGTGGATATAAAGTTGGAGAAAGTGAGATGAGCTACGAATCCTCCCTCCATGAACAAACTGAAATAATTGAAAGGCCTCCACATGCTCCAAATTCCTTACTTACAAGCGTGGCTGCCAGGAGCCCAGAGACTGAAGTCACAGCAGGTTTGGTGTGGGGTTTAGACAATAAAGTTACTGTTACATCAGAAAGCCCTGGAGCCCAGACCTGGTTCTTCTTTCTTACAGACAGTCTTGTAAAAATTGAACCAAGTCACAGACTGGCTGAGGCTATAACACAGCATGAACTTAATTATTAATTTAAAAAGTAATAGGATAAACACAAAATAGAACAAGTCACTCTTCCTAACAGGGTATTCTGGAGAGTTGTGTACGGCTCCTGTGAATGATGCCCAGTGCATGGTGCTATCTCGGTTAATCAGGCCATTAGTTTTCTTTTGCCAGTTAGAATAAAGTATGGAAGTAGAAACAAGGAACTGCAGATGCTGATTTACAAACAAAAAAAACGCAATGTGCTGCTGTAACTCAGCGGGTCAGATAGCATTGCTGGACAACATGGATAGGTGACATTCCAAGTTGAGACCCTTCTTCAGACTGAATAAATGGCAACCCTTCAAACCAGTTGCCTTTCAGAATAAAACCTATTTGTAACTCCTGCATTCCTCTCATCCCCCCCCCTTCCCCCCGTTACCCGCTTCCCCCACCCTAGTCATCCTATTAGTTCCACTGTTCGCAACCTAGTATTCCTGTTGTCAGTACATCTTCCCCAGCCAACAATGGGCCATTATGGACTCCATCCTTCCTGAGGTCATCTGTGGCCAGCCCTGATTAGTTCTGGCCTTCTCTATCTTTCATTCTGAAGAAGGGTTCCGACCCGAAATGTCACCCATTCCTTTTCTCCAGAGATGCTGCCTGACCCACTGAGTTACTCCAGCATTGTGTGTATATGTTGCCTGTATTCCTGGTCATCCTCATTTCCCAGGAGCATGCTTTTCCTCTGCAGCTATATTTGGGTATTTTAGAGTCATTACATCATCAGATTGCATATGAATGAATCAATCAGAGTACAAGAATAAAAGAATAGGAGAAATATGAACAAGACTATTCAGTCAGCACCTTGAACCTGTTCTACCATCCAATGATGGGTGATTCAGTCTTGGCATTGGCACCATTTTGCTCTCCCCCCCCCCCTAAAGTGACTGACTCATTTGGTGCTTAAACATCTATCAGTCTTTGCCATGAATCTAATTAATGGCTTCGCCATCACAGGTCTCTCGGGCAGAGAATCCCAGAGATTCATGACCTTCTGGGAGAAGAAATTCTGAAATGGCTTACAGTTTATCCTGAAACAATACTTCTCATCCCAGATTTTCTCATTTTGGAAACATCCTTTAGAATTTAGACTTTAGAGGTACAGAGCAGAAACAGGCCCTTCGGCCCACCGAGTCCACCCCGACCTGCTGTCGCCCCATCCAACACACTAGGTTTTACCGAAGCCAATTAACCCTACAAAACCTACATGTCTTTGGAGTGTGGGTGGAAACTGGAGCACCCGGAGAAACCCCACGCGGTCACAGGGAGAATGTACCAACTCTGTACAGACAGCACCCGTCAGTATCTAACCCGTGTCTACGGTGCTGTAAGACAGCAACTGTACCGCTGTGCTGCCCTGCATCTCTCAGCATCCAACCTGTAAATCTCCCTCATGGAATTATATTCTCAATAAGACCACCTCTTCTTCTCCCATTCCACAATGAGTAAAAGTCCAGCAGGCTTCACTAACCTTTCTTCATATATTAGCCCCTTCATCTGTGGAATTAATCTGGTGAACCTTCTCTGCCCTTCTATCATTCCTTCCTTATATACAGAGGGAAAAAAAATCTTGATTAGTAAGCTCTGTCTTACGTGTTTGCGGTCATCGGCGGTGAAGCGCGGCTTCGCCTGTAAAGTGGACCGCACGGCAACGGCGAGAGCGCCGAGCCTATCCACGGGAGCGCTGCACGGATGCTGCGCGGGGGCCGAGTGATTCAAATACGGCTGGTCCCACGTGCTTGCGGTAAGTAAAAAAAAGGGCGGGCCGACTGCGATGACGTCGGCCCGCCGCACGTGACTCACGAGTGGCGGCTGTGGCGGCCGTCCTGATCGCGGCGCTGTAGCGGTGGCTGTGCCTGCGGCTGTGCCGCACACGTGCCTCACTGGCGGAGGCTGTGGCGGTGCAAGTTTGACGCACGGCGCTCGAGCCACACTGGCGGCGGCCGTGCGGGCGGCCGTGCCGCACTCATGCATCACTGGTGGAGGCTGTGCGGTAGGAAAATATTTTTCAACAGTGTAGGTTTTATTTTAGCACCGTGCGGTGTTGGGAACACCGCCGCACGGCCCCGGAATTGTGCGTTCTCACGAGTGCGCGGTCTATGGCGGCAGATTCTTCCCGTTTCGCCGCCAATGACCGCAGACTCGTGAGACAGGCCATTAAGGGTGACAAGCGTCATGGGGTGAAGGCAGGAGAATGGGTTGAGAAGAAAAAATAGATCACCCATGATCAAATGGCAGAGAAGACTCGATGAGTCAAATGGCCTAATTCTGGCCTAATGATCTTATGAACATATAAACTATACACAGTATTCCAGACATCATCTCACCACTGCCCTGCAAAGTTGCATCAAAATCCTTCTGTAGTTAGAATATATACTCCTTGATATAAAGGCAAACATTCCATTAGCCTTCCCCATGACAAAACGTAATTGTTTGTGACACCTTTTTGTCTCCATTTCACCTTCAGCATTTATCACTTACACCGCCCCTCTGCCAATCAACCCCCACCCCCTCACCTGTATCCACCTATCATCTGCCAGGTAGACACAATTGCTGGAGAAAATCAGCGGGTGCGGCAGCATCTATGGAGCGAAGGAAATAGGCAACGTTTCGGGCCGAAACGTTGCCTATTTCCTTCGCTCCATAGATGCTGCCGCATCCGCTGAGTTTCTCCAGCAATTTTGTCCATCTTCGATTTTCCAGCATTTGCAGTTCCTTCTTGAACATATCATCTGCCAGGCTCTGTCCAGCCCCGACCTCTCTTTTCCAGCTTTCCCCCTCCTACTCCAATCAGCCTGAAGAAGCGTCCCGACCCAAAACGTCGTCCTTCCATTCACCTCCCACTGAATTCCTAAAGCACCTTGTGTTTTGCTCAAGGTTCCAGCATCCGCAGTTTCTTGTCTCTCAACCATTAGTATTTTAGGAACTGGGACCCCGAGATCCCATTGATTGACTTGGAGGAGGAGGAGGGAACGGATTAGAGGAGGAAACATTATTGATCGTGACCACAGTCTAGACCAAGGTCTGAAAAGAGCTGGTTTCAAGAATGCCCCATTTCACATAGAATTGTAAATTGGTTATAATTCATACAGATTAAGAAATTATCCTACTTTGCGTCTATTAATT
>CM075977.1:380109200-380130586 GCA_038087875.1 Malacoraja senta | reverse complement strand
CTTGCACAAAGGTGATCTCACCCGGGTTTGATCCCGACTACGGGTGCTTTCTGCATGGAGTCCCTAGTGTGTGTAAGATAGTGTTAATGTGCGGGGCTCACTGGTCGATGCGGACTCGGTGGGCCAAATGGGCCTGTTTCCGCGCTGTATCTCTAAAATGAAAACTAAAATCTAAATCTAGATTACAAGGCTTTTGACCCTCGGTAGTTGCCAAGGTAATTCTGCTTATCTTTAGCTTATTTCTATCATACTACTCACATTAAGGAACATAACCGACTACTTTTTTGTTTTTGTTTTTAGAGATACAGCGTGGAAACAGGCCACCGAGTCCGCGCCGACCAGCGATCCCCGCACATTAACACTATCCTACATACTCTAGAGACAATATTTTACATTAATTTTAAACCAATTTACCTTATGTCTTTGGAGTATGGGAGGAAACCGGAGCACCCAGGAAAATCCACGCAGGTCACGGCGAGAAAATACAAACTCCGCACAGACAGCTCCCGTAGTCGGAATCAAACCCAGGTCTCCAGTGCTGCAAGCGCTGTAAGGCAGTAACTCTACCGCTGCACCACCGTGCTGCCTGACTACATGCAGAGCTATGTTCGTGTTATATCAGAACATTGCATTGTACAGTCCGTATGCCTGCAGTCCGCCCTTTCACCCTTTCTTATTTTTATTTTTAGTCCTGTCAAAAAACAAATGTTAGTTGGAGGTCTTTTATGTGGTGGGTGGGGGGAGGGGAAGGGGGAAACTTTATTTCTTAGTCCCCTACCTGGTCGGAGAGGCGGCTTCCCTCCGAGCTGCTTCTTCGCCCCTTCCTCGCGGCCTACCATCGAAACTGGAGTGGCGTTTCCTGTCGGGATCGGCCTGGACTGCGGCTTCAGCGGCGGCGCAGTGCAGCGCTGGGATACCAACACAGAGCGGGCGATGCCTTACTGGGTCACCGTGCGGTAGGCTCTGGAGTGCTGTGACCGCCGACTCCAACATCGAGGAGCTGCGGTCTGCAGAGCGTCCAGCCGTGGGCGGTGCTGGATTTAAAACACCGCGGAGCCTGGGATCCGAGATCGCCGGAGTCGGAGCTCCGACCAGCGCGGCCTGGAGACTGCAGGTGCTGCGGTCTCCGGGGAGGAAGCGGCCGCTCCAGACATTTTCCAAGCAGCCGAGGAGTGTTCACGCGACGCCGGAGTTCCAGCTTTCCGGCAAAGAGGGCCTGAAAACATCAGACTGGCTGCGGAGGCCACAAGTAGGCCCCGACCTCGGGTGTTTCACAGAGGGAGAGAACTTAACTTTTTGATCCCTTTCCCCACAGTGGAAAATTTTGATTCTGTTGTGGGGGGACGTTCTTGTTGAATTCTATAATGTGTTGTGTCATTTTTCAGTTTTTTAATTTTTCTATGGATGTACGGAAACTTTATTATTTCTTTTATTATTTCTTTTATGTAAAGCACTTTGGTTTCAACGCAAGTTGATTTAAACGTGCTATATAAATAAAATTTACTTACTATTTACTTACTTACATTGCTGCTGTTGCTGTGCATTTGTTCTGTTTACTCCTTAAAACAAACACAGCATGCCCTCAAGAGAAAGTAAATGCATGTTCAACATTGTGTAGGAACTGCAGATGCAGGTATACACATATGGCCACAGTTGGCCAAACATTTCAACTCCCCTTCCCATTCCCACACTGACCTTTCTGTCCTGGGCCTCCTCCACTGTCAGAGTGAGGCCACATGCAAATTGGAGGAACTGCACCGCATATTTTGCTTGGGCAGCTTACAACCCAGTGGTATGAATATTGATTTATCTAATTTCAAGTAACACTTGCATTCTCTCTCTCTCTCCGTCCCTCCCCCACTCTAGTCATCCTGCTAATTTCACTCTCCGTATCCCTTCGTTATCACCTCTTCCACTGCCAACGAAGGACTATTTCGGGCACCACCTTTCTTGGTCATTGGTGTTGGTTCTGATTTCTGCTGTACTTTTTCATACCTCTAGTTTCCTTCTCCCCTGACTCTCAGCATTAAGGAAGGTCTCGACCTTAAACGTCACCTATTTCTTTTTCTCCAGAAATGCTGCCTGACCCGCTGAGTTACTCCAGCATTTTGTATGTATGCAAGTTCAACATTGCCAGACCAATGTTAATGTGCTTGGTGCCCTGCGGCCATACATCCTCACGGGGATTTGATCTATCCAGCTCATGTTGCTCTTTCCATACGACGCTTCAACACAACACCTCAAAGCACTCGCAGATGATTAAACATGCTGGTTCACGTGTGTCTACATCAGTATATCTGGCATCTTGTGAATTCAGTGCTATCTCCTTACCTCACCTGGACGATAGGAAAAAGTAACAGCAATGGGGAAGAATGGGAGCATCAAGAATGCGATAAAAAGATGAACATTTTTAGATCGTGACATTGTTAAATTAGGGGCCAATTTAGACAGCAAGTGCAGGAGCGATGGGCATGATGCAGAGTTTTGGCTAAGCTAAGGTTTGTGGAGGCTGAAATGTCTGATCTTACCTTGGCTTCTCCCGAGGGTCAAAAGCCTCATATAACCTATGTGCAAGGATGGATCTTCTTATCCCATCTTAGATGATAACTCCCATAATCTCTAATGTGGGATGTCTGTAGAATCAAGGACCATTATTCCCTCATGATGAAGTGTTTAGAATTTCTCCGTGAACTGAATGCTAACCATATAACCATATAACCATAACAGCACGGAAACAGGCCATCTCGGCCCTTCAAGTCCATGCCGAACATTTAAAAAAAATTTTTTTAAAATTTACTTCCCCCTAGTCCCATCTACCTGCACTCAGACCATAACCCTCCATTGCTTTCCCGTCCATATACCCATCCAATCTATTTTTAAAGGATAACATCAAACCTGCCTCCACCACTTCCACTGGAAGCTCATTCCACACAGCTACCACTCTCTGAGTAAAGAAGTTCCCCCTAATGTTACCCCTAAACTTCTGTCCCTTAATTCTCAAGTCATGTCCTCTTGTTTGAATCTTCCCTACTCTCAATGGGAAAAACTTATCCACGTCCACTCTGTCTAACCCGCTCATAATTTTAAAGACCTCTATCAAGTCCCCTCATAACCTTCTGCGCTCCAAAGAATAAAGACCTAACTTGTTCAACCTTTCTCTGTAACTTAGTTGCTGAAACCCAGGCAACATTCTAGTAAATCTCCTCTGTACTCTCTCTATTTTGTTGACATCCTTCCTATAATTAGGCGACCAAAATTGTACTCCATACTCCAGAATTGGCCTCACCAATGCCTTGTACAATTTTAACATTACATCCCAACTTCTATATTCAATGCTCTGATTTATAAAGGCCAGCACACCAAAAGCTTTCTTTACCACCCTATCTACATGAGATTCCACCTTCAGGGAACTATGCACAGTTATTCCTAGATCCCTCTGTTCAACTGCATTCCTCAATTCGCTACCATTTACCATGTACTTCCTATTTTAATTTGTCCTGCCGAGATGTAGCACCTCACATTTATCAGCATTAAACTCCATCTGCCATCTTTCAGCCCACTCTTCCAAATGGCCTAAATCTCTCTGTAGACTTTGAAAATCTACTTCATTATCCACAACACCACCTATCTTAGTATCATCTGCATACTTACTAATCCAATTTTCCACACCATCATCCAGATCATTGATGTACATGACAAACAACATTGGACCCAACACAGACCCCTGAGGCACCCCACTAGTCACCGGCCTCCAACCTGACAAACAGCCATCCACCATTACTCTCTGGCATCTCCCATTCAGCCACTGTTGAATCCATCTTGCTACTCCACCATTAATACCCAACAATTTAATCTTCTTAACCAACCTTCCATGAGGAACCTTGTCAAAGGCCTTACTGAAGTCCATATAGATAACATCCACTGCTTTACCCTCATCAATTTCCCTAGTAACCTCTTCGAAAAATTCAAGAAGATTAGTCAAGCATGACCTTCCAGGCACAAATCCATGTTGACTGTTCCTAATCAGACCCTGCTTATCCAGATGCTTATATATATTATCTTTAAGTATCCTTTCCATTAATTTGCCCACCACTGACGTCAAACTAACAGGTCTATAATTGCGAGGTTTACTCTTAGAACCCTTTTTAAACAATGGAACAACATGCGCAGTACGCCAATCCTCCGGCACTATTCCCGTTTCTAATGACATTTGAAATATTTCTGTCATAGCCCCTGCTATTTCTACACTAACTTCCCTCAATGTCCTAGGGAATATCCTGTCAGGACCTGGAGACTTATCCGTTTTCATATTTTTCAAAAGTGTCCGCACCTCCTCTTCTTTGAATCTCACAGTTTCCATTGCTACTCTGCTTGTTTCCCTTACCTCACATAATTCCATACCGTTCTCCTTGGTGAATACCGAAGAAAAGAAATTGTTCAATATCTCCCCCATCTCTTTTGGCTCTGCAGATAGCTGTCCACTCTGACTCTCTAATGGACCAATTTTATTCCTTGTTATCCTTTTGCTATTAATATAGCTGTAGAAACCCTTTGGATTTACTTTCACCTTACTTGCCAAATCAACCTCATATCTTCTTTTAGCTTTTCTAATTTATTTCTTAATATGCTTTTTACATTCTTTATACTCCTCAAGCACCTCATTTACTCCATGCTGCCTATAATTATTGTAGATCTCTCTCTTTTTCCGAACCAAGTGTCCAATTTCCCTTGAAAACCATGGCTCTTTCCAATTTTTACTATTTCCTTTCAACCGAACAGGGACATAAAGATGCTGTGCTCTTAAAATGTCACCTTTAAATGTCCTCCATTTCTCTTCTACATCCTTCCCATAAAACAACATGTCCCAATACACTCCTTTTGAATCCTTTCGCATCTCCTCAAACTTAGCCTTTCTCCAATCAAAAATCTCAACCCTAGGTCCAGTTCTGACCCTCTCCATAATTATATTGAAACGAATGGTATTGTGATCACTGGACCCAAAGTGCTCCCCGACGCATACCTCCGCCACCTGCCCTGTCTCATTTCCTAACAGGAGGTCCAGCACTGCCCCTTCTCTAGTAGGTACCTCTATCCTGCACACATTTTACAAACTCCCAAACCATCCAGCCCTTTTACAGAATGTGTTTCCCAGTCTATGTGTGGAAAATTGAAATCTCCCACAATCACTACCTTGTGCTTACTACTAATATCTGCTATCTCCTTACATATTTGCTCTTCCAATTCTTGCTCCCCATTTGGCAGTCTATAATACACCCCTATAAGTGTTGCTACACCTTTCCCATTTCTCAGTTCCACCCAAATAGCCTCCCTAGATGAGCCCTCTAATCTATCCTGCCAAAGCACTGCTGTAATATCTTCCTTGACAAGTAATGCAACACCCCCACCTCTTGCCCCTCCAATTCTATCACCCCTGAAGCAACAAAATCCTGGAATATTTAGTTTCCAATCACAGCCCTCCTGCAACCATGTTTCACTGATCGCCACAACATCATACTTCCAGGTGTCAATCCAGGCTCTAAGCTCATCCACCTTTCTTACAATGCTCCTAGCATTAAAATATACACATTTAAGAAACCCACCACCACTTATTCTCTGTTTATTATCTTTTTCTTCCTTCTCCCCTACATTTTGGGTCCGAGTGCTTCCCTTCTCTGCCTCCTGCCTCCCACATTTTCCACTAGCTTTCTCTATTTGAGTCCCTCCCCCCAACCGTTCTAGTTTAAAGTCTCCCCAGTAGCCTATGCAAATCTTCCTGCCAGGATATTGGTCCCCCTCGGGTTCAAGTGCAACCCGTCCTTTCTGTACAGGTCACACCTTCCCCAAAAGAGGTCCCAATGATCCAGAAATTTGAATCCCTGCCCACTGCACCAGTTCCTCAGCCACGCATTTATCCTCCACCTCATTCCATTCCTACTCTCACCGTCGCGTGGCACAGGTAGTAATCCTGAGATTGTTACCTTTGTGGTCCTTCTCCTTAACTCTCCTCCCAACTCCCTAAATTCTCCTTTCAGGACCTCTTCCCTTTTTCTACCTATGTCATTGGTACCTATATGTACCACAACCTCAGGCTCCTCTCCCTCCGATTTCAGGATATCTTGGACGCGTTCAGACACATCCCTGACCCTGGCACCAGGGAGGCAAACTACCATCCGGGTCTCTTGACTGCGTCCACAGAATCGCCTATCTGACCCCCTAACCATAGAGTCCCCTACTACTATTGCCCTCCTCTTCTTTTCCCTACCCTTCTGAGCAATAGGGCCGGTCTCTGTGACAGAGGCCCGGCCGCTGTCGCTACCCCCAGGAAGGCTGTCCCCCCCAACAGTGCTCAAACAGGAGTACTTATTTTCAAAGTGTACAGCCACCGGGGTACTCACTAGTCCCTGCCTTTGCCCCTTGCCCTTCCTAACTGTGACCCACTTGTCTGCCTCCCGTGGTCTTGGAGTGGCCACCTCTCTATAACTCCTTTCTATGACCTCCTCACTCTCCCTGATCAGACAGAGGTCATCGAGCTGCTGCTCCAGGTTCCTAACACGGTCCCTTAGGAACCCCATCTCTACGCACCTGGCACAGATGTGGACGTCTGGAGGGGTATCAGACTCCATGACCTCCCACATCTGACATCCAGAACAGTAAACTGCCCTGGCCCTCATTCTCCCCCCTTACCCTGGATACAATACAAAGCCTTACCCTGGATACAATACAAACTGGTGGAGGAAATCAGCAGGGATCCGACTCCCAATCAGCTGCTTCCTCTTAGTCCTCTTCCACCAATCAGCGGCTTCCTCACTTATAGGAAACGTGAATGGAACGTTGCAGTTTTGGGCTCCTCCTGCAACGGTCCCTGGGCGTCTGGAAAGTAAAGCCCCGCGCTGTTTAACTACTCCCTACCCGGACGCCGCTCCTCCTCCTGCAACGGTCCCTGGGCGTCTGGAAAGTAAAGCCCCGCGCTGTTTAACTACTCCCTACCCGGACACCGCTCCTCCTCCTGCAACGGTCTCTGGGCCTCTAACCACACCATTCACTTTCAAAAGTGATCTTCCTTCTTTTATAATCAACGTGACATTTTGTTGGATTTCAGCTGCACATTTTATTAAACCCATGCCACATGATAAAGGGATGAAAGTAGAACAGAGGACATAGAACAGTTCAGCACAGAAACAGGCCCTTCGGCCCACAATGTCTGTGCCGTACATGCTGCCAGGTTGAACTAATCTCCTCTGCCTGCTCGTGATTGCCTGCACTAAATCCACTGGAATTTAGAAGGATGAGAGGGTATCTTATAGAAACATATAAATTTCTTAAGGGATTGGACAGGCCAATTCACTGGATGTATTCAAGAGAGAGTTAGATATAGCTCTTCGGGCTTACGGAGTTAAGGGGTATGGGGGAAAAGCAGGAATGGGGTACTGATTGGGGGATGATCACCCATGATCACATTGAATGGCGGTGCTGGCTCGAAGGGCCAGATGGCCTACTCCTGCACCTATTTTCTGTTTTCTATGATTTCTATGTGATCCATATCCCTCCATTTCCTGTGTATCCATGTGCCTATCTAAAAACATCTTAATTGCCCCAAAAAACTGAAATAATGATAGTCTCGACATAACGTAGGGTTGCTTGGAGCTATCGTTAATACCACAGTGTTGGCCTTAAGAGTAGGTCCATCTGATGTGGACAAATCTATCTCAAACCAGGCTCATTATGTTATGGTGGGAGCAACTCTTATCAGCTCTACCTTAAACTCATCAGTTGGTTCAAGAATATTACTTATCGAAGGTGAGGACTGCCGGTCATTTGTCACTATTATATGCTTCAGTGGGCAGAGTGTATAAGAGGGTTATAATTATCAACGGGCCCGCAATACTTGGGAAGAAATGGAAAACAGGAAGTATTCAATCAATTGCAGGATTACAATCCTCCTTTATATGCTCGGATGTTTGTAAAAGTTCTAAGGCATGTAACATTGTGCTGTGTTTCAGCTGGATACTTTATTGACCACAGCTGCAGCAGATTATCTGACTGTTAACGCTCAGACAACATTCATTTTATAATTTGCCTAGCACCCTTGTGAACTGCAAATGTCTTCCTTATGCTGCTGGCCACATAATCTACACCAGCCACATAAAAAGACTATTCATCTTGTTTCATGCTAGCTCTGCTGGAATACATAAGTTTCATATTAGCTATAAAATTCATACTTGCGGCATCTCCGTACAATAGGAATCGTCAGTTAAAAGGCCAGAACTGACATTCCAGGCCTCCCACTGTACTGTTAAATTCTATAATCCTTCAGTTGAAGAAGATAACTAAGTTAGATTTGTGAGGAGTCTGGGGGATAGGTATTCAACAGCAGTTTAGATCACGTCCAAACCAGACATAGACTGGCTCATCTTTGAAGGCACGCTTTGAGAATGATACCGTCCTGCACTTTGAATGACACTTATTCAGAAACCTAATCTGCCAAACAATTTAATAACAAACCTGGTAAATCCCCTCTCTCTCAAGGAAAAGGTCCACGAGTTATGCTCAATTAAACACTCTCCAGGGGAAAGAGCACCATTTGTCCGGAGTTTGCTGCTTTAATTTGAGGCACTGTTAACACGTATCCAGGGGAAGCTGATTGCAACTGCCAACATTTTAAGTACGTTTCTGATCCTTAACAGCCTTTAGAGTTGCTGCACCTAAATGTGATGTCACAGGTGTTGATCCAACCTCAGGTCAACTTCTCATCTATTAGGCTTAGCACAAGATGATACTTATTATTTCACAATCCTTGTGTAGTAGACATCAGCTTGTATTCATTAAAGCCCCACAGCATGGGAAAAGGGAATGCTTGCTGGCTTTGTTCGGCCAGCTTTTGTACGCTTGACACAAGGTGATTAAAACACTTTATCATTTCTACCATTGTTCTCAAATAAATAACCATGCAGACAAGTAAATCCTGAACCAGGGAATATGTTTAATCTGTATTAACCATAGCATTATATGGCTCAGAAAGAGACCATTCACTTCATTATGCAGGTAGGAACTGCAGATGCTGGTTTAAACCTAAGATAGACAGAAAAAGCTGGAGTAACAGGCAGCATCTCTGGAGAGAAGGAATAGGTGACAATTGTATTTGTGTGCCTCTTAAAGATGCTATTCAATGCGTTCATTTTACTCTCATACACAACTTTTCTTTTATTTAATTTTCAATTTGCTTTTAAAAGTTGTTGCTGAATATGTTCCTGTTATCCGTTCAGGTAGTGCAAGATGTAATTCTCGCCAACAGGCCTAACACATACATAATCCCACTGCAGATGTGGTGAGGTTGTATAAATGTATCTGAAGAAGGCTCTCGACCCGAAATGTCACCCATTTCTTCTATCCAGAGATGCTACCTGTCCCGCTGAGTTGCCTCTAGCTTGGGCCGTCATTTACGCGACAGGCCGGTAGTGGCTGACGCACGACGGTCGCAAGCGCCATCATGCGTCCGCACAGCCGTCTGAAGTGCGTGACGTCATTTGAAGATGGACACAAAATGCAGGAGTAACTTAGCGGGGACCAGCAGCATCTCTGGAGAGAAGGAATGGATGATGTTTCGGGTCGAGACTCTTCTTCAGTCTGAAGAAGAGTCTCGACCCGAAACATCACCCATTGCTTCTCTCCAGAGATGCTGTCGGTCCCGCTGAGTTACTCCACCATTTTGTGTCCATCTCCAATCATCTTGGCCCCGCTCTGGGTATAGGAGTGGGAGCGGATCCGGATCCGCAACGGACGTGAGCCCCAGGCCGAGCTCGGCGATCGTTTGCCTGCTTCTGCTGCTGTTGGAGGTGAGACGTTGCGCCGCGCCAGGGTCTTGGACCTGTCCCACTTTGGCCGTCAGTTAGGCAACAGGCCGGTGGCGCGCGAAGATTTCGTTCAGGACGAAGTCCACACTCCTCCACGCCACTCCATGCGCCTGTCCCGCGCTACCCACATGCTACCCACATGCTACCCACATGCTACCCACGCGCTACCCACGTGCTACCCACATGCTACCCACACGCTACCCACATGCTACCCACACGCTAGCAGGTCGCGTAAATGCCGCGCGAAAGACAGCCAAGTGGGACAGGCCCTTAACTGTCTAAATGTATCAGCCCTCTTCTCAACCTTCCTTGTTGCAATACTTTGCCTCATAGATAGGGTAAATGCACAGAGTGTTTTAGCCAGAATAGGGGAATCAAGAACCAGGGGACATGGTTTAAGGTGAGAAGAGAAATATTGAATAGGAACCTGAGGGGTGGTGGGTATACTGTATGGAATGAGTTGGGAGACAGGTACTATAACAACATTTATTGGACAGGTACACGGAGAGGAAAGTTCAAACGGATGTGGACCAAATGCAGGCAAGTGGGACTAGTGTAGATGGGGTATCTTGGTGGGCACGGGCAATTTGGTCTGAAGGGCCTGTTTCCGTGCCGCATGACTCTTTAACTGTATCTCCGAGCATCGTTCTGCTGGGCTGGAGTACATTTCCAGGATAAATGGGGAACTGTTCAACACTTTTCACAGTAGTAAAGTATCATCAATTCTGCTTCCACAAATTTGCCAAATCCACTGGCGGAATAGATCAGGTTCCTTTCCCAGGCCAACGGCCCCAACAAAACTGAAACATTCAACCAGCCCCAGTGGGGAGGCCAACAACTGGGGAAAGCCCACGTTTAATGACTAAACAATAATCTAAACAACTGACCTACCAACCCCTTCAACTTCTACCTAAATACTCCAAGCATGTACTATCATAACATTTAAGAGGTTGGACAGGTACAATTGGACAATTGGACAGGTACATGGATATGACAGGCTTAGAGGGGAAAATAGGCCAAGTACAGGCCTGCGGTGCTAAAATGGAGAAGACAAAAAGGTGCAAGTGGTGCCATTTTATTAGGAAGGAAGCTGGGAAATCCAGAGGAAATGGCTTTAAAATTCATTTTCACAATGGGATTAAGGTGTTGCACTGGGAATCAAAGATCTGACACGCACTCTCTAAATTGGGCAGTGGAATCAAATTCCATCTAAATGTCCAAAAGGTAACTGGACATGGATTTAAAATGGGCTGATTGTGACCAGGTTTATGGTGAATAAAAATGATGTTGTTGTGATGAAGTTGTATAGCTCTAACAATGAGGCACTACAGACTGTACGATTCCATGATACCACTTCACCATAATTGGTTTTCTACATTCGGGCTATTTAGTTGTGAGGGAGGAGTCATAATCATAGAGTCATACAGCAGAGAAACAGGCCCTTCGGCCCAACTTGGCCATCTGACCTGGATGCCACGTCTAGACTAGCCAAATGTGCCTGTGATTGATGAGTATCTCTTTAAAACTTTCCTATCCATGTACCAGCCCACATATTTTTTAAATTTTATCTGCCTCATTGGGGTGGGAGATTGCAACCTTCACGTGGTCCGCCCTGTTTCGATGAATGCAATCAACCTGGCTTGTACAATCAAATTAGATCAAATAGAACAAGTTGTCCTACAACTTTAGGCTGTGCACGCCATACGCAAGAAGAAGTAGAAGTAGAAGAAGATCTGCCTCATTGAGTCATATAGTGTGGAATCAGGTCCTTTTGTTCATCCAGACCAAAGCAACCGTCAAGCAATTAAATTAAATAAACTATTATCAGCCAAACTTATAAGACTTTTTCAAATTACAAAACAAGAGCACTTTGAATTTGGGGAACTTTTGGCTCGCCAGCTAAAAAAACGAGAAAAAAAAAAACGATCCCAAAGATTAAATCAGATAGAGGGGAATTATTAACCATACTGAAGGTTATTAATAAAAGATTTGCGCAATTTTATGAGAATTTGTATACATCTAAAACGACAACTGACTCCTATAAAATTACAGAGTTTTTGGATAATTGTAAGCTTCCAAAGTTGGAGTTGAAGGAACAAGAGGAACTGGGAGCACAAATCTCAATTAAGGAATTAGAAGATACAATAAACTCATTAAAGAATGGAAAAACACCAGGTCCTGATGGATTTACTAATGAATTTTATAAAAGCTTCTACGACAAAATTATACCACGATTACAAAAAATGTACCAATATGCTTTTAAAAAACAAATATTACCTGATACACTAGCTGAATCAACGATCACACTAATACTTAAAAAAGACAAAGATATAGAAGAACCGGGTTCATATAGAGCTATAGCATTGTTAAACACAGATCAAAAAATATTAGCGAAAACACTAGCTAGAAGATTAAGTAAATATATTAGTAAACTAATAAACCCAGATCAGACTGGGTTTATCCCTAAAAGATACTCATCTAATAATATGAGACGTCTACTCAATATAATGCATTCACATAAATCTGAAGAACAAGAATTATCAATCATCTCGTTGGATGGTGAAAAAGCATTTGACCAAGTAGAATGGAATTATATGGATTTGGAATGCTATTTATTGTCATTCAAACCTAGGTTTGAACAAAATATCATTTACTACAGTTTTTTACATTACAAAAAAAACCAAGACCCACACTTAACACAGTTTACATAAACATCCATCACAGTGAATCTCCAACACCTCACTGTGATGGAAGGCAAAGTCTTATCTCTTCCCTTTGTTCTTCTGATACACTAGCTGAATCAACGACCTTTGTTCTTCTGTATTACAAAAATTTCTTTTTTTTTTGTTGAAAATATTTTTTATTGGAGATAAGTACACAACCTATTAACATCATTACAGTCTTACATTTTTAAATTGATAATATTATCAATTATTATTACATTGTCTCCAATACCTTTTGCCTTTTTTATTTTTATTTTAAACTAGATAGAACTAAAAAGATAGATGAAGTAAAGAAAGAAAAGAAAGAGAAGAAAAAGAGAAAAAAAACACAAAAAAAAACACAAAAAAACACAAAAAAACACAAAAAAAAACAAAAGAGAAAGATAGTTAAAGAAGAGTGGAAAAATTTATTAAAATAAAAAACTTCATTCGAGATATATTCGTACATTTCAGAATATAGCATTTCAGAATACGGCCCCACAATCAAAATGTATTACAAAAATGTCAACTGGGAGTGAATTTTATTTTATGGATTAAACTATTATATAATAAACCTACAGCTAGAATATTAACTAATAACATATTATCCTCGAAATTTCAACTATCATGGGGAAATAGACAAGGATGCTCATTATCACCACAGTTGTTTGCTCTCATAATTGAACCGTTAGCAGAAAAAATTAGAACACACCCAGATATCCATGGGTATAATACTAAATATTCAAATAATAAAATATCTTTATACGCGGATGATATATTACTGTACATTACAAAACCTCAAATTACTATACCAAATATATTAAACTTAATTGAGGATTTTGGATCCTTTTCTGGATATAGAATAAACTGGAATAAAAGTGAAATTATGTCAATAAAACTGAAAGACTCAACACATCTTTTAAAATTCCCTTTTAAAATAGCTACAGAAAAATTTAAATACTTGGGAATCGAAATCACTAGAACATATCAAGGCATGTTTAAAGCAAATTTTGATCCCTTACTTAATAAATTAAATACACTAATAAAATTTTGGAAAACGCTCCCAATCTTTAATAGGCCGAATAAATGCAATAAAAATGATCTTTTTACCTACTACAAATTTTATACCTATTTCAATCGATTCCTATATACCTACCAAAGAAGTTTTAAAAAAAACTGGATTCAGACATTACTAATTTTATATGGGACTATAAATCACATAGAATACAAAGAACACACTTGAACAAAGCTAAAGTATTAGGAGGCTTAGCACTCCCTAACTTCATGTATTACTATTGGTCAGTAAATATTAAAAATATGATTCAACTGATGGACAACTCTGCCCAGCAAGTGGACTGGATTGTAATGGAGAGAGAGGACTGCTCCTCTGGAAACATTGGAGCGATCCTTCTCTCACCAATGAAACTGAATAACATAAATTATAACAAAAACCCAATTATACATAGCACAATTAGAACTTGGAAGCAAATAAAACAAAATTTAAAATTAAGAAATTTATCGCTTTTATCTCCCATAATTAATAACCCTTCATTTAATCCCTCTATTACAGACAAATCTTTCATACAATGGGATAGACTAGGAATTAAAACGTTCGGTGACTTGTACGAAACTGGAAAATTACTATCATTCCAACAATTACAAATAAAATATAAACTCGGAAATAATCAATATTTTAAATATTTTCAAATATGTGACTATTTGAAAAAATATACAAAAGATCATCATAATACCTCAACAGATGTATTGGATGAAGCAATGCAGATAAAAGCTGAATCAGCAAACTTAATATCATATTTGTATAATATTATTTTAAATGTAGAAATACCATCTACGGAAGGTATTAGAAGAGACTGGGAACAAGAATTAGCTATTAAAATTTCAAAGGAAAGATGGACTTAATATTTATTAAACGTGCATAAATGTTCGATTAATGTAAGACACACTTTAATACAATTTAAAATTTTACATAGATTATATTATTCTAAAACTAAAATCAATAAAATATTCCCAAATGTATCATCAATTTGTGATAAATGTCAATCTCAAGAAGCTACTATAGCGCACTCATTTGTTTTCTGTACAAAAATTCAAAAATTTTGGATTGAAATTTTTGAAATTTTTACAAAATTATTTAAAATTAAACTGATACCCAAAGCAGAATGGATTATCTTCGGAACAGCGGAAGATAGTCCAGAACTAAATGTGTTCCAAAAGAAATTAATAGACTATGGGTTAATAACTGGAAAAAAGTTAATCCTAAAATTCTGGAAAAACGCTCCAATACCAACTATTAACATGTGGATTTCAAATATGTTCGAAACATTACACCTAGAAGAGATAAGACTCCTCCTGGCAGGTAAACCAGATCACTTCCACCTGACGTGGTCTGCATTTATAGAATTATTACAAGTATAGGGTGCAAAAGTACTAAAAAAAAAAAAACTGAGGTCAGGTAATGGGGGGATGAAAGCTGGAGAGTTGGTATGTCCCATTTGCGCGATGCTTACAAAAAAATATCTGTTTTTCTCTTTTCCCTCTTTCTCTTTTTTCTTCTTTTTTAGGGTCTATTTCTTAACTCTTTCCTTTTGTGTTTAATTTCTTTCTTATAGGGTCTTTGTCTTTTTTTTGTTGTTGTCTCCTTCCTAAAGGAACGTCCTTTAATTCTGAAAGGACTAAAATATGTTCTAAAATATGTTCAGATTATAGGTGTAATATTATATGTGTGTAAGGAGACTCGCATGGAGAATAAGGTTGCAGTGATATGGAAATGGTCAGAGTCCTAGAGACATACAGCAAGGAAACAGGCCCTTTAGCCCAATTGGTCTATGCTAATCAAGATGCCCCATCTATGCCAGTCCCACTTGCATGCTTTTGGCTTATGTCCCTCGAAACCTTCCCTATTCATGGTCCGTTTCTTTTCTTATATTTCAGGTTAGATTTTCAACTATTAATCAAAACTGTCACATGAGGATTTATTGAAAGAATACGCAATTAGTTTTAGTTTATAGTTTTAGAGATAATGCGTGGAAACAGGCCCTTCAGCCCACTGAGAACACGCTGACCAACGATCACCCGTACACTCGTTCTATCCTACACGCTAGGGACAATTTACAGAAGCCAATTAACCTGCAAACCTGCACGTCTTTGGAACGTGGGAGGAAACCGGAACATTGGGAGAAAACCCAGGCAGTCACGAGGAGAACGTACAAACTCTGTGCAGACAGCACCCGCAGTCAGAATTGAACCCGGGTCTCTGGCACTGTAAGGCAGCAACTCTACCGCTGTGCCACAATGCCACCCCTGTACAATTGTAATAAGATCACCGATTTCCGATTACTACACTGTTGCTATTAATGAACATACAGGCAATTGTTGCCATTGCAAGTCCATATGCCTTTGCTTCCTGAGGTGATACTTATTGTAGCAATGTTACAAAATTTTGAGATTTTAAAAATAAAGTCTGCAATTTATCCCATCAGATAAAGCATAAAAAGATGTTTAATTTGACACCTAATTCGCTTTCATATCTTCAGTATTAAAGAAGTTATGGCCATTTTCATACTCGGAAATTAGCATCTTGTTCCCTATTGGTTTTCCATTGACTTAACCCAAAAGCTGTGATCGAGGACAGTTAAAAGCCCATAACTTTCTTAAAAATTAAGATAACTGAAAGAAATTTTCAGTTATTATAGATTGAAGCATTCTGAAACAAATATGAAACAATCTTACTTAGAAGACATGAAAGTAAAGCATGTAATTAGTTAGTTACCTAATTGTAGCTAATTACAAAATTCAATTACTAGATCTAAACATCTATCAATTTCTTAAGAATAGATTAACATTTTTAAATAGCCTGTGTCCAAATAACATTCACACAATAATTCACAATATAACATAATTTTAAAATCTAATTTTCATGAATTTACAGGCCAAATGGAAGGAATTGAATGTTTAATACCTGTAAATGAATGGGCATTTAAATCATCTTGTGAGTGAGGATTTCTGGAATGCGATCATTTGGAACGTTGATTTGCGGTGAATTTAACCCCGTATTGGCATGAAAAATACTGCCGTTAATTCGGGGAATAAAATCACCGTGTCGCATGAAAAAATGTGAATTAAAGGCTTCTTAAGAAGCACTTTTATACATTTAAAGAAACCACTTTCGTTTACCTGTCCCGTGTGTGAAATCCGTCCCCGTTATCGGCGTTGACGCTTCAGGAGCTGATTTTAAAATTACTCTAGCGCTGACATTGACGATTTAATAAAAATAAAAAATTCACAAAAGGCCACTAGGAACGATTCTTCAGCCAACGCGTGTACTCCAACAAAATATTAACCAGGACAAGGGAGGAGAAGGTACACAAAAATGCTGGAGAAACTCAGCGGGTGCAGCAGCATCTATGGAGCGAAGGAAATAGGTAACGTTTCGGGCCGAAACCCTTCTTCAAGGGAGGAGAAACCGCGTTTTAACCCCGCCCCCCCTTAAAGGCGCCAAAATCGCGCACACGGCCAGTGGCAGAATTACAGCGCGACTGAAGGTAAGTTTTGTAACATACCTACTTATTGTCCTGTATCTGGCCTGCATTGTTCGCTTCTTGGGAGAATGGGATGATCCCAGATCTTTACCTTGCCACTATCAGTTTCTCATTGTAGTTCTTCAGGTACTGTAGGAAGCAGGTACTGTGACGTGTCTTTAGCGGCTATACATCTTAATCTCACCAGCTACGGGGCATCCATTCCCTGTTTCTGTGCTGTAGCCAAAGACATGATACACGGCACTAATTAACTGTGTAAAAACCCCAAAGAGCCAGAACAGGAAGAAGGTAATTACATGAAATGATAAATTAGCTTGGTACCAGGAAAAATATTGACACTCAAATATATTCATAGCACTTATAGATACAGCTTTCAGCCTTAATATTAGCAGAAGAAAAAATCCTGTGTTGCCAGGAACTCTCGGTCACATTTTTCAGCTTGCTATGTCTTTTTGTCCATTCTCAAGCTGGCTATGATTGCTCCTGACCTGCCTGGATTTGGCTCACACTAATCAAGGCCCTGGAGACTTCCAGCACAGGGGAGCCAACATTGCTATAATCGAGGCTGTTGTAATAGCTTTTTTTGTACTTGCAATTTTTTTGTTAACCACAACCGCAGCTGTCTGCCAGTGTTCCCATCTAACGTCGCCTCTGGGCTGCGTTTATCCCTCGCGGCAACGTGGCACAAGTATCACCTTCTCCTCCCCTGTATCGTGTACCGGGGGTTCAGTGTTGTCGCTGGCTGTCCTTCGCTCTTCGCTTACCTTTCCGAAATCAACCCAATGCATCATGCCTGTAAACAGTTTCCACTCAGTCGTTTCCACTCAGTCCTTACATTGTGCCCTGCTCAATGTTTGCTTTGTATTGTCGTTGGATCCAGATGAGCAAATATTCCATCAAATCAACTTGATATTTCAGCATAATATGTGTATGAGAAACCTACCAAATGGAAAATTGAATAAGAGTACTTCCTTTCGTCCTTTCCTAGTTCCAATCAATGTAGAGTCATAGTCAGACAGCACGGAAACAGGCCCTTTGGCCCAACTGGTCCATGATGATCCAAGATGCCTCATTTAAGCTAGTGTCATTTGGATGTGTTTGGGCCATATCCCTGTAAACTATTCCCATCAATGTATTTCATTTTCCATAACTTTTCTCTATGAAACTTAGCACTATTACTTTAATTGTTCCTGTTTGTTGCCTTCAATCTTGGAACTTGATTTTTGTTGTTGATTCGTTTAGTTTAGACTTTAGAGATAGAAACATAGAAACATAGAAAATAGGTGCAGGAGTAGGCCATTCGGCCCTTTGAGCCTGCACCGCCATTCAATATGATCATGGCTGATCATCCAACTCAGTATCCCGTACCTGCCTTCTCTCCATACCCCCTGATCCCTTTAGCCACAAGGGCCACATCTAACTCCCTCTTAAATATAGCCAATGAACTGGCCTCAACTACCCTCTGTGGCAGAGAGTTCCAGAGATTCACCACTCTCTGTGTGAAAAAGTGTTTCCTCATCTCGGTCTTAAAGGATTTCCCCCTTATCCTTAAGCTGTGACCCCTTGTCCTGGACTTCCCCAACATCGGGAACAATCTTCCTGCATCTAGCCTGTACAACCCCATAAGAATTTTTTACGTTTCTATAAGATCCCCTCTCAATCTCCTAAATTCTAGCGAGTGTAAGCCAAGTCTAACCAGTCTTTCTTCATATGAAAGTCCTAACATCCCAGGAATCAGTCTGGTGAACCTTCTCTGCACTCGCTCTATGGCTATAATGTCCTTCCTCAGATTTGGAGACCAAAACTGTACGCAATACTCCAGGTGTGGTCTCACCAAGACCCTGTACAACTGCAGTAGAACCTCCCTGCTCCTATACTCAAATCCTCTTGCTATGAAGGCCAACATACCATTCGCTTTCTTCACTGCCTGCTGCACCTGCATGCCTACTTTCAATGACTGGTGTAGAAACAGGCCCTTCTGCCCACCGAGTCCATGACGACCAACAAACCGTATCACCTTCCTATCTTATACTATCCTACACACTTATACTATCCTACACACACTAGGGACAATTTACAATTATAATCAAGCCAATTAACTGACAAACCTGTACGCCTTTGGTAAGTGGGAGGAAACCGGAGAAAACCCACGCTGGTCATGGTGGGAACGTACATACAGACAAGCACCCATATTCAGGATTGAACCCAGCTTTCTGGCACTGGAAGGCAACAACTCAACCGGCCTTTCAATTTAAATGATTTGTAAAATTATCTCTCTCTTTCTGTGTATAATATGGTTTCAATGAGCGTTGCTGCTTGTAAGCCACAATGTTAATGCCAATCAATGCTAATCAAAATGGAGAGTGGGTTAATAGAACATAGAAACATAGAAAATAGATGTAGGAGTAGGCCATTCAGCCCAACGAACCAGCACCGCCATTCAATATGATCATGGCTGATCATCCAAAATCAGTACCCTGTTCTGGCTTTTTCCCTATATCCCTTGATTCCCTTTGCCCAAAGAGCTATGTGCAAATCTAACTCTCTCTTGAACACATCCAGTGGATTGGCCTCCATTGCCTTCTGTGGCAGAGAATTCTCTGGGTGAAAAAGCTTTTCCTCATAGAGTCATAGAGTGACACAGTGTGGAAACAGGCCCTTTGGCCCAACTTGCCCACACCGCCAACAATGTCCCAGCTACACTAGTCCCACTTGCCTGCGCGTGGTCCATATCCCTCCAAGCCTATCCTATCCATGTACCTGTCTAACTGGTTCTTAAACATTGGGATTGTCCCAGCCTCAACTACCTCATCTGGCAGCTCCATGCACCCATACACCCACCACATGATCCATACACCTCCATTCCCTGCAAATCCATGTCCTATCCAAAACCCTCTTAAATGCCACTATCTTATCGGCCTCCACCACCACCCCTGGCAGCACGTTCCAGGAAACCGCCACACTCTGTGTAAAAAAACCTGTCCTGAACATCTCCTTTAAACTTTGCCCACTTCAGCTTAAAACTATGCCCCCTGGTCTCATCCTGGGAGAAAGGTTCTGAATGTCTACCCTATCCAAGCCTCTCATACTTATATATTCTTCTATCAGGTCCCCCCTCAAGTTGTAGAGAAAACAATACAAGTCTGCTAAATTGGTCCAGCCAGAGCACTTTCTACCTTCACTGAAACCTTAAGAAGAGTTGCTGGTGGAAGCTGACCATGAGGGGCAGGTGCTACCATAATTAATCAGAAGTAAATGCCATTACTTCTTCTCAAATAATTAAATCCCACAAATGCTGCCCTAGCCTGTTGGGAATTTCCAGCATTTTCTCTTTCTATTCCAGAATTCCAGCACCTGCTCTTTCTTTGCTTTTTCATTAATGTTTTTTATTACAATTCCGTTTTGAGACCAAAGTTACTCAATCTGCGATAATGAATTCTAAAGTTGGCTTCGGCCTATTTTTTGGGGGTAAAACAGGGTCAGTAAACCAAAGAAAAAGTTCCTTTAGAACAGGGTTTTCATTTGAATGGAACCCATAGTGCTGGAGTAACTCAGCGGGTCATGCAGCATCTCTGTGGGACATGGATAGAAACATAGAAACATAGACAATAGGTGCAGTAGGCCATCTGGCCCTTCGAGCCTGCACCGCCATTCAATAAGATCATGGCTGATCATCCAAAATCAGTACCCCGTTCCTGCTTTCTCCTTATATCCCTTGATTCCTTTAGCCTGAAGGGCTAAATCTAACTCTCTCCTGAAACATCCAGTGAACTGACCTCCACTGCCTTCTGTGACAGGGAATTCCACAGATTCACAACTCTCTGGGTGAAGAAGTTTGTCCTCATCTCAGATAGGCGAGGTTCTGAGTTGGGATCCTTCTTTAGATGCACCAGCCTGAAGTTTACTTTAGTTTACTTTATTGTCACGTGTACCAAGCTGCAGTGAAATACTTTTGTTGTGTGCTAACCAGCCAGCGGAAAGACGATACATGATTACAATCGAGCCATCCACAGTGTTCAGATTCATGATAAAGGGAACTATATGAACTATGTTTAGTGCAAGACAAAGCCAGTAAAGTCCGATCAAATGTAGTCTGAGGGTCTCCAAAGAGATGGAGAGTAGATTACGACTGTTTGGGCTGAAGACGGTTCCCTAACAGACACTCCCCCATATCCATGTCCTCCGGGAATGCGAGTTAACCCGCTGAGTTACTCCAGCACTCTGGGTTTAGTTTAGTTTTAGTTTAGAGATACAGCGCGGAAGCAGGCCCTTCG
>CM075977.1:380086378-380109000 GCA_038087875.1 Malacoraja senta | reverse complement strand
CTCTACCGCTGCTCCACCGTACCATCTTGGAATCTACGTGGGATTCCAACATCTGTAGCTCCTCAGGTCTTTGTCTTCATGTGAATTGTTGCTGTGAGCTGGTGCCGCACTCCCTGTCTCTTTGCTTCACTCGAGGAACTCTTCAACGTTGATCGATTGAATGTACAGCACTTTGATACATCACGAGGTTGGCGAAAGGCACCGCATTCATTACATTTTGTTCTCGTCTTCTTCATAACTCATTTGAGGAGCACTTCAAGGAACCCTGGCAGGCTTCGCGGCTTACAGGCATCCCGCGTATACATATTCCTCGTGACGGCTGGAGGTTCAAACACCAGGGAACAGAAGTCAGGAGTAACAGGCAGTTAACAGTATGAAGAGAAATCAGTCCGAACTCCTTCATCCCTGAAGTAGAATTGTGAAGCAACTTTTTCACAGAAAGCTTCAGTATAAAAAAAATGGGTTCAGGGGTGCAATGAGATGCAGTTCCGGAGAAACAACAAAAAATGGAGAAGATTTCTACAGTGCGAAGATTTATAGGTGGATGTTGAGAATAATCAAAATACTAATAGGCTCACTTGGCCTAATTAGTGGTGGACTCTTTTCTCAAGAGGACTTGTTAATATTAAATGGGAGCAGTGAATGTTGGGGGAGGGTCACCAATGGATTAAAAAGAGTACAGTTGTATCTTTGATGTAATACGTATAACCTATCATACCTCTAAAGCAGACGGAAAATAAGAGCAAGATCGTTTTTATTATCAAAGTGGAAGGAATGACTGCCCGATAAGATATACACATATTTCATAAGTACAGCCTCCTATCACCATCACTGAGTGAGTTGGGACAAAGTTTCAGGGGTCATTCAGATTAATACTTTGTTAATAGTCTGCATCCATCCGAATTCATCAATGGAGCTCCAATCTCGTTGTTTCTTTTGTCAAAGCCGATGGTTCCTTTTGTGATATGCACATTAAGCAGACTTAGTGCTTCAATGATGCTCTCACTCACCTGTGAGGGAGTGCAGCGCAGGTTCACCAGGTTAATTCCCAGGATGGCGGGACTAACGTATGATGAAAGAATGGATCGACTGGGCTTATATTCACTGGAATTTAGGATGAGAGGCAATCTTATAGAAACGTAAAATTCTTAAGGGATTGGACAGGCTAGATGCAGGAAGAATGTTCCCCATGTTGGGGGAGTCCAGAACCAGGGGTCACAGTTTAAGAATAAGGGGTACGTCATTAGGACTGAGATGAGGAACACCGTTTTCAGCCAGAGAGTTGTGAATCTGTGGAATTCTCTGCCACAGAAGGCAGTGGAGGCCAATTGACTGGATGTATTCAAGAGAGAGTTAAGCCCCTGTCCCACTTAGGAAACCTGAACGGAAACCTCTGGTGACCTTGCGCCCCACCCAAGGTTCCCATGAGTCGCCAGAGGTTTTGGTCAATCGCTTGGAAAGCCTCGACCGAAGCGTGGGCTGCATTTACTGACCAAAGATCCTACAGGAATTTGACACTGACCGCACACACACACACACAAACACATCGCGAAGGTGGGGGCCAGGGACAGCGGAGGAGCGCTGTCTGCGCGATGAAGAGGAAAGTAAACGGCTGCCACAGAGCATGGTAAGTCCTTTAGAGAGCGTGGGAGGGAGGGAGAGAAGGGGAGAGAAGGAGAGAGAAGGGGAGAGAGAAGGGGGAGAAACATAGAAACAGAAAATAGGTGCAGGAGTAGGCCATTCGGCCCTTCGAGCCTGCACCGTCATTCAATATGATCATGGCTGATCATGCAACTCAGTATCCTGTACCTGCCTTCTCTCCATACCCCCTGATCCCTTTAGCCACAAGGGTCACATCTAGCTCCCTCTTAAATATAGCCAATGAACTGGCCTCAACTACCTTCTGTGGCAGAGAATTCCAGAGATTCACCACTCTCTGTGTGAAATTTTTTTTTCTCATCTCGGTCCTGAAAGATTTCCCCCTTATCCTTAAACTGTGACCCCTTGTCCTGGACTTCCACAACATCGGGAACAATCTTCCTGCATCTAGCCTGTCCAACCCCTTAAGAATTTTGTAAGTTTCTATAAGATCCCCCCTCAATCTTCTAAATTCTAGCGAGTACAAGCCGAGTCTATCCAGTCTTTCTTCATATGAAAGTCCTGACATCCCAGGAATCAGTCTGGTGAACCTTCTCTGTACTCCCTCTATGGCAAGAATGTCTTTCCTCAGATTAGGAGACCAAAACTGTACACAATACTCCAGGTGTGGTCTCACCAAGACCCTGTACAACTGCAGTAGAACCTCCCTGCTCCTATACTCAAATCCTTTTGCTATGAATGCTAACATACCATTCGCTTTCTTCACTGCCTGCTGCACCTGCATGCCTACTTTCAATGACTGGTGTACCATGACACCCAGGTCTCGTTGCATCTCCCCTTTTCCTAATCGGCCACCATTCAGATAATAGTCTACTTTCCTGTTTTTGCCACCAAAGTGGATAACCTCACATTTATCCACATTATACTGCATCTGCCATGCATTTGCCCCCTCACCCAACCTATCCAAGTCACCTTGCAGCCTCCTAGCATCCTCCTCACAGCTAATACTGCCCCCCAGCTTTGTGTCATCCGCAAACTTGGAGATGTTGCATTCAATTCCCTCGTCCAAATCATTAATATATATTGTAAATAGCTGGGGTCCCAGCACTGAGCATTGCGGTACCCCACTAGTCACTGCCTGCCATTCTGAAAAGGACCCGTTTACTACTCTTTGCTTCCTGTTTGCCAGCCAGTTCTCTATCCACATCAATACTGAACCCCCAATACCGTGTGCTTTAAGTTTGTATACTAATCTCATATGTTGGACCTTGTCGAAAGCCTTCTGAAAGTCCAGATATAACGCACCACTGGTTCTCCCTTATCCACTCTACTAGTTACATCCTCGAAAAATTCTATAAGATTAGTCAGACATGATTTACCTTTCGTAAATCCATGCTGACTTTGTCCAATGATTTCACCACTTTCCAAATGTGCTGCTATCCCATCTTTAATAACTGACTCTAGCAGTTTCCCCACTACCGATGTTAGACTAACTGGTCTGTAATTCCCCGTTTTCTCTCTCCCTCCCTTTTTAAAAAGTGGGGTTCCATTAGCTACCCTCCAATCCTCAGGAACTACTCCAGAATCTAAAGAGTTTTGAAAAATTATTACTAATGCATCCACTATTTCTGGGGCTACTCTGGGACTGGGATGCAGCCTATCTGGCCCTGGGGATTTATCGGCCTTTAATCCATTCAATTTACCTAACACCACTTCCCGGCTGATCTGGATTTCACTCAGTTCCTCCATCTCATTTGACCCGCGGTCCCCTGCTATTTCCGGCAGATTATTTATGTCTTCCTTAGTGAAGACAAAACCAAAGTAGTTATTCAATTGGTCTGCCATGTCCTTGTTCCCCACGATCATTTCACCTTTTTCTGATTGCAAGGGACCTATATTTGTATTAACTAATCTTTTTTTCTTCGCATATCTATAAAAACATTTGCAGTCAGTTTTTATGTTCCCTGCCAGTTTTCTTTCATAATCTATTTTCCCTTTCCTAATTAAGCCCTTTGTCCTCCTCTGCTGGACTCTGAATTTCTCCCAGTCCTCTGGTAGGCTGCTTTTTCTGGCTAATTTGTATGCTTCACTTTTGTTTTGATACTATCCCTGATTTCCCTGAGAAGGGGGGAGAAGGGGAAGAGAAGTGGGGAGAAGGGGGAGAAGGGGAGAGAATGGGAGAGAAGGGGGGGGAGAAGGATTGGAGATAGTTTTAAGAAGTTTAATAAAGTTAGCGGGCATTTTTCCTTCCGGTGGGTCCTTCTAAGTCGTGAAACTCCAATAAGCCAAACAAAATGGCCGGTCAGCGAAGGAGATGGACTTCGACTGCCTGTAAGAAAATAGCGACCTCACTGGCTTCGACCAAATGGCAACCTATTTTTAGTCGAGGCCGGTTTTGATTTTGTTGAAATAATCGATGGAACATGGAAGAACCACACGGAAACCACTTTCGACCATTAGGGAGAGTGACCAAAACCTCCGGGAACCTCATGGAAACCTTCGGTGGGGTGCAAGGTCACCAGAGGTTTCCGTTCAGGTTTCCTAAGTGGGACGGGGGCATTAGATATAGCTCTTAGGGCTAACGGAATCAAGGGATATGGGGAAAAAGCAAGAACAGGGTACTGATTCTGGATGATCTGGCTGGGTTGAAGGGCCGAATGGCCTACTTCTGCCCCTACTTTCTTTGTTTCTATGTTCTTCTGTCGATATGAGTAAGCTCTGAGAATACTGATAATTTCAAGGGATTCTATGTAAGCAATGCCGAGTGTGTTTTAACAAAAGTGCCCAGGACAGAAGCATGATAAGGTGGCACAGTGGCGCAGCGATGGAGCTGCTCCCTCACAGCGCCAGAGACCAGGGTTCGATCCTGTCTACAGGTTTACTTTACTTAGGAGAAGCAGCAAGGAAACAGGCCCTTCGGCGCACTGTGTCCGCGCAGACCAGCGATCACCCTGTACACTAACCTCAGTACAGTTCAGCTCAGTTCAGTTTAGTTTATTGTCACGTGTACCCAACTTACACACTAGGGACAATTTACACATTTACCGAAGCCAATTAGCCTACAACCTGTACGTTTTTGGAGTGTGGGAGGAAACTGGAGCACCTGGAGGAAACCCATGAGCTCACAGGGAGAACGTGCAAACTCTGTACAGACAGCACCCATGGGCAAGCTCAAAAGCTTTTCGTTGCGTGCTATCCAGTCAAAGAAAAGATGATTCCAATCAAACTGTCCACAGTACAGATAAAGGATAATGGGTAGAACATTTAGTGTGAGATAAAGTCCGATACAGTCCAATTAAAGATTGTTCAAAGGTTTCCAATGAGGTAAATTTGAGGTCAGGGCCACACTCCAGCTGGTGAGAGGATGGTTCAGTTGCCGAATTAAACTAACGTAAATTATACACAAATGACACATAAATTCTGGAAGACAGTTTAAAAAAACCTGCAAAAATCATTGGTGCAAGACAGAATTAGAAAAAAATAACTATCTGTCAAGTCTTTAACAACTTCTTTGCTTAGCCTTTTAAATTCAATATTAATTGAGCGAACCGATCAAAACTATGATATTGCCAAGCAAAGAATAAAGAGCCACTATGAGTTGTGGCTGTTGCATACTGGTGCATTCCTGTCAGAGTATTGATCCATGCTTTCCAATCAAGGGCTGATATACAGTCAACACATTTCTCTTGCGGAGCAATTTCAACAAAACTTTTCCCCATAAGTCAACAGTAATTTCAGTTGTCAGCTCAAACCTTGGCTGTAATTTCAATGCACAATGATGTGCCTGATTGTTATTTGGACATGTGCTTTGGAGAATGTGCCTTGCTGCAGACTGCATGACCCAGCCAAGAAATGTAGGGTTTGGAAGCGGTCCAGAGTTGATACTGGTTTGATTTGACAGGCCTCTCTCTCTCTCTCTCTCTCTCTCTCTCTCTCTGCCTGTCAGAGTCCACAGCGAGGGAGACACTCTGCCAAGACTGACAGCTGCAGCTCCTGTGCTGTAACTCCAACTTGGCCAAGGACAGGCAGGGGCGGGAACTTTGCATCATATTTGTATGGGCTCCATTCTTCCCACCGAACAAAAAAAATGCAAACACCAGTTGGCTCCTGTGGCTCTGATAGCAAACAGCTATTATCCAAGAGAGGCCAAGAACTGCCACAAGGCACCGGCGGCTTTGCTGTCAGTCTGAATGGCTTCACAATGGTCTGTTAGCATGGGCAGAGCGCAAAGCATTAGAAAGGGGGGAACTCACTCTGCACAAGCAGTCAGAGCGCTTAATTGCCTTTCACGTTGAGTGCGCGGTTTGTCTTCCTTTCAGACAGGCAAACCACAGTGAAACTCTGTTTCAATCGTATTATTGCACAGCCTTTTTTTCAGTGGCCATATCATGCGGGTGAACCGCTCGCTTTGATAACACCCATTCAACCACTGACATCATCTTTTTGGACATAGAACTGAGAAGAAGTTGTTACCAAAAAAAACCTGTCAGTGACAGCATAATTTAAAGGAAAAAGAACTGACAGGCGAAATGCACAGAACATAAACGAGGGTGCAGGCAGGTTTTTTTTCCCTTGTGGCATTCAGTACACCTACCAGAAGTCAAATAAGCAGAGGCTCTGTAAGGCACTGGTCAGACCGCATTTGGAGTATTGTGTGCAGTTTTGGGCCCCATATCTGAGGAAGGATGTGCTGGATCTGGAGATGGTCCAGAGGAGGTTTACAGAATGATCCCAGGAATGAGTGGGTTAACATATGATGAGCGTTTGACGGCACCGGGCCTGTACCAGCTTGAGTTTTGAAGGACGAGGGGGACCTCATTGAAACTTACCGTACTGTGAAAGGTCTGGATAGAGTGGATGTGGAGAGAATGTTTCCACAAGTGGGAGAGTCTAGGACTAGAGGTCACAGCCTCAGAATTAAAGGACATTCCTTTAGGAAGGAGATGAGGAGGAATTTATTTAGTCAGAGTGTGGTGAATCCATGGAATTCATTGCCACAGATGGCCTATAGGGAGGAGGTCCAGCTCCTAGCAGCATGGAGCGCTGACAACAACCTGGCCCTTAACTCCAAGAAGACCAAGGAGCTCATTGTAGACTTCAGGAAGTCTAGGGGCGGCACGCACACCCCCATCCACATTAACGGGACGGAGGTGGAACGTGTTTCCAGCTTCAGGTTCCTGGGGGTCAACATCTCCGATGACCTCTCTTGGACCCACAATACCTCAACTCTGGTCAAGAAGGCTCACCAGCGTCTCTGGGTGGTGAAAATTGCCCAACGCATCACCGGTTCCTCACTCCCCTCCATTGAGTCTGTCCAATGCAAGCGTTGTCTGCGAAGGGCGCTCAGCATCGCCAAGGACTGCTCTCACCCCAACCACAGACTGTTTACCCTCCTACCATCTGGGAGGCGCTACAGGTCTCTCCTTTGCCGGATCAGCAGGTCCAGGAACAGCTTCTTCCCTGCGGCGGTTACACTACTCAACACTGTACCTCGGTGACTGCCAATCACCCCCCCCAGACACTCCTCCCACCAGAAAAAAAAATACTATGACTGTATAGGACATGAGAATAGGAAGGGCCGACCTTCGGAGGTGCGGGGCCCAATTGGGAACAATTTTGATGAGCCCCAGGTACCCAGCCAAGGTCTGGAGAATCATAGAAATATAAATAAAGTCTATTATAGACTTTATAACTCTATGGTACAATGGAAAGGAATCAAAATGTGCGCTTAAAAAGTGCCTGCGGGTTAATGGACCAAACAGATCTAAGCTACACTTTAATATACAATTGCATACATGTAAGCCTACAAGTAACAAACAGCCATTAAATTTGGGGCTTCAGCCCCATCCTACCCTTTCGGGCTTTGATTACTGCAGACCTTTTTGTGTGGAAGACTTGCTATAAAACCACGGATTTTACGGTTTAACTACTTGGTTTCCCTCCCAAGTTGACTCTCTCCAACTTTCCCCACGAGAGCTCGCAAACCAAATATAAAACATTTAACGTTTGGCAGCTTCTCTCCTGAAGCTGGTGAATCCAAATCCAGACATACATTGAAAGTTGAGTGGTGGTTTCCACATAGAGATGTGATGTCTGTACTCATCATTGCAACATAACTGAGGTCATGGGGGGAACGTACAAACTCTATACAGACAGCACCCTTAGTCAGGATCGAACTCGGGTCTCCGCTGCTGCATTTGCTTCTACCGCTGCGCCACCGAGTCGCCCGTAGATATTGGCAAATCCATCCCATTGCAAACCACCGCTCTCCCGGACGCTTGGGTTAATTACACGCAGCGGCCGGCAGTATGGCCACGGCGCCGCACTGGCAATGTCTAACCATGTCCCTTGCACTCTCCCGGTCTCCTGATCGCACGCGAATATCACGCGCAGCTGCCCGACGGAGGGCCCAAGCCGCCCGGGAAATCCATCCCCATTGCCCACCTCAGTCATAGGTATCGACACATCGATCCATGCTAATAATTTCCCCTGCAAATTGTGTTACATATATATTGCAATGTGTTGTGTGTACTTGACGAGCCAAGAGTAGATTATTCTAGCGCGGGGCTCCCTTAGGCACGGGGCCCAATTGGGAGCAATTGGTCCAATTGGCTTAAGGCCGGCCCTGAGAATAGGTAGATACGAGGAACTGCAGATGCTCGAATGTTGAGTCAAATACAAAGTGCTGTAGTAACTCAGCGGGCCAGGCAGCATCTCTGGCGGACATGGATAGGTGACGTTTCGGGTGGGTACCCTTCTTCAGTCCGCCTGACATTTGCTCAATCCCCTCCAGAGATGCTGCCTGGCCTGCTGAGTTACTCCAGCACTTTTAAACATAGCATGCGCCCTGATATTACGGTAAACTGGGCAGTTGTAATTACGAAGACAGACACATAAAGCTGGAGTAGAGCAGAGGGCCAGGCAGCATCACTGGAGGATAGACACAAAATGCTGGTGAAACTCGGAAGAGAAACATAGAAACATAGAAACATAGAAAATAGGTGCAGGAGTAGGCCATTCGGCCCTTCGAGCCTGCACCGCCATTTGATATGATCATGGCTGATCATCCAACTCAGTATCCCGTACCTGCCTTCTCTCCATACCCCCTGATCCCTTTAGCCACAAGGGCCACATCTAACTCCCTCTTAAATATAGCCAATGAACTACCAGAATGAATAGGTGACGTTTCACAAGTCTGAAGAAGGGTCCCGACCCGAAACGTCACCTATTCCTTCTCTCCAGAGATGCTGCCTGTCCTGCTGAGTTACTCCAGCATTTTGTGTCTACCTTCGGTTTAAACCAGCATCTGCAGTTCCTTCCTGCACATTCTGTTGTAATGATCCGGTTTGGTGGATTCGGCCCCTGTGAGAGGGAGAGATTTCTCACTGTATTGAGTTTAGTTTTGGGAGTTTAGTTTAACTTAAAAATAGGTCCTTCGGCCCACCTAGTCAATGGCCTGCCTGCCAGCCAACATTGATTCCTTCCCCATTAACACTATTTTTTTCCAACACACTGGAGACATTTTTTTTACAGAAGCCAATTCACCTACATGTGGGAGTGTGGGAAGAAACTGAAGTACAATCTCCGTTCAGACTAGTAAGCGTATTCAGGATCGAACCCAGGTCTCTGGAGCTGCAAGATAGACACAAAAAGCTGGAGATGACTCAGCTGGGTCAGGCAGTATCTCAGCGAGAAAGGGATGGGTGACGTTTCGGGTCGAGACCAGTCTGAAGAAGCTGTCTCGACCCAAAACATCACCCATTCCTTCTCGCTGAGATCCTCCAGCTTTCTGTGTCTACTACCTTCGGTTTAAACCAACATCTGCAGTTCCTTCCTACACATCTCTGGCGCTGCAAGGCAGCCACTCCACCAGTGCTGTGTGGGAAGGCACAGTTGAATCTTCCAGCCAGAATGGCAGTCGGTTACCAGGTGACTGTGACTGTGATGCGGGAGGTTGGTGGGAGCCGTCGCCGGCTGACTGACTGCCTTCCACCCGGGTCCGTCCAGCTCTCGTTACAAGTCCTTACACACACACGCCGCCAGCTGCCCGCCGCATTCACTATGCATTGGTCACGCTGAGGCCAGCGTTTGTGCTACATGCCACTAATCGTTTGATTTCACTGAACGTAATGGGCGGCAGGTTTTCATATCACATTGATCCCGCGATTACCAGTTGCGGGGGTGAGTCCTCTATGTGTTGTTGGATCGCTTGAGGCAACACTGACCCATCCATCACTCTGCTCAAAGGCTCTGGCTCGACTCGAACAGGACGCGCAGGAAGGAGCTGCAGATGCTGCTTTACAAACGAAGGTAGACACAAGAAAGCTGGAGCAACTCAGCGGGCCAGGCAGCATCTCTGGAGAACATGGATCGGTGATGTTTCAGGCTGAGACCCTTCTTCAGACCTAATCTAACAGGAGAAGGAACTGCAGATGCTGGAATCTCGAGCAAAACGCAAAGTGCTGAAGGAACTCTGGGGTCGGGCAGCATCAGGGCCAAATCGTAATAAATTGCCTACTCAGTCACACCATGTTTAGTCAAAACGTTTTTTTTCCCTGTAGAAACAAGGAACTGCAGATTCTGGTTTACCAAGGACAGGCACAACATTGTTTGTTGTAGTTCCATTTTAAACTGAGAAGTGTATATATGGTCACAAGAAACTGCAGATGTTGAGCAAACACAAAGTGTTGGAGGAGCTCAGCAGGCGGTCTCTGTGCTGGGAAATGGACGTTTCGGGTCGGCACCCTTTTCTCAGACTGAAGACTGGAGATAAATTGAGCCTTGAAGAAGGGTCCCGGCTTGAAACCTCGCCTGTCCAGTTCAGTTTATTGTCACGTGTACCGAGGTACAGTGAAAAGCTTTTTGTTGCATGCTAACCAGTCAGCAGAAAGACCATTCCCTCCACAGATGCTGCCTGACCCGCTGCGTTAATAATTTTTTTGCTCAAAAAAAAGTTCTGATATTTCACGTGTTCGAGCAGCTTTTTAAAAAAATGGTTACAGACAGGGCAACGACGTTAGGCAGGAGTGGCGCAGCGGTAAAGTTGCTGCCTTACAGCGCCAGAGAGCCGGGTTCAATCCCGACTACAGTTGCTGTCCGTACGTTCTCTCCGTGACCGCGTGGTTATTCTCCAGGTGATTCTCCACCTTTTCCAGTCTCTCCCTTCAGGGAGGCGCCTTAGGTCACTTGCTACAAAATCCACCCGTTTTAAAAACAGTTTCTTCCCCTCAGCAATAAGAACACTTAATTCCCTCCAATAACTTTTTGACTTTGATGTATACAGTGTCTTGTCTATGGTTTTTGTCTGTTCTTTTGCACTACGTATTGTTGGTGAGATTTGTGATTTGTGATGTGCTTTATTATTATTGTTGTTAGTGTCAATGTGCTAAAGCAGTACCATCATGTACCGAACCCAATTACCACCAACCCTGGTCGTGTGGCAAATAAAGTTTCTATTCTATTCTATTCTATTCTATTCTATTCTAAAGAGGAAATGTTTCTCCCAAAAAAGAAAAAGGAAAGATCTGTAGGCTTCTGTAAATTGTGCCCAAAATGTAGGGTAGAACTAGTGTAGGGGTGTTCGTTGGTGGGCAGGAGGGCCTGTTTCCACCATATATCTCTAAACTAAACAAGCCTCCATAGGATCTTGTTCAAGAAACAACTGAAGATGGATTGAATTATCCAACCACCCTGGACAGTGAATAACAGCTAATCTTTTCCAAACCAGTGAATAGCATCCAATCTGTGCCAAACCATCCTCTAAGCCTACCTACGCATGTTCCTGTAAAACGAATAGAAAATTGTGAAATCGCCCTTAAAGAAAACAGAACTATTGAGCAGTTAATCCTATTTATTTTGCTTTGGAGATTGTATAACTGCATTATTAACTCTGCATTTAGAAGGTGGATGGCAATGTGTTGTTCCAGTTCTGTGATCCATATTTCCAATTGGCAAGTCTGAGCAGAGACTTAAAATATGCAGTGTTACATGTGGCACACTGAGGACAGTGGAGTCAGCCCTTGTGCTCCAGAACTTGGCACCAGATTGTGCTTTGTGGTAAAAAAACAACAACAGTTGGAGTCAGCGGTCCAGAAGAATCCAGAAGAAATAAGCCTCATTCAAAGTGAAAACTGAACTTCATGGACACCAACCAGCCAACAAAGAAAGAAAAGATCCCTGGGTCCAAAACCAGCACAACCTCACCCTCGAGTTCATACAGCTGTAATAAATTGGTTGGTAGAAGTGTCCCAACTCAAGATGCCGTCTGCCTGTTTCCCTCCACACTGCTGCTGCCTCATCCGCTGAGTTACCACAGGACTTTGTGTTTTGTACAAGATTCCAGCGTCTTTAGTTTAGTTTCATTTATTATTGTCACGTGCACCGAGGTACAGTGAAAAGCTTTTGTTGCATGCTATCCAGTCAAAGAAAAGACTATACAGGATTACAAACAAGCCGTCCACAGAAAAAGGGTAAATGGTACAATATTTAGTGCAAGATAAAGTCCAATTAAAGACACTTCAAAGGTCTCCAATGAGATTGATGGGAGGTCGGGACTGCAATCTAGCTGGTGAGAAGATGGTTCAGTTGCCCGAGCACAGCATCTGCAGTTCCATGCGAGTCCATTTAATAAGTTGATGACAGGAGCTGAGGGAGAGTTGTTCACTTTGTCCTTCAATGCATCTTGTGACTTTTGAGTAGCACAGAGGCTCATCCGGTAGAGCTGCTGCCTCACAGCACCAGATATCTGGGTTTGATCCTAACCTCGAGTTGGAATTTGCATGGAAAGGGGTGGCACAGTGACGCAGCGGAAGAGTTGCTGCCTTACAGCGCAAGAGAATCAGATTCAATCTTGACTACGGGTGCCGTCTGTACAGAGTTTGTACATCCACCCTGTGATCATGTGGGTTTTCTCCAGTTGCTCCAGTTCCTCCCGCACTCCAAAGACGTACAGGTTTATAGGTTAATTGGCTTTGCTAAATTGTAAATTGTCCCTAATGTGTAGGATAATGCTAGTGTACGGGGTGATCGCTGGTCGGTGCGGACTCGTTGGGCCGAAGGGCCTGTTTCTGCTTCGTATCTCGAGTATATCTAAAGTCTAATGAAAGAGAAACAGTTTACACGCTAGGTTGAAGCTCCTTCATCGGAACTTTAATTTCCATTTACTGTTGATTTTCATTAATACTGCATCGGGTACTTTTGGGGGCACCAAGGATGCATTGGCATGAACCTTTGCAAAGGCAGTGGTAGGAGATTGGAAAAGGACAACATTTTTTTTTACGACAGATCGCATGGGATCCAAGGAGAGATAGCTGAATGGGAAGCAAATTGGCTTCATGGAAGGAAGCAGAGGGTGATGGTGGAAGGTTGCTTCTCGGACTGGAGGCTGTGACTAGTGATGTGCCTCAAGGTTCGGTGTTGGGCCCGTTACTGTTTGCAATCTACATCAATGATTTGGATGAGAACATACAGGGCAAGATTAGCAAGTTTGCTGATGATACAAAAGTGAGTGGTTTTGCAGATAGTGAAGATGGTTGTGAAAGATTGCAGCAGGATCTTGATCGATTGGCCAGGTGGGCTGAGGAATGGCTGATGGAATTTAATACAGAGAAATGTGAGGTGTTGCATTTTGGGAAGTAAGAAAGGCAGGAGCTACACAGTGAAGGGTAGGCCTCTGGGTAGTGTTGTAGAGCAGAGGGATCTAGGAGTGCAGGTGAATGGATCCTTGACGGTTGGGTCACCACCTTATCTACCTGCGACCCAACCTCTAGTCCTGGCAACATCCTCGTAAATCTTCTCTGTACTCTTCAAGCTTGACAATATTTTTCCTATAACATGGTGCTCAGAACTTTTACACTCATCACTCTGGCAGACAGAGTGATGAGTGTAAAAGTTAGGAAGTCATGTTGCAGTTGTATAAGACGTTGGTGAGACCGCATTGTGTTCAGTTCTGAGCACCATGTTATAGGAAAATATTGTCAAGCTTGAAGGGTACAGAGAAGATTTACGAGGATGTTGCCAGGACTAGAGGTTCTGAGCTTTTTTAGTTTGGAGATTCAGCGTGGAAACAGGCCCTTTGGCCCACCGGGTCCGCGCCGACCAGCGATCGTCGCATATTAACACTATCCTGCACACACTAGGGACAATTTTTACATTTACCAAGCCAATTAACCTACATACTTGTACGTCTTTGGAGTGTGGGAGGAAATCGAAGATTTCGGAGAAAACCCACGCAGTCACGGGAAGAACGTATATACTCCGTACAGACAACACCCATAGTCAGGATCGAACCCGGGTCCTCCAGCGCTGCATTCGCTGTAAGGCAGCAACTCTACCGTTGCGCCACCGTGACCGCCCTATAGGGAAAGGTTGAGTAGGCTGGGCCCAGTTCCTTGGAACGCAGGAGGATGAGGGGTGATCTTATAGAGGTGTATAAAATCATGAGATGAATAGATTGGGTAGATGCACAGAATCTCTTGCCCAGAGTAGGGGAATCGAGTACCAGAGGACATATGTTCAAGGTGAAGGGGAAACGATTAATAGGAATCTGAGGGGTAACTTTTTCACACAAAGGGTGGTGGGTGTATGGAACAAGCTGCCAGAGGAGGTAGTTGAGACTGCGACTAACCCAACGTTTAAGAAACAGTTAGACAGGTACGTGGATAGGACAGGTTTGGAGGGATATGGACCAAGCGCAAGCAGGTGGGACTAGTGTAGATGTTGGCAAGTTGGGCCGATGGACTCTATAGCTCTATGAGAAAGAGATCTGACCAGCTCATAGAACTAGAATTAGGCCATTAGGCCCCATCAATCCTACTGCGCCATTCTATCATGACTGATCTATCTTTTTCTCTCAACCCCATTCTCCTGCCTTCTCCCCATATCTTTGACACCCTTACTAATCAAGAACCTTTCAATCGCTGCTTTAAAAATGAATTCCACAGCTTTACCACTCTCTGCCTAAAGAAATCCTCTCACATTCTAAATGTACATCCTTTTCTTCTGTGTAGAAAGAACTGCAGATGCTGGTTTAAATCGAAGGTAGACACAAAATGGGTGACATCACCCATTCCTTCTCTCCAGAGATGCTGCCTGACCCGCTGCGTTACTCCAGCAGTCTGTGTCTACCGTCCTTTTATTCTGATGGACATGATTTAGTTATGACAGTGTCAGGACAATGCAGCGCTCCACCGAGGATAGGTGGACACTTTCCCACCATATTTAAGTTAGACTCCCACAGTAGTATTAGAAAGATAGTTTGGAAATATTCCATGGTTCCATGTTCCATGGTCAGGTATCTCAGAGGTCAAGTACTCAAATGGTGAAGGGAGTCAAGAGTTGCCGGCATCCTATGGTAGGTGTCTCTAATAACACTCAGGAGGAGCAGGCATAATCATGGTGTCTTCAAATTTGCCTAGACCGAATGGTCACCCTTTCACTTTCACTTACCCATGATGATCATATCTCTCTCTCTCTCGCACACAGACACACACACTCCCAACATACACACAGACAGACAGACACAGACAGACACACACACACACACACACACACACACAGACACACACATACACACACACACAGACACACACATACACACACACAGACATACACACAAACACAGAGACATACATAGAGACACACAGACACAAACACACACATGCACACACACACACCCTGCTCCTCCCAAGAGTTGAGCATTATCTCCCAGAGTAAGGCATATGATCACCACCCCACTGACCTTGTTGCCAGTTTTGCCAGCTGCCAAGTGGGGAATGGCATGTCTTGATGTTGATGATGCCTTCCATCAAGACTGGTGGGACTATGTTGTATATCCTTCAGCCCACCTGCACTGGGCCTACCTCTCTGTAATACTGACGCCTCAAAACCAGTGCTGGTGGTCCACGTCAGAAGTAGCCAAACATCTCCTCCCTTTTTCTAATTGATTTCATTCACTTTAGAAAAACAACCAAATAATTCACCTAATTCAAGGAATTTAGACAAGAAGGGAAGGGGGAAAAGAACAAAACAACTGAGGAAAGAAATACTGGAGTTAAGACAAATATTAAGGCAGAATATTTGTTAGAGGATCAATAACTGGTTGAAAATGAGGGTTTTCATTCCCGACATATGCAAGTGATTTCACGTTAACACCAGAGTCTCAGACAATACCCATTATTTTAATTAAAATGCTTAAGTCCTTTTATGGAAAGATATTTGGAGTTTAGGATTACACACCAAACAAGTAACACATGTCTTTCAATTGTAATTTAAGCTGTTTTTTTATTTTTGTAAAACGGGCAAATTTTAACCTTCCACTGGAATTGGCATGCCTTGCTGGGACAAAGAGCAGGAATATATTTTCAATTCTTTTATCAAAACACTAATAAAATCAGGGAGACCACATGGTTTTCTGAAGCATTTACTGAGAAAACAGAGGACCAAAGAATGATAGCTGAAAAATGTCAATAAACAAGGTAGGTCAGAAACATGGTCTTGTCTCATTTCTGGAGGGATCTAAAAGGGGGAAAGGATTCAGGAATCAGAGGAGCAAAGGGTCTTGGTGGTGCTGGTGCAGGATTCCCAAAAGGTTAATTTCAAGTTGAATTGGTAGTAAGGAGGGCAAATGCAATGCTAGCATTTATTTCGAGAGGACTGGATAAAAAAACAGGGTTGCTGAGAGTGTAGGAAGGAGCTGCAGATGCTAGTTGATACCAAAGATAGACACAAAATGCTGGAGTAACTCGGCGGGACAGACAGCATCTCTAGAGATAAGGAATAGGTTTCGAGTTGAGACCCTTCTTCAAAGTCAAAAGAATGGTCTTGACCCGAAATGTCACCCATTCGTTCTTTCCAGAGATGTAGCCTGTCCCGCTAATGCAATGCTGAGGCTCCATGAACATAGAAAAACATAGAAAATAGGTGCAGGAGTAGGCCATTCTGCCCTTTGAGCTAGCACTGCCATTCAATGTGACCATGGCTGATCATCCACAATTAGTATCCCGTTCCTGCTTTCTCCCCATATCCCTTGATTCCGCTAGCCCTAAGGGCTCTGTCTAACTCTCTTATGAAAGCATCCAGTGAATTGGCCTCTACTGCCTTCTGAGCCAGAGAATTCCACAAATTCACAACTCTCTGTGTGAAAAAGTGTTTCCTCATCTCAGTCCTAAATAGCCTACCCCTTCTTCTTAACTGTGGCCTCTGGTTCTGGACTCACCCAACACCGGTAACATGTTTCCTGTATCTAGCTTGTACAATCCCTTAATAATTTTATTTGTTTCTATAAGATTCCCTCTCATCCTTCTACATTCCAATGAATACAAGCCCAGTCATTCCATTCTTTCATCATATGACAGTCTGCCATCCCGGGAATTAACGTCGTGAACCTACGCTGCACTCCCTCAATAGCAAGAATGTCCTTCCTCAAATTAGGGGATCAAAACTGCACACAATACTCCAGGTGTGGTCTCACTAGGGCCCTGTACAACTGCAGAAGGACCTCTTTGCTCCTATACTCAACTCCTCTTGTTATGGCCCAGCAACATGCCATTAGCTTCTTCACTGCCTGCTATACCTGCATGCTTACTTTCATTGACTGATGTACAAGGACACCCAGGTCTTGTTGCACCTCCCCTTTTCCTAATCTGACACAATTCAGATAATAATCTGCCTTCTTGTTCTTGCCACCAAAGTGGATAACCTCACATTTATCCACATTATACTGCATCTGCCCACTCACCCAACCATCCAAGTTACCCTGCATCCTCCTGGCATCTTCTTCACAGTTCACCCTGCTACCCAGCTTTATGTCTTCTGCAAATTTGCTATTGTTACTTTTAATTCTAATCTAAATCATTGATGTATATTGTAAATATCTACAATCCCAGCACCGACCCTAGCCGCACCCCACTAGTCACTGCCTGCCATTCTGAAAGGGACCCGTTAATTCCTACTCTTTGTTTCTGTCTGCCAACCAATTTTCTAACCATGCAAATAACCTACCCCCAATACCATGTGCTCTTATTTTGCCCACTAATCTCCTGTGTGGGACCTTATCAAAGACGTTCTGAAAGTCCAGGTACACCACATCCACTGGCTCTCCCTTATCCATTTTATTTGTTACATCCTCAAAACATTCCCAGAAGATTAGTCAAGCATGATTTCCCCTTCGTAAATCCATGCTGACTTGGACCGATCCTGTTACTGCTATCCATATGCACCGCTATTACATCTTTGATAATCAACTCCAGCATCCTCCCCACCACTGATGTCAGGCAAACTGGTCTATAATTCCTTGCTTTCTGTCTCCCTCCTTTCTTGAAAAGTGGGATAACATTAGCTACCTCCAATCCACAGGAACTGATCCAGTATCTATAGAACATTGGAAAATGATCACCAATGCATCCACGATTTCTAGAGCCACCTCTTTGAGTACCCTGGATGCAAACCATCAGGCCCTGGGGATTTATCAGCCTTCAGTCTCATCAGTCTACCCAACACCATTTTGTGACTAATGTGAATTTCCTTCAGTTCCTCCGTCACCCTAGATCCTCTGATCTCTAGTACTTATGGGAGATTGTTTGTGTCCTCCTTAGTGAAGACAGAGCCAAAGAACCTGTTCAACTCGTCTGCCATTTCCTTGTTCCCCACAATAAATCACCTGTTTCAAGGGCCCCACATTTGTCTTTTCCTCTTCACATACCTAAAGAAACTTTTACTATCCTCCTTTATATTCTTGGCTAGCTTACCTTCATACTTCATCTTTTCTCCCTACATAGCCTTTTTAGTTATCTTCTGTTGTCCCCCCTGTGACCGCATGAGTTTCCTGATTCCTCCGAAGTCTAAAGATTTGTGGTTTTGTAGACTGATCGGTCTCTGTAAATTATCACTGTGTGTGTACGGAGCATTTGAGAAATGGAATAACACAACAAGTATAAACTAGGGTCTCGACCCGAAACGTCACCCTTTCTTCCCCCCAGAGATGCTGCCTGTCCCGCTGAGTTACTCCAGCATTTTGTGTCTATTTTGAGTATGAACTATTGTTCAAAGATTGGAGTGGACTCATTGGGCCGATGGGCCTGTTTCCATGCTGCAACCCTAACAACTCTGAAGTCTTCTTCTTCTTATCGAGTCCACACACAAGATGAGAAGTTGTTCAGCCAGAGGTGAACACGCTTCTCGTCATCTGCATACAATGGCGTCTGGCTTGCGCTTCTGTGCTTCTATGCTTGGTGGTGGAAAGATTGGTGGAAACAGGGCTGCGACATGAACGCTCTTTCCGTGACCCACAACACTGAAGTATGTTAAACCCATGCCCAAGTATGTTAAATTGCGCCTCCATGTTAACCCAAACAACTTTGAAATAGATCCTTGCCTTCAGTATTGATGTGGATAGAGAACTGGCTGGCAGACAGGAAGCAAAGAGTAGGAGTAAACGGGTCCTTTTCAGAATGGCAGGCAGTGACTAGTGAGGTACCGCAAGGCTCAGTGCTGGGACCCCAGCTATTTACAATATATATTAATGATTTGGACGAGGGAATTGAATGCAACATCTCCAAGTTTGCGGATGACACGAAGCTGAGGGGCAGTGTTAGCTGTGAGGAGGATGCTAGGAGGCTGCAAGGTGACTTGGATAGGTTGGGTGAGTGGGCAATGCATGGCAGATGCAGTATAATGTGGATAAATGTGAGGTTATCCACTTGGTGGCAAGAACAGGAAAGTAGACTATAATCTGAATGGTGGCCGATTAGGAAAAGGGGAGATGCAACGAGACCTGGGTGTCATGGTACACCAGTCATTGAAAGTAGGCATGCAGGTGCAGCAGGCAGTGAAGAAAGCGGAATGGTATGTTAGCATTCATAGCAAAGGATTTGAGTATAAGAGCAGGGAGGTTCTACTGCATTTGTACAGGGCCTTGGTGAGACCACACCTGGAGTATTGTGTACAGTTTTGGTCTCCTAATCTGAGGAAAGACATTCTTGCCATAGAGGGAGTACAGAGAAGGTTCACCAGACTGATTCCTGGGATGTCAGGACTTTCATATGAAGAAAGACTGGATAGACTCGGCTTGTACTCGCTAGAATTTAGAAGATTGAGGGGGATCTATAGAAACTTACAAAATTCTTAAGGGGTTGGACAGGCTAGATGCAGGAAGATTGTTCCCGATGTTGGGAAGTCCAGAACAAGTGGTCACAGTTTAAGGATAAGGGGGAAGTCTTTAGGACCGAGATGAGAAAAACATTTTTCACACAGAGAGTGGTGAATCTGTGGAATTCTCTGCCACAGAAGGTAGTTGAGGCCAGTTCATTGGCTATATTTAAGAGGGAGTTAGATGTGGCCCTTGTGGCTAAAGGGATCAGGGGGTATGGAGCGAAAGCAGGTACAGGATACTGAGTTGGATGATCAGCCATGATCATATTGAATGGCCAGTGCAGGCTCGAAGGACCGAATGGCCTACTCCTGCACCTATTTTCTATGTTTCTATGCCTCTCCATTGCAGGGAAGGATATGGCGAACAACTGGCTGGAAAATGGAAATATATTAAAAAATATATAAAAACTAAAATAGTGTGGTCACTTGGAAATTTGGGCCCCAATATTGCATTGAAGTTTCAATTGAAGTGTTATGCAGGAATCCTTTCCATACTTCAAAAACAAAAAGTGCCCGGATCAAACTGATCTATTTCTGAAATTTTAAAAAAAGGCTTTAATAGGATCACATAAACTTTCTGTGCAAATTACTTTGCATCATTGAGGTTCATGACAAACTCTGTATCCATCTGCATTAGGTGGAATCCGAAGAGGCAAGGTGTAAAATTGATATATATGTTGGGTTTAGAGGGTCAATAGAAGTTCAATGTTGGAGGAAACGTTCATGTTGTTAAGTTCATAAATGATAGGAGCAGTATTAGGCCATTCGGCCCATCATGTCCACTCCACCATTCAATCGTGGCTGATCTATTTCTCCCTTCCAACCTCATTCTCTGCCTTCTCCCGTAACCCCTGACACCCATACTAATCAAGAATCTATCTATCTATCTCTGCCTGAAAATATCCATTGATTAAAGGTTAAAGGTTTTGTGGGAGCTGGCTGGGAAGTAAATTGGCTACTGCCTTTCCCAGATTATGCAGAAACTTCGCTTTAAAACACTTTCATGCAAAATACCCAATTTCTCTCACCACAGGTGCTATGTATTTTTCACCCCTGCTTCAATTTTAGGAGACAGCAGAGAGAAGATTTGACCATTTTAAACAAATTGTCACTGATATATTACTGAGACTCCAATTCTGGTTTTAAGGATGCACTCTCCAGCCCCCACCCCCCCCCCCCCAACCCCCACCCACCCTACTGCTCTCACTGGTTCTTTCATCCCGATTTAAAACTTTAAACATTTTCATCTCACAGGTGGTGAGAGTCCAGAACTCCCCACCAGTGTTGGGATGGAGGAAATATTTCCCCATCAACTAAAAAAAGCACCTCGGTGACGAGATGCAACCAGAAGATGTAACCCAAGGACTGAGACTGTAGCCATGGTTAAGCTGGACAGCAGGCATGAACACAATGGGCTGAATGGCCTCATTCTCCATCACAACCCGTGATTCAATGACGCTGTGAGTGGGCACTCATGGTTCTGATGAGCTGAAATCCCTACTGTTTTTTGTTCTCTCCACAGACACCTGACGTGCTGATTAATTCCAATGCATCTGTTCTTATTTAAAGTAATCCTCAGTTGCGTTGGAGCATAGAACAGTGCACCACAGGAACAGGAACTATGGGTTGGCCTTCGGGTTGCCAACTTTCTCACTCCCAAATAAGGACAAAGGTCAAAAATAAATGGGGACAAATTCCCAACGGCAATTCGTTGACCGACTCGGCCGTGGCTGGGTGAATGATGAGTTGGCCCGGGTGCTGGACTGCACACAAAGCTCAGCCGGCGGGCCAGCTGAGGAGTTTTGGCCCAGCACCCCATCCAACTCATGAACCGATGATCGGCCATGGTGTCGGCGGTAAGCGAGGTCCGAAGGTCTGACAGCTGACCGGGCTGCCGACCAACGGGGCCACGGGCACGGCACAGCTGCCGACCAACGGGGCCACGGGCGCGGCACTGCTGCTGACCAACGGGGCCACGGGCGAGGCACTGCTGCTGCTGCACTCCATGGGCTGCACTACGTCGGGACGGGTGAGGCGGGGCCGGACGCGGCGCTCTGACCCACAGTCCCCTCGACCTGAGTAGTAGCAGTCAAATATGGGACCAGGGTGGTCCCGCATGGGACAAACCAATTTAGCCCAATATACGGGATGTCCCGGCTAATACAGGACAGTTGGCAACCCTATATGGCCTCCACAATGTCCATGCTGAACATGAAGCCAAGGTAAACTAGTCTCCTCTGCTGATCCCTGGAACTCTCTGCCACAGAGGGTAGTTGAGGCCAGTTCATTGGCTATATTTAAGAGGGAATTAGATGTGGCCCTTGTGGCTAAAGGGATCAGGGGGTATGGAGAGAAGGCAGGTACGGGATACTGAGTTGGATGATCAGCCATGATCGTATTGAATGGCGGTGCAGGCTCGAGGCCGAATGGCCTACTCCTGCACCTATTTTCTATGTATCTATCTATGATCCATATCACCCCCCATTTCTTGCATATCCATGTGCCTATCTAAAAGCCTCTTAAAGCCCCCCCCCCCCCCCCCCAATGTGCATTCCAGGCACATTACTACTCTCTGTGTAAAACAATTGCTCTCCAAATCTCCTTTAAACTTTGCCCCTTTCACCTTTAAGCTATGCCCTCTATTCTATGACCTTTCCACCCTGAGATAAAAGTTCTGACTGTCCACCCTATCTATACCTCTCATGATTTCATGTAGTTCTAACAGGTCTTCCCTCAACTTCCGATGTTCCAGAGAAAACATTCCATGTTTGCGCGACTTCTCCTTGTACCTAATGGCCACTAATCTAGGCATCATTCTGGGTAAACCTCTCTGCACCCTCTCGAAAGCCTCCACATCCTTCCTGTAAAGGGCGACC
>CM075977.1:380046346-380086178 GCA_038087875.1 Malacoraja senta | reverse complement strand
TATAGTGGCCAGTTACCCTACCAAGCCACATGTCTTTGGGATGTGGGAGGAAACCACAGCCCAGACCATCACACAAACCAACCCCCCTTCTATTGACTTCATTTATACCTTATGCTGCCTCAGCAAGGCCAGCAGCATAATCAAGGAATCAAGGACGAGTCGCACCCTGGCCATTCCCTCTTCTCCCCTCTTCCATCAGGCAAAAGGTATAGAAGTGTGAAAATATACACCTCCAGATTCAGGGACAGTTTCTTCCCAGCTGTTATCAAGCAACTGAATCATCCTACCACAACCAGAGAGCAGTGCTGAACTACTATCTACCTCATTGGTGACCCTCAGACTATTCTTGATCGGACTGTGCTGCATTTACCTTGCACTAAACGTTATTCCCTTATCATCTATACATTCCTGTATCTATACATGGTAAATGGCTCGACTGTATCCTGTATTGTCTTTCCGCTGACTGGTTAGCACGCAACAAAAGCTTTTCACTGTACCTCGGTACACGTGACAATAAACTAAACTGAACTGAATTGATTACAAGTATATGCAAAAAATGTATTTCACTGTACCATTGGTACACGTGACAATAAGAAAAACATGAATGCATGTATCGACACGCCTCATTTATGTTGTCCCATAGTTTAACTGTGAAAAAACATTTCAGATTCTCACGTGGCACTGGGATTGGGTTTTTATTCAACTTTATTTCAGACTCAAGGTCCAGACAAGAGATGAAATTACATAAAATAAATTGCATATAAAAACACCATAAAATACATTTAAAAGATTAGTAAATTATATATAAGAGCATCTTAAATTATATACAAAAACACAATACATGATTTAAAATCCAGAATAAAAGGAAAGAATACAACAAGACAACGATTCCAATGCCTCCACAACTGGGATTCGTAGCGTGTAGTGCTAAACCGTATGTTTGACAAGGCCACGATAATTACATTTTCAGAGTCATTAATCCTGCAAATGAATTTATACATATGATTTCTTAGGATAGCTTCTAAAGTACTCCTGCAGCCACAAACATTTCACTAGCACTACACCATCTAGGTTTCCTCAGCAGAGTTCTCATGGCATCATTATAGGCCACCTTTAGTCTCTGTAAACTTGCCTTTCCGTAGTTTGACCACAGGTGTGCAGTATACGCTAAACATACATCTTCACCGCATCTGTACACGCACCAAACTTACGTGAGAGAATATTTGCCTGTACATACAGCATATGTAGTTGCCTATAAATATCCTAATCATCTGTCATTTGTTCCGTAATAAAATGTCCAAGATTTTTTATCTTATTACAGACACTAAGATTATTGTCAGACAATTTAAAATCAGGACATTTTAGACATTTATCCTCTTTGGTTCTACAGATTATAACAGCACTCTTACCAGCATTATATTTGACATCATGTTCCACACCATACAAAGAACATATAGTAAGGAGCTGCTGGAGACCAGCGCTAGATGGACTAAAGACCACAAGCTCATCTGCATACATATTTGCTGGTTAATCATATAGCTTGTATGTTTGTCAACATGTGGATAGCTTATTACTGAATATGAAGTTAGTTATTGTTCTATAGCACACTGTAAGTGTATAGAGGTAGTTTAGATCCTACTTTGACATTAAGCTTTATTTTCTTGGCTGGGCGAATATCTCGGTGTTATAGCTCAAGTACTTTGTGTTTTAACAGTAAGCAATTATCATGCAGCTCCACTATCCTACACAGACTAGGGACATGTTTTTACATTTACCAAGCCAATGAACCTACAAACCTGTACGTCTTAGGAGTGTGGGAGGAAACCGGAGATCTCGGAGAAAACCCACGCCAGTCACGGGGAGAACGAACAAACTCCGTACCGACAGCAACCTGGGTCTTTGGCGCTATAAGCGCTGTAAGGCAGCAACTCTACCGCTGCGCCACCGTGCCATCCAATGCTGCTTGGATTGGGGAGTTTCATCTATATGGAGAGATTGGGTAAACGGACTGTTTTCCCTGGAACGTTAGAGGTTGTGGGGAGAGTTGATAAAAATAAATACAATTATGAGAGGTACAGATAGGGTAGACTGTCAGAATCTTTTATTTCCAGGGTGGAAATGTCCAACATTAGAGGACATAGCTAGGCAATTTTTTTTGTGCAGAGAGTAGTGGGGGCCAGGAACGTATTGCCAGGAGTGGTGGTGGAAGCAGATACGATAGTGGCATTTAAGAGGCTTTTAGATATGCACATGGAAGTGCAGGGAACAGAGGGTTATGGATCATGCACAGGCAGATGAGATCAGTTTAACTTGACATCATGTATGGCACAAACATTACTGTGCTGTACTCTTCTATGTTCTCTGTGTCTGCTTCTGACATGCCGAAACATCGCTTATCCATGCTCTCCAGAGGTGCTGCCTGACCTGCTGAGTCACTGCAGCACATTGTGTCCTTTTGTGTATTTACCAACATCTGCAGTTCTTTGTTTCTACATGCCAATATTATGTCTAATCACCAGGCACTACAAAAAAAGAAGAAATACAGAAATATGACAAAGATGCTGGAGAAACTCAGCGGGTGAGGCAGCATCTATGGAGCGAAGGAAATAGGCAATGTTTCGGGTCGAAACCCTTGGGTTTCGACCCTAAACGTTGCCTATTTCCTTTGCTCCTTAGATGCTGCCTCACCCGCTGAGTTTCTCCAGCATTTTTGTCTACCTTCGGGGCGACAGATGGCGCAATGGGCTAAGTGTTCGGCTGGCAACCGGAAGGTAGCCGGTTCGAATCCCGCTTGGAGTGCATACTGTCGTTGTGTCCTTGGGCAAGACACTTCACCCACCTTTGCCTGCGTGTGAATGTGTGTGAATGTGTGTGAGTGATTGGTGGTGGTCGGAGGGGCCGTAGGCGCAGATTAGCAGCCACGCTTCCGTCAGTCTGCCCCAGGGCAGCTGTGGCTACAGAAGTAGCTCACCACCACCGAGTGTGACTGAGGAGTGAATGAATAATGCGATGTAAAGCGCCTTGGGTATTAGAAAGGCGCTATATAAATCCAATCCATTATCATTATTACCTTCGATTTTCCAGCATCTGCAGTTCCTTCTTAAACAAATACAGAAATATATTGTGTGTGAAGTTTGCATATTCTCCCTGTGTTCCCAAAGATGTGTAAGTTTTTAGGTTAATTGGCCTCTAGAAAATTGCCCCTACTGTGTGGGTTAACATTAAACTAATATGAATTGGTGATCGATGGTTGGCACAAACTCGATGGGCTGAAGGGCCTGTTTCAACGCTGCATTTTTCAATTAATCAATCTATCCGATCTGGATTTTTTAAAAATGTATTTAAAAACCACAACGCAGAAGGAATAACATTCTGAAGAAGGAATTGGACAAGACACAGGGATCTGCTGCTACTTATAAACAATCCAGATTAATCAGAAATAAATGGCTGAGTTTTATTCCGTAAAATCTTGATTTAGTTTGGGAATGGATTGGGGGTTGGGAAGAGGGGATTGAAAAGATAGAGATCGACAGTGCCCCAGGAAGTCGACTCCATTCCGTAGAATTCCCTATTTAATTTCAGCATGATAGCTGTGTTTGAGCAATCCCCTTGGGATGAAGTTGGCTGCCAATTTCAATATGTGAACAAGTCACTCAGTCAGTTAGAGCAGCAGAGTTTGGAGTGTAATTTTGGCCTGGTGAGTTTTCTGGGCTTCATGGAATTCGCTATCAAGATCAAGGCCAGAAGGCAGCAGTAGTTGAGGGACAGGGAACCATGCCAACACACACGCTTCACGGCTGCCTTCCTGCCTGCTTGTGTGAAAGAGAGTGGTTCATGTCCCTCGTGCTGAGAGGGAAGGAGGGCAGGTTAGAGGTTGGGGGTGTTGTGAGATTGGTCCTCTAGGAAGGAGATGAGGAGGAATTTATCTAATCAGAGGGTGGTGAATCTGTGGAAAACTTTGCCACAGATGGCTATGGAGGCAAAATCGCTGGATTATTTTTAAGGTGGAGATTGTCAGACTCTTGATTAGTATGGGTGTCAGCGGTTATGGGTAGAAGGCTGGAGAATTTCAAAATTGCCCACAGTTGCATCTAGATTAAGCTTTACTTGGTAGAGACTCCAGGACTAATAGGTGATTCATCTTCTTACATAAAAATAAATGAGCATCTTTTATGCCCTTCACACAACTGACTTCACAACTTGGCTGTGGGAATGTCTGTGGATATTTTTAAGGCAGAGACAGATAGATTTGTGATTAGTACGGGTATCAGGGGTTATGGGGAGAAGGCAGGAGAATGGGGTTGAGAGGGAAAGATAGATCAGCCATGATTGAATGGCAGAGTAGACCTGATGGACTGAATGGCCTAATTCTGCCCTTAGAACTTATACTGACTTTCTCATTCCTTCCCCTCATCAACCCCATTACAATTCAAGAACCAGAGGACAAAGGTTCTTTAGTGAGGGGGGAAAGGTGAGGGAGGAAAGATTTAATAGGAACCCGAGGGGCAACTATATTACACAAAGGGTGGTAGATTTTGGTTACCACCCTTTAGTCAAAAGGATCGAGCTGCCAGAGGAGATAGTTGTGACAGGTACTATCACAATGTTTAAGAAAACATTTGGATGGGTACATAGATAAGATAGGTTTAGAGGGATACGGGCCAAATGCAGGAAGGTGGGGCAAGTGTAGATAGGACATGTTGGGCGGTGTGGGCAATTTGGGCTGTTTTCACACTGTATCACTCTATGACTCTAAGTGTCCTGACCCAAAATGTCACCGATCCAGGTCCTCCAGAGATGCTGCCTAACCCACTGAGTTACTCCGGCGCTTTGTGCTTTTCATTTTACACATAAAACTAATTATTACAGCATGAATTCAGGCCTTTTGAGGGATTACTCGGGAAGCATGCACTGGACTGGTCAGAGCACTTAGATCTATGATTCTCAATGGAAGCTGCAACGCTCAGTGGGACCAACATTGAACAGTGCCCTTGAGTGTTGGTTGGATGTTTAGAACGGGCTCCAATGATGGATATGGCGTCGCATGCTGCATGATGGGGGGGTCCCAGGCCATAAGTCAGTGGGGTCCATCCACCACCAAGGCTAGAGACAGGCTTTACCAAACACATGGGGGCATCAGTGAGCACAATGTACCTCATTGGTGATATTTTCATAATGAAGCAAGTATCCCCCATTGTTTAGTTTAAGTCTGGGCCAAACCACTTACACAAGACCCACTTACACAAGTGATCAGACCTGGGTCTCTGCCATTGTAAGGTAGAAACTTTAAGGAAGTGTAGGAGTGTTATCCAGTGAATGAACATTTCCAGGAACTGATTAAGAAGCTTGTGCTGGACTAAGAGGTTGCAGCCCTTGGTTGGTTATCTTCTACTAGGTAGAAGATAACCAACCAAAGATAGGACAGGTTTAGAGGGACAAGGGCCAAACACGGGCAGGTGGGCTAATGTAGATCGGACATGTTGGTCGGTTGGTGTGGGCAAGTTGGGCCGAAGGGCCTGTTTCCACCTGTATGACTCTATGCCTCCAGTATAGAAGTTCCCGGGAACTGCACAATCAGGATGGCCGAAACAGTCTCTCGTCACTGTGTATAAAATAATTTCAAATAAGTAAAAGAGGAAAAAGGAAATATAATATTGGATCTGCCAGTTACCACTTCCTGAACATTGACCATTAAACTCTAAAGGCAGCAGTCCAGCATACTCAGAAAAAATACTTAAACATTAAATGTTTTTCTTTAAAGAGCTACTCATTCACGTTACTGTCTCAGAGGAAAACATTTCCCACTTTCCTACGTCAGGTAGCTGGACATATTTCCTCCCTGCCCACTCTAAATAATCACTGTATTTTGCAGCATCGGCTCTATCTGGGAATCCTGCAAGGATACATCCATATGCCTGTCCACAGTGAGAATATAAACTGGAAGAGATCCCAGGGGCGAAATGGTAATTCAAAGAACTTTACAACCCATCGTGCTCCAAACAGTGGCATACAGCCCTCTGAAGTTGCAGTTACTGGCAATATGAAAATATCAAAGACCTTGGCCACACCTTTCCCCCCCTCCTGGCCACTCCTGGGTACTGATTGTGGATGATCAGCCATGATCACATTGAATGGCGGTGCTGGCTTGAAGGGCCGAATGGCCTACTCCTGCACCTATTGTTTATTGTCTATTGTCCTTCTTCTCTCCTCTCCCATCGGGCAAAGGTATAGAAGTGTGAAAATGCACACCAGGTTCAGGGACAGCTTCTTCCCAGCTGTTATCAGGCAACTGAACCATCCTACCACAACTAGAGAGCAGTCCTGAACCACTATCCACCTCATTAGGAGACCTTCGGACCATCTTTGATCGGTCTTGACTGGCTTTACCTTGCACTAAACGTTATTCCCTCGATCATATATCTGTACACTGTGAATGGCTCGATCGTGATCATGTATTGTCTTTCTGCTAACTGCTGACTGGTTAGCACGCAACAAAAGTTTTTCACTGTACTTGGTACATGAGACAATAAACTAAACTGAACTCTCATTTCACTCCTACCAACAGGAAGAAGGTAAAAGAGCCTGAAAGCCATGAGTTCCAGGTTCAAGAAATGGTTCTTCTCAACAACCATCAGGCTCTTGAACACTACACAACTTCAATCTTAACAATGGCATTTTATGGACTGCTAATGGAGGCACTAAACACTACTGATTTTTGTATTTGTAATGTCATTATTAATTTATTGATGTTTTTGTATACAATATGTTATCTGTATGTATTGTATCACAGGCCTGTCAAGATGCTGCAGTAAAAATTTCATTGTTCTGTTGTCGGTACAAAATCATGAGAGGAATAGATTGGGTAGACGCACAGAGTTTCTTGCCCAGAGGAGGGGAATCGAGAACCAGAGGGCAGTGGTTCAAAGATTTAATAGGAACCTAAGGGGTAAAGTTTTTACACAAAGGGTGATGGGTGTGTGGAAGGAGCTGCCGGAGGAGGTAGTTAAGGCAGGTATTGCGACATTTAAGAAGCATTTAGACAGGTACATGGATAGGATAGGTTTAGAGGGATATGGGCCAAACTCAGGCAGGTAGGACTAGTGTAGATAGGACATGTTAGTCGGTGTGGGCAAGTTGGGCCGAAGGGCCTGTTTCCACCACAATTACTCTATGACTATGACAATTAAACACTTTGGCTCTTGACTCTTGTTTGCGGCAAAGCTGGTCCCTGGTGTCCAGGCCCAGGTTAATAATTGGTACAAAGCTTAGGTCAGTCCCTGATGCTCAGTCCCAGGCTGGCCCCAGTTGCTCAGGCAAGTTTGAGGGAGGCACTGTGGCACAGCGGAAGAGTTGCTGCTAAAGGGCCTGTCCCACTTTCACGACCTATTTCACGAACTATTTTACTCTTGGACATTTTTCATCATGCTAGAAAAACGCCCCGACCTACTTGATGCCACGAGTACCTACGACTAGCATCACGACCTGCCACGACCTACCTACGACCTCCTACGACCTCGTGACTGCCATGCTACGAGTATGAGTCAAGGGCAAACTCGGCAGAGGTCGTGAATTAGGTTGTGAAAGTGGGACAGGCCCTCGCCAGAGACCCGGGGTCAAAGAATCTGTCTCCATGCTGTCTCTCTAAACTAAACTAAACTTTGACTGGGTCCCGGTCTGCAATGGGTTTCCCAGAAAGGGAAATTTCACCATCATCCCGTTTTTTGAAAGAGTTTAGTTCTGTGGTTTGCAAATCAAAATATATATTGGTATTGGTTCATTATTGTCATGTGTACCAAGATAGAGTGAAAAACCAAACTCAGATGCTATCCAGACAAATCATATTATACAAGACTACAATCAAGCCATATGAAGTAGTAGTATGTATATATTTATAGAATGCCTTGTAGTCAATGCCTACTATGTTCTGTTGTGCTGAAGCAAAGCAAGAATTTCATTGTCCTATCAGGGACACATGACAATAAACTCACTTGACTTGACTAGTGCAAAGAAATAGCTGCCCATGTACGGAATATAATGTTACAGCATTACAGTTAAAGAGAACGTGGAGATGAAACAAACGTGCAAGGTCCCAATGAAGTAAATTGGGAGATTGGGAGCACACCCTTATATTTTGAGAGGACAATTCATAAGCCTGATATCAGCAGGAAAAAGCTGTTCCTAATGGGCCTGTCCCACTTAGGCGATTTTTTGGGCGACTACAGGCGACTGCCGCAAAATTTTCAACATGTTGAAACATTTTCGGCGACAGTGGTGACAATTTTTGCTGTCGTAGGCTGTCGTAGGTGTCATAGGTGTTGTCGTAGGTTGTCACCAGGTGTCGTAGGTGAATTCTATTAAAACTAGTCCCTGGCAGTTGGCTAAAGAGTCGCCTAAGTGGGACAGGGCCATAAATCTGGTGGTACCTGCTTTTAAGTTTTTGCATCTTCTGCCCAACAGGAGAGGGGAGAAGATGGAATAACCGGATTGTAAATGGTCCATGGATTTCCCAAGGCAGCGTGATGTGTGTTAAGAGTCAATGGGGAGCAAGGAACTGCAGATTCTGCTTTAAACCAAAGATAGACAGAAATGCTGGAGTAACTTAGCCGGACAGACAGCATCTCTAGAGAGAAGGAATGATGACGTTTCGTTCTGAAGAAGTTGTCTCGACCCGAAACGTCACCAATTCCTTCTCTCCAGAGATGCTGCCTGTCCCACTGAGTTACATAAGCATTTTGTGTCTATCTTCGGTTTAAACCAGCATTTGCAGTTCCTTCCCACACTATATTTTGCATTTTGTTTATTTTATTGTTCAGTTCAGTTTTATTTGTCATATGTAGGTTAACACAGTTTCAACGGTACAATGAAATGTGTTTAACAAGACAACGGGTCACTTCAGCAATGATATTACAAGGATAAAATTAAGGTAAAAATAAGATAAGATAAAAGTGACATTGGTAGGTAAAAATAAAATAATCAACATATATGATGGGTTTGTGAGTTCAGAAGCCTGATGGCCTGATGATAAAAACTGTTCTTAAGTCTGGTGGTATGTGCAGCCATCCTCCTGTTTCGTCTGCCTGACGGTAACAAGGAGAACAGTCTGCGCGCCTGTGGAAAATGTCCTGAATGGCCGGGAGACAGTTGCCAGTGATGTGTCTGTGCCGCCTTCACCATTCTCTGTAGTGATTTGCGGCTGTGGGCAGAATAGTTCCCGTACCAGACTGTGATGCAGCCCGTCAGCAGACTCTCGATGGTGCAACTGTAGAAGTTTGTGAGGATGCTGGCGTTCATGCCAAACTTCCCAAGTCTTCTCAGAAAAAAGAGCCCCTGGCAGGCTTTCTTAGATACTGTGTCCGTGTGCAGTGTCCAAGAGAGGTCCTCAGTGATGTGCACACCGAGAACTTGAAGCTGCTGACCCTTTCAACCTCAGCATCACCGATGTGGATGGGGAGGTGTTCACTCCCCTGCTGTCTCCTGTAATCCACGATCATCTCTTTAGTTTTGCTGACATTGAGAGAGAGGTTATTTTCATGGCACCAGCTGTTTAGTGCCTTCACCTCCTCTCTATAGGCCATCTCATTATTGTCTATGATGACGCCCAGGATGGTCGTGTCGTCAGCAAACTTTAAAATGATGTTGGAGCTGTGCTTAGCAGTACAGTCGTGCGTGAACATGGAGTGCAGGAGAGGACTGAGCACACAACCCTGTTGGGAGCCTGTGTTGGGGATCAGTGAGGAAGAGGTGTGGCTGCCAATTCTCACCACCTGGGGCCTGCCCGTCAGGAAGTCGAATATCCAGCCGCAGATGGAGGTCTCCAGTCCAAGAACAAGGAGCTTGGGGGCGAATTTTGAGGGAATGATAGTGTTGAATGCCGAGCTGTAGTCAATGAAGAGCATTCTCACATATGTATTCCCTTTGTCCAGGTGGGTGAGCGCAGTGTGAGTTGCCATGGCGATGTTTGCTCTACCTGTTGTACTTAGTATATAGTATAGTATCATCTGGCTGTATAGTAAGCAAAATAAAGTTCTTCACTATACCTCGGTACATGGAACATAAGCTTTAAAGCATGCACCACCAGACTCAGAAACAACTTCTTCCCCTCCGTTATCAGGCTTCTAAAGGGTTCTTCCATAAGTTAGGGTACTGTCTGATTCACCTTTAACCCATTAGGTACATTGGACTTTCTTGCTACAATACTGAGAACTATATTCTGCGCTCTGTATCTTCACCTTTGCTCCTCCTATTGTCCTTGATTGTGACTTGATTGTATTAATATATAGTATATCTGATCTGTTTGGAAAGCATGCAACACAAAGATTTTTATTGTACCTTGGTACAACGCACCATACCTTGGTACAATGACAATAATAAACTGAAGCCTAAACCTAAATCTGAGAATAATTAACCAATACTAATAGCAATACATTATCCTCAACCTATAGAATTGATTACTGAGATAGGATGAAATTATGAGGACATGTTGCTTGGATTTCCATTGGAAGTCAAATCGGCCGTGATCTACCTATGATCAGGCTAGAGGGGCTGAATGGCAGCCTTGATCTCTATCTGCCACACGGTAACAGTAAAATTCCTAGATGTTCATAAGTTCATAAGTAATAGGAGCAGAATTAGGCCATTTGGACCATCAAGTCTACTCCGCCATTCAATTATAGCTGATCTATCTTTCCCTCTCAACCCTATTCTCCTGTCTTCTCCCCGTAACCCCCGACACCCGTACTAATCAAGAATCTGTCAATCTCCACCTTAAAAATATCCATTGATTAGGCCTCCACAGCCTTCTGTGGCAAATAATTTACCAACTTCTGACTAAAGAAATTCGTTCTCATCTCCTTTCTAAAGGTTCCTAAGTCGCCTTAGACAGTGGCAGTGCCATGGAGAGGGCAATAGGTGCTGGAAAAACAGCTCAGCGCTAGCATCTGTTCTTTTCACTGTAGCTTTGGGTTGAGAATAGAGGTGGATGTTGGCAAAATTCTAAACTTAGGTAACTCCAAGAGACTTAAGGAACTGCAGATTCTGGAATGTTGAGCACATCATAAAGTGCTGGAGGTATTCAATATGTCAGGCAGCATCTGTGAAGGAAATGAACAGACGATGTTTCAGCTGGGGAATGAAGAAGGGTCCTTACTTGAAGCATTGCATGCCCATTCCCTGCACAGATGCTGCCCGACCCACTGAGTTCCTCCAACGCTGTGTTTATGGATTGGGTAATTCTTAGTTTAGTTTAGTTTAGTTTAGTTTAGTGTCGCGTGTATCGAGGTCTAGTGAAAAGCTTTTGTTGCGTGCTAACCAGTCAGTGGAAAGACAATACATGATTACAATCAATCCATCCACAGTGTCCAGATAAGTGATTAAAGGAATAATGGGAATAACGTTTTGTGCAAGATAAAGCCAGTAAAGTCTGATCAAAGATAGTCTGAGGGTCACCAATGAGGTAGATAGTAGTTCAGGACTGCACTCTAGTTATTGGTAGGATGGTTCGGTAGCTTGATAATGGGTGGGAAGTAACTGTCCCTGAATCTGGAGGTGAGCGTTTTCACACTTCTAGTCCTTTTGCCGGATGGGAGAGGGATAGAAGAGGGAGTGGGCAGGGTGCGACTTGTCCTTGATTATGCTGCTGGCCTTGCCGAGGCAGCATGAAGTGTAAATGGAGTCAATGGAAGGGAGGTTGGTTTGTGTGATGGTCTGGGCTACGTCCACAATTCTAGTTTCACTAATCACGCGGGCGTTAACTTTGTCCCCGGATACATGCGTTGTAACGAGGTTGCACAGTACATTAATGCTTTCCTCTACATGATACTCTTAGAGTTTAATGATTGTAAGCAGGTTTTAGCTTATTGGCAGTAAGACAAGAATGTTAACCTGCATTTGCATTGTACTATTGGGGAACAGCTGACCAAATCAAGGCAGTTTAATAGTAAGATTAAACGAGAACTTACCAGTTTGAAGTTTGATCTTTATTGTATGAGGAGTTACGATGAGCGATTACGTGAAGAAGGCCGTCAGCACGCATGCGCGTCAATCTTCAAAGCAGCGGTGTGAAATCACAGATAACAGTAGTTGACCTGAATATAGTAAGATTGGAGGGAAACTTGATAAACTACCAGATGACCTTCATAATATGAGGGTTGGGAGCGGTGGGCACGTAATCGCTCATCGTAACTCCTCATAAAATAAAGATCAAACTTCAAACTGGTAAGTTCTCATTTAATCTTACTATTTCACTTCGGAGTCACGTGAGTGACTACGTGAAGACTTTGAAGCTCTGTGAATCCATGCCGGATACGAGTCCAGGCGTCACACACTGCATCAATTGACCATGGATGAGTGAAAAAGATTAATGCATTCAGCCATGACATAGTTTGTTAAAAATGCTGATGCTTAATCATCAAAGGAATTTTAATAGTGACCCTTCCTGTCCTGGGCGGAAACTATGAAACAGAACATAAATGGAATTGGCAAATACTCCCGATCTGGCAATGGGTATTATAAAATGTTGGAAAGTTTGTTTGACCATCCTACAGCCGCTAGGATGTGGTCCAGTGGAACGTACATAACCCTGCTGCTGATGTTGTAGCAGCCCTAGTGGAGTGAGATTTGAAAACATTAGTATCTACTCCTGCATGAGCCAAAACCCTGTTTTGACCACCTGGAGATTGTCTAGATTGATATCTTTTATAAGGTTTTTAGTAACTAACAATCATTGCTAGTTCAGAGCCTCTAAGGCTCTAGGTGACCTTGATGTATTGTTGTAAATGTGTGACCATACACAACCAAAGGTCCATGGGGTATGCCATGAGAAATTGTTTGGGACCTGACGCCCCTGGTCTGCTCTGCTTAACTACATCATAAACATAAAATATAAATTAATAGCAGATGTAACCATCCTGTCCAGTCGCAAATTTAAGTAGTGGCTGGACCAGTTGCGCTGAGACTAGCGCCATGAGCATAACCACCTTGTAAGTGAGTTGACCAGGGATAGATGTAGCTGGGCCCTACTGGCGAAGTAGTTTAAGAACAATGCTAACATCCCATATCTCCGAGTACCTGGGCCTGGGAGAATTTGCGTTAAAGATATCCTTTATAAATCTGGATATCAGAGGATGAGACCCGACAGAGTGGGTCCCGATCGCTGCAGCAATTATGATGAGGAAGCACTTTGGCACAGTAATGGTACTATAACTTAATCAATTGTCAAAGACCCATCTGAAAATGAACTCCGAGACGTTAGTTATCCGTGCCGTATTATATGTAACATTGGCATTGAAACAAAACACTTCCCATCTCCTGATGAGGAAAAATGCTGCTTTCTCGGTGCTATCCCTGCACTCGGCAATGAGCACGTACATAGATCGGTCTATAAATTGATTTATTATGCAGAGGATGGTTTCCCGAGTCACGGGGTGAACCACCAAAATTTTAGTGTTTAGGATAACCATAAAAGATCCTATTATCATTCCCAACATTTAGCAGGAACCATGGCTGCATAGGCCAGTCAGGCAGTACGAAATGTCTGAGGCGAGATCTTGCTGGATTTTGTGCAAGACCGGACTGATGAGGTAAAATGGAGGAAAGACATAAAGAGCATTCCTCCTCAGTGTAGTGAGAATACATCTATTGCCACTGTGCCACATATTTTTGCAATGGTGATAGAGCCAGGATGCAAAACATATTGATATTCGGTGTTCCATCGAAGCACAATGTCATTAAATATTTTGTGATACAACATCCATTCTGTGTTGTCATGGATTTTAACATGATGATACACCTAGTGTCTAATAGGTAGTTGATACCATATAACTGAAAATAGGTTTACTCATGCAAAGCCCAAATGCACAGCTGAGAAACACAGCCGCTAATTGCCAATTACTCTTGATGAATAGAGGCTGCTCCACAACAACAAGGTTGTTACAGGCTTTAATTAATTCCAATCTCTTGCCACAGGGCGGAGTCACAGCAAATGAATAGAGTTAAAGGTAAATCACAATAATCCATAACCCTAGTTGGTATCAAATTTAACTGGATGGATGCCAAAACAGTTAATTTTTGCAAAATACAGCGTTTTAGAATCATGTAGGCAGGCCATGACAAGTGTTTTTGAGCTCTAAGCCCAAGCTTATTGCTATGTAAACTTTGTCAAATATAAGTATTATCAACTTGTAAATGGTCCACATACCCCATGTTTCAGAAAGAACCAGACCCACCTACCTTCATGGTTACCGGTGGTCTTATGGTAAGCCCAAAGGCCCCCGATGCGGGTTCTATTTCCGTCCTTGATTGGAGAGTAGGAATGGCAGGGTACGTGGATTCCATATTTTTCCTGAGACCGGCTTGGGCCTTGGCCTAAAAGCCCTCTGCCCAGCTTGCTGGCTGCCGCCAGCTTCAGTGAACTGCTTACTGCCGATGGAGGCGTGGGGTGTATTGTCGCCGAAACGATGAGGCTGTACTCGTAGTTCGACAGCTTTAGCTCCCTCATGTAGGTCTCACCTGTTGAATAGGTTTACCTGAAGAGAAGATTCGGCGGCTGGTTTCCTGGGGTCCATGCCCTTCCAACGTCACCCCTGATATCGCTGTTCACTGCCGGCACTTTCAGGAACTCCAGTATGTGCCACGGATATATACCGAGTTTGGATTCAGTTACACACTGACCCCGACTGCTCCCCTGCTCAGAGAGGGAGACAGTGCAGCCCTGTACACAGGTGCTGTTGCCGCGGGCCCCGAGGAGACCTGCGCTGATATGGCCCCTCCACGGACCATATCCTTCGTGCCTCGTGGTATGCTCCCGGCTATACCTCCGAACTCCGAGTCAGTCAGAACTGACTCCGACTGCTCCCCTCCTCAGAGAGGGAGACAGTGTGTAGCCCTGTACACAGGTGCTGTGGCCACGGGCCCCGCAGAGACCCGCGGTGATATAACTCCCTCCTTGGAGCATACCATTGTGGAGCACCTCTCCATCAGGTGCTCCATGTGGGTTAGACGCCCGAAGAACGCTACCCATTGAAGGAGGGGATCCTTTCCATGAGGAATCTTCCTGGCCCGACTCGTTTGAGTCAACGGGCCGTACAGACTTTCTCTGTGGCTACCTTCCAAGCGGGTTTGCCAAGGTGTTGCCGGCACCAGACTGAAGCCGCTGGCTCCACCGCCAGCAACTCAGAAGGCTAATTTTGACCCACGCTGCTACCCGCACTTCCGCGGTCTCCGTAGCCGGTTCCCTGCGGTCACTCATGTGACTCCGAAGTGAAATAGGGAGAAACCAAATAAAGAATCAGTGTTATTTTCAGTAACCCCCTAATGCGAGACCCATAAAATCGCACCACGCTAAATTTCAAATACATGGCTGGCCCCAGACTGAACCATCAGTTCCAATTAGAGGAGATGAAATACAAATATAAAATGGTGGAAATGTTATTCAAGGTGAAAGTGAGCGCTGAACTGGGTGTTTGTGGACAGTGGGGACCATGCGCCTTGGGTAAAACAGTAGCTTAGGCTAAAGAGTCAAGAGTGTTTTATTGTTCTATGTCCCAGATATTATTGTTCTATGTCTTACTTGCTGCAGCACAACAGAATATGTAAACATAGTACACTGTAAACAATATAATAAACGAGAGAGAAAAAAAAGTTCAGTATATATATATATATATATATATATATATATATATATATATATATACACACATACTCACAAGTACACACACACACACTCACGTATGTGTGTGTGTGTGTGTGTGTGTGTGTGTGTGTGTGTGTGTGTGTGTGTGTGTGTGTGTGTGTGTGTGTGTGTGTGTGTGTGTGTGTGTATATATATATATATATATACACACACACACAAACGCGCACATACGTACACACAAAAAAAAATCAATAGTGGGGCAATAATACCAATAATAGTCTATTGTAGTTCAGTGCTTATTTGAGGTTGTAGTGTTTAATAGCTTGATGGCTGTAGGGAAGAAGCTGTTCCTGATCCTGGACGTTACAGTTTTCACTCTGATATAACTGATGTTCAAACTCCTGAAATCAATCTTGTTTAAGCAAGTTCAATTTTGATTTAATATTGGCAAGTGTCTTTTTTAAACAGTGATTACTGTTGCAGCAGTTCTTGATTTAATGTAATAGACAACAGAACTGACAAGACAGTCTTAACTAGTCTGAACCGAGCTAACTTGGAAATATTCCAACTGAGGGCTTGATGAAACTTGGGCCTGAGTGGGAGCCTATACACAATATTTTGAATGATTTTATCTTTCTTTGTTCTTTATCTATTTTATCAGACATTTGCAAATGGTTAAGAGTTGCAAAGTGGAGTGACTATAATAGACAATAGACAATAGGTGCAGGAGTAGGCCATTCGGCCCTTCGAGCCAGCACCGTCATTCAATGTGATCATGGCTGATCATCCCCAATCAGTACCCCGTTCCTGCCTTCTCCGAATATCCCCTGACTCCGCTATCTTTAAGAGCCCTATCTAGCTCTCTCTTGAAAGTATCCAGAGAACCAGCCTCCACCGGCAGATTAAAATCATAATTGTGCAAAGAATCATCATATAGGTCAACTCCAAATGGATATTTACCAAACTGAGATATACAAACTGAACCCCAGAAAGAGATGCAAGGAACGGCAGATGATGGCTTACAAAAAGAAAAAAACACAAAATACTGGAGTAATTTAGTGGGTCAGGCAGCATCTCTGGAGAACAAGGATTGCATACCTGAAATGTCACCTATCCATGTCCTCCAAAGATGCGGCATGACTTGCTGAGTTAATCCAGCACTTTGTGTCCATTTTTTAACTCTGAAAGACAATAGGGCCCTGGAAAAACTCCAGTGAATGTTCAAAGGATAAAATCTGAAGAAGTTGGTGATCACACTGAGTTTTTTATCACCTTCCTAACCCTACCGTACGAAGGTACTTTAACTACATAAACGCAGTCAGCTTCCTTCTGAAGAGCAAACATTGAATATAAATTAGTCCAAGTTGGCTGGGTCCTGGATCATATTAGAACTGAGAGCATGGAACAGTACAGAACAGGAACAAGTTGGTGAGGTATCCTAAAGAGGGACAGACCTGATGAATGTCCTACTCATTGCAGACCAATTCAGCAGAGGTCCCATGAAACAGGTCATAAGGTCATAAGGAATAGGAGTAGGATTAGGCCATTCAGCCCATCAAGTCTACTCAGCCATTCAATCATGGCTGATCTATCTCTCCCTCCTAACCCCATTCTCCTGCCTTCTTCCCATAACCTCTAACACCCATACTAATCAAGAATCCATCTATCTCTGCCTTAAAAATATCCACTGACTTGGCCTCCACAGCCTTATGTGGCAAAGAATACCACAGATTCACCACCCTCTGACTAAAGACATTTCTCCTCATCTCCTTCCTAAAAGAACGTCCTTTAATTCTGAGGCTATGACCTCTAGATCTAGACTCTCCACATCCACCCTATCCAGGCCTTTCACTATTCTGTATGTCTTCATGAGGTCCCCCCTCATTCTTCTGAACTCCAGCGAGTACAGGCCCCGTGCCGACAAACGCTCATCATAGGTTAACCTACTCATTCCTGGGATAATTCTAGTAAACTTCCTCTCGACCCCATCCAGAGCCAGCACATCCTTCCTCAGATATGGTTCCCAAAATTCCTCACAGGTTTCTGATCTTCCAATGGGAAGAAGGTGCAGTAATAAGGGCTAGATTCCACCCCAGAGCTTCTTCATGACAAGCACTTGTCTTTCAGAGTTTCTCTTTCATGCCTTTGCTCGAAACGTATATCAACCATGGAGATGCTGGTGCTAACCTATTCTTCTTTTCTCTTGACCTCAGCTCCATATCAGGTTAATGCTCTTCCTCCATGTGGAACTTCCTATGAAGTGGTGCCTGTTTGAACGTATTGTCCACTGGTGGAATGGCATTGGTGTACGTGTTACAGAAAAGGGGCCAGTGTCAAAAAGAGCTACACCGAAGATAGACGCAAAATGCTGGAGTAACTCGGCGGGACAGGCAGCATTGATGGAGAGAAGGAATGAGTGACGTTTCAAGTCGAGACCTTTCTTCAGACCTGCTGTATAATTGCAGGGTGGACTTTGAGATGTGGGAGAGGAAGGCACGCCATGCTCTGCACGGGGCTATCATTTCAAGAGTGCTGTTGATTTTTACAGTGCAACTTGCCTGGAATGTAGCGTTAACAGCCCTTTCTTTTATTGGGACCTGATGTTTACAGGAAAAGATATTAAAGGAGCATTTTCATTAGGAATTTCGGCAAAAGGCAGACAAAAATACCTCTTTCATTGCGGCTGCCTACATAAACATTCGCAGTAATGTATCGTCCGGTCCCAATTGGAAGTACTATGTGCGTAGTCATAAGGTATCACAATCTTTCTACTGTGACATTAAAGCCTCGTGGGCTTACTGCATGGTTTGTCTTCCTACCTTTTATCAAAGCTGAAGTACTTAGGTTTTAGAAATCCCTGCAAGGAAATCAGGCATGTTTTCCATCTCTTTATGTTCTGCAAGAGCTTGTGAGGTAGAAATTTATCTGGGGACAATTTTCAACATCCATTCGTATCTCCGCCACATCAAACCAAACACAGTGTCCCCTGTAAGTCCAGCCTGAAATGGCACTGGGGGAGGGGGAGGGGGTGGGCAATCTTTAATGGAAGGTGCCTCACATAGTGCCTTAGTGTGCGGCTGTTGTTGATGTGGTAAGAAAAGCAATAGAGGGAAGACTGAGTGTTGCCGGCTGGGTGACGTGAAGAGTTGTGTTGTACTGACAAGGGAGCCTTGTCATGTCTCATGGAGCATCTGAATGACTCTGAAAAAGGGTTTGGACCCAAAATGTCATTTGTCCATTCCCTCCCCAGATGCTGCCTGACCCACTGAGTTTATTCAGCACTTTGTGTTTAACCCAGCCATTTTCATTCTGGCTCGGGAAGTTTTAGGAAGAACGAGTCAAGGAGCACAGTGTAATTTAGTTTAGTTTAGGTTAGAGATACAGTGCAGAAACATGCCCTTCGGCCCACTGAGTCCGTGCTGACCAGTGATCACCTGCACACTGGCACTGTCTGACACACTAGTGCGCGCAGAGGAGATGAGTTTAATTTGATATCAATTTCTCCATGGCCCTAGTGGGCCGAAGAGCTTGTTCCTGTTCTGTACTGTTCCATGCTCTCAGTTCTAATATGATCCAGGACCCAGCCAACTTGGACACCCACTCATTTCACTCCCACCATCTGGAAGAAGGTACAGGAGGTGAGCACTAAGCTGAAGAACAGCTGGTGAAGAGCATGGATATCAATCATGTGCAGGCAGATTGAAGCACGGCTTCTTTCCAGCAACCATCGGGCTCCTGAACGCTACACACCACTCACCTCAGAAACTATGATCTATGGACTGTGCCTTTGATTGCACGATCGACTTGGTTATAGCTACCACAACGGTATGCATGACAATATTAAACCAAACTAAATGAAGCAGTCTGAAGAAGGGTCTCGACCCGAAACGCCACCTACTCCTTTTCTCCAGAGATGTGACCTGACCCGCTGAGTTACTCCACCTTTTTGAGTCTGTCTTCTAAATCAAAATGAAACTACGGTTATTAATTTATTGTATATTTGATTATTATATATTATCTGCACGTCATTTTGTTCACTGGCCTGTTAAGCTGCAACAAGTAAGAGTTTCATTGTCGGGACAAACGTCAATGAAACACTCTTGACTCAACTTGATGCTAGTTGCCAACGCAGTTGAAAGATGCCCTGCTTCTTCGGTACTGGAAGGGGACGCAAGCCAAACTGATGGATGGAAAATGAAATTCTTAGTTACAAGTAGCTGAAATTCATTCAGAGATTCATCCGGCCTTTCTGCAGCTGCTGAAGCTGCAGGTCAAAGTTGAACAAGCTGTAATCTGGAGCTTCAAATCCTAAAGTTTGTTTGAGACGCAGCGCAAACTACTGTAAACAGCCAATAATTCTGCTTCCTGGGATTTTCTTTGATCTCCAAGGAGTCAGGCCTGTTCTAAGTGCTGGAATTTGTGAGCTCTGGATCAGAAGGATTTGGGTTCAAGTTTCACTGCTCCAGACTGATCCTCCTGTGCAATAGCAAGTAAGGGGGGCCGCGTGCCAGGTTTGAGCAACCTCAGATGAAACCTTAAATCGTCGACTTGCCTTGCTTTGTAGCTGGTTGTAAAATAGCTCATTTAGCCAGCTACACTAATGAAGAACTCAGCGGGACAGGCAGCATCTCCGGAGAGAAGGAATGGGTGATGTTTCGGGTTGAGACCCTTCTTCAGAAACGTCACCCATTCCTTCTCTCCAGAGATGCTGCTCGTCCCGCTGAGTTACTCCAGCTTTTATTGTCCATCTTCGGTTTAAACCAGCATCTGCAGTTCCTTCCGACACACTCTATTGATGAAGACAGGAATGGCTAAAGTTTATCTAAAAAATAAACAATAATTATCTGGTCATTATCTCATTAATAGTGGCTCAGCGGTAGAGTTGCTGCCTTACAGTGCCAAAGACACGGGTTCGATCCTGACTACGGGCACTGTCTGTACAGAGTTTGTACGTTCTCTCCGTGACCAGTGTGGGTTTGCTCCGGTTTCCTCCCACACTCCAAAGGCGTACAGGTTTGTAGACTAATTGGCTTGGTATAATTGTAAAATGTCCGTAGTGTGATTAGGATGCGGGGATCGCTGATTGGTGTTGACCCGGTGGGCAGAAGGGCCTGTTTCCACATTGTCCTCTCTAAAATGTTTATAAAGTTTAAGCTATGTACGTTCTCCCTGTGACCACGGCATATAGCTTCCCCTCTTTTACCTCACTCCCTTCTTGAACAGAGTAACATTTGCAATGTTCCAGTCCTTTGGGACCACTCCTGACACTAGTGATTCTTGGAAGATCACTACTAATACCTCCACAAACTTTACCTCTTTCAGAACACTGGGGTGTAGTACATCTGGTCCAGGTGACTTATCCACCGCCAGACTTTTCAACTTCTGAAGCACTTTCTCCTTAGTAATAGGAGAATGGCCTAGCCGATGTTTTGTAAAGTTGTAACATGATTTCCCAGCTCTTTCAATCTATGCATCAACTGGCCCAGAGTGCGGGGCTGCACGGTGGTGCAGTGGTAGAGACGCTGCTTTACAGCGCCAGAGACCCAAGTTTGATTCTGACTAAGGGTGCTGTCTGCGGTTTGTACGTTCTCCCCGTGATCGCGTGGGTTTTCTCCGGGCGCTCCGGTTTTCTCCCACGTTACAAAGATGTGCAGGTTTGTAGGTTAATGGGCTTTAAGAAAGTGGGACAACTGTATGACCTCATATGAATGTGTGATCAATGGTCGGCACATACTCGGTGGGCCAAAGGGCCTGTTTCCACTGTATCTCTAAACCATATAACCATATAACCATAGCAGCACGGAAACGGGCCATCTCGGCCCTTCAAGTCCGTGCCGAACACTTTTTTTATTTTTTATTTTTTATTAAAAAAAATTTTTTTTTTACTTCCCCCTAGTCCCATCTACCTGCACTCAGAACGTAACCCTCCATTCCTTTACCGTCCATATACCCATCCAATCTATTTTTAAAGGATAACATCGAACCTGCCTCCACCACTTCCGCTGGAAGCTCATTCCACACAGCTACCACTCTCTGAGTAAAGAAGTTCCCCCTAATGTTACCCCTAAACTTCTGTCCCTTAATTCTCAAGTCATGTCCCCTTGTTTGAATCTTCCCTACTCTCAATGGGAAAAGCTTATCCACGTCCACTCTGTCTAACCCGCTCATAATTTTAAAGACCTCTATCAAGTCCCCTCTTAACCTTCTGCGCTCCAAAGAATAAAGACCTAGCTTGTTCAACCTTTCTCTGTAACTTAGTTGCTGAAACCCAGGCAACATTATAGTAAATCTCCTCTGTACTCTCTCTATTTTGTTGACATCCTTCCTATAATTAGGCGACTAAAATTGTACTCCATACTCCAGAATTGGCCTCACCAATGCCTTGTACAATTTTAACATTACATCCCAACTTCTATATTCAATGCTCTGATTTATAAAGGCCAGCACACCAAAAGCTTTCTTTACCACCCTATCTACATTTGATTCCACCTTCAGGGAACTATGCACAGTTATTCCTAGATCCCTCTGTTCAACTGCATTCCTCAATTCGCTACCATTTACCATGTACGTCCTATTTTGATTTGTCCTGCTGAGATGTAGCACCTCACATTTGTCAGCATTAAACTCCATCTGCCATCTTACAGCCCACTCTTCCAAATGGCCTAAATCTCTCTGTAGACTTTGAAAATCTACTTCATTATCCACAACACCACCTTAGTATCATCTGCATACTTACTAATCCAATTTTCCACACCATCATCCAGATCATTGATGTACATGACAAACAACAGTGGACCCAACACAGACCCCTGAGGCACCCCACTAGTCACCGGCCTCCAACCTGACAAACAGCCATCCACCATTACTCTCTGGCATCTCCCATTCAGCCACTGTTGAATCCATCTTGCTACTCCACCATTAATACCCAACAATTGAATCTTCTTAACCAACCTTCCATGAGGAACCTTGTCAAAGGCCTTACTGAAGTCCATATAGACAACATCCACTGCTTTACCCTCATCAATTTCCCTAGTAACCTCTTCGAAAAATTCAAGAAGATTAGTCAAGCATGACCTTCCAGGCACAAATCCATGTTGACTGTTCCTAATCAGACCCTGCTTATCCAGATGCTTATATATATTATCTTTAAGTATCCTTTCCATTAATTTGCCCACCAATGATGTCAAACTAACAGGTCTATAATTGCTAGGTTTACTCTTAGAACCCTTTTTAAACAACGGAACAACATGCGCAGTACGCCAATCCTCCGGCACTATTCCCGTTTCTAATGACATTTGAAATATTTCTGTCATAGCCCCTGCTATTTCTACACTAACTTCCCTCAATGTCCTAGGGAATATCCTGTCAGGACCTGGAGACTTATCCGTTTTCATATTTTTCAAAAGTGTCCGCACCTCCTCTTCTTTGAATCTCATAATTTCCATTGCTACTCTGCTTGTTTCCCTTACCTCACATAATTCCATATCCTCCTTGGTGAATACCGAAGAAAAGAAATTGTTCAATATCTCCCCCATCTCTTTTGGCTCTGCAGATAGCTGTCCACTCTGACTCTCTAATGGACCAATTTTATTCCTTGTTATCCTTTTGCTATTAATATAGCTGTAGAAACCCTTTGGATTTACTTTCACCTTACTTGCCAAAGCAACCTCATATCTTCTTTTAGCTTTTCTAATTTCTTTCTTAATATTCTTTTTACATTCTTTATACTCCTCAAGCACCTCATTTACTCCATACTGCCTATAATTATTGTAGATCTCTCTCTTTTTCCGAACCAATTTCCCTTGAAAACCATGGCTCTTTCCAATTATTACTATTTCCTTTCAACCGAACAGGGACATAAAGATTCTGTACTCTTAAAATTTCACCCTTAAATATCCTCCATTTCTCTTCTACACCCTTCCCATAAAACAACATGTTCCAATTCACTAAACTAAACTAAAGTAAACTAAATTAAACTAAACTAATTTCCTCTATTAGACCATCGAATGCAACACTTTTCTTTGGAAAGATTTCCATCTTTTATTATGGAAAATTGGAAAAACTTGTGAGTTTTCTGCTCCATTACCTCAAATAGCCTGTAAACCACCAGGTGGAAGATTCACTTCATTGGATGTTGCACAGGTCAGATCCCAGTAAAGAATGGCAAGCTCTTACAAATGTGTAGGAAGGAACTGCAGATGCCGGTTTACACCGAAGATAGACACAAAATGCTGGAGTAACTCAGCGGGACGGGCATTATATCTGGAGAAAAGGAATAGGTGACATTTCGGGTCGAGACCCTTCTTCAGATGTTTTTTTGTATTAACACGAGAGGTTGTAGTTTTGCCATGTACTGTTCTTTTTTTTTAGCTTTTCCACTGACATGTAAAATATAAATGAAAAGGTTAATTGATAATCTCCAAATGAAAGACAACAAAGTCTTCGCCGCAAAGCTATCAGAGTAAGAGATAGACTGGAACAGTTGCAACAATGAAGGAAATCAAGCATATAGCCTGATTGCGGTTGTATAAGAGAAAAACTATGTAGACATGAGCCCAGAATGAAGGCAGTAATTAACAACTCAGAGAGCCACCCGATATCGGATGATATAATAATCTTAGTGTTGCTGTTTAGAACATGTCCAAGCTTATTATTTGTGATTACATTTTAACCTTGATAAGATCACATTTCCTTTGAGGTTAATGCTGCCTGAGAAAGAAGGAACTGATGCTTAAAGGATCAAATTTAGAGTCCAGGAAAATATTGAGCAGAGTATTGCATTTCAAAAAGGAGTCCACTTATTGCCTGGCTCCCTGCATGACAGCTGGACTTTCCAAACTGATGTAGCTGCACAAATCCTCCTCCTTTTACGTCTCAACTGACAAACAGGCCTATTTACACAGTTCCTCAAGAGATATAATAGGTGTACTGGAAAACCATGGCTTGCAATGGGGGCCATTAACATTATAATGCCTTTGGATGAATTTGCCTCGACCATTGTCTTCATGAAGACATTAACTGTTTAAAACAAACTTGGTAATGCATTTGTTGGCAGGCAGAGAAGTCTCATTTAAGCATACTAATTTTTGTCACAAACATCCCATTGTGAGCTTCAAACTAAATTATTCCTAGTTGTGTTGCATTGTGTTGAGTGAACAGGCTCTCGATATATAAAAGGGATTTGCATTTATATAGCACCTTCCCAAACCTTAGGAAGTGCCAAAAGTTGTCGGGGCAGAAGTCATAGAGTCATAGAATGATACAGTGTGAAAACAGGCCCTTCGGCCCAACTTGCCCACACCGGCCAACATGTCCCAGCTACAATAGTTCCACCTGCCTGCGTTTGGTCCATATCCCTCCAAACTGTCCTATCCATGTACCTGTCTAACTGTTTCTTAAATGTTGGGATAGTCCCTGCCACAGCTATCTCCTCTGGCATGCAAGCTCCATACACCCACCACCCTTTGTATGAAAAGGTTACTCCTCAGATTCCTGTTAAATCTTTTCCCCTTCACCTTAAACCTATGTCCTCTGGTCCTCGATTCACATACTCTGAGCAAGAGACTGGGCAAATATAGCTACTGCTGTAATGAGAGGAAAGTGGTGCCAAAAAATAGCAACGTGAGAAATTGCAAGATAATCTGTTATTGGTGAGGAAGTATTAGAACATAGAATATATGGCAGCATGGTGGTGCAGCGGTATAGTTGCTGCCTGGGTTCGATCCCGACTACGGGTGCTTGTCTGTATGGAGTTTGTACGTTCTCCCCGTGACCACGTGGGTTTTATCCGAGATCTTCCGTTTTTTCCCCCACACTCTAAAGGCTTGGTATAAATGTAAATGGTCCCTAGTGTGTGTGGGATAGTGTTATTGTGCAGGGATTGCTGGTCGGTGCGGACTCGGTGGGCCGAAGGGCCTGTTATGCGCTGCATCTCTGAACTAAACTAAACTAAAACTAGAACATACAGCACAGGAACAGGTCCTTCGGCGAGCAATGGCTGTGCTGATGATGCTGATGATGATGCCAAGATAAAGTAATGCCAGCAGCCTGCACATGATCCATATTCCCTCATTCCCCGCATTACACTAAATCTTGTATCCATTATCTTTTATCTGTACACTGTGGATGGGTTGATTTGTAATCATGCTTTCCTTTGACTGGATGGCATGCAAACAAAAGCTATTCACTGTACCTCAGTTCTCTTGATAATAATAAACTAAACTAAAGTAGACTAAACTAGACTAAACTAAACTAAACTATACCAACTACCAGTGCCCATCTAAAAGCTTCTTAATTGCCGCTATCTTATATGCCCCCACCACCACCAACGCTGGCAGCATATTCTAGGAACCTATCACCCTCCGTGTAAACGATTTGCCTCACACATTTCCTTTAAGCCTGCCCCTCTTGGTTTAAACCTATGCCCGCTACGCAGCCCAGACCATCACACAAATCGATCTCCCTTCCATTGACTCCATGCTACCTCGGCAAGGCCAGCAGCATAATCAAGGACGAGTCGCACCCTGGCCACTCCCTCTTCTCCCCTCTCCCAAGGTATAGAAGTGTGAAAAGCACACCTCCAGATTCAGGAACAGTTTCGTCCCAGCTGTTATCAGGCAACTGAACCATCCTACCACCAAATAGAGAGCAGTCCTGAACTATCATCTACCTCATTGGAGACCTTCGGACGATATTTGATCGGACTTTACTGGCTTTATCTTGCACAAAAAATTATTCACATTATTCTCTCTATCATGAATCTGTACACTGTGGATGACTCGATTGTAATCATGTATTGTCTTTCCTCTGACTGGTTAGCATGCAACAAAAGCTTTTCACTGTACCTCAGTAAATGTGATAATGAACTAAACTCAAACTCTAGTCTTTGATATTTCCACGCTGGGAAAATGGTTCTGACTATCTACCCTATCTATGCCTCATAATTATATATACGTCTAAGGGGAGCTTCCCAGCCCTTCTTTGGAATGGTGCAATGGGATGTTTAGGATCTCACCAAGAAAGGCAGATATGGCTTTGGTTAATGTCACATTGGAATGATTACAAAAAGCAACAATTACAGTTCTTCAAAAGTAGTCATAAATCATAAGGTCTTGTGATTGGAGTATAATTAGGCCATTCGTCCCATCAAGTCTACTCTGCCATTCAATCATGGCTGATCTATATCTCCCTCTTAACCCCATTCTCCTGCCTTCTCCCCACAACCCCTGACATCCGTCAAGAATCTATCTATCTCTGCCTTAAAAATATCCACTGACATAGCCTCCACAGCCAAGTTGTGGAGTCAGTTGTGCGAAGGGCTCTACATTTATTTTTATGTAAGGAGATGAATCACCTATTAGTCCTGGAGTCTCTACCAAGTAAAGCTTAATCTAGGTGGGCAACTTTGAAATCACTGGAATTATATTATATTTGTGCAACAGATTTCAATCGCTGATGTAGATGGTGGTTCATTGCTTATTTATGAAACGTTCAAACGCTGCAGCTTTATCTTTTATAGATTTTAGTGATATTTACTGATATTATGCAAGGATGGCAGTCTGTTCCGTAGACCCATTGTAACTCAGGGAAAGACCATTACATGATCCATAACATGCATTATGGAAACTAGTACTGTGAGTTAAATAATTGAACTAAACTAACACAACCTGAAACCCTCTATTTTATTCATTATCTTGTGAATCTGGTGCAATCTCTTACTTTATACTTCCTTGGGGAGGCGCTTTGTGCTTTTTATTTATTCATGCAGAGCAGATCACAGGCAATGCTACCATTTACTCCCATTGCTACCATTGCTCTCTACGCTGAATGTCTTGCCGAGACATTGCAGAATCAACTCCTGTGATATCAATGGTGCATTATTGTCACGTGTGCACTGCACAGTGAAATTCTTATTGCATCGCTCACACATGCAGGCACGATGGCGCAGCGGTAGAGCTGCTGCCTTACAGCACCAGAGACCCGGGTTCGATGCCGACTACGGGCGTTGTCCGCAGGCAGCCCGCACTGTGATAAAGCTTACTCATTAGTAAGCCCCCCTCGGTCATGACTGACCATGGGTGATGCATCCTGGTCGGATGCAAACCTGGGCAATGTCATATGGAGGACAGGCTGTTGCCCATGCAGCATGTTCCCCATCTCCACGTCGCTGATCAATCCAAAGGAACAGCAGGGCCATTACAGTTTGGCACCAGCACTGTTGCAGGAGCTGCCAGAGCGAGGTTGTAGACAACGACGAACTGCCTTAGGGGCTCCAACTCCGGATTTTCTTGAGGATTACTCTTGGAGCCTTTTCCATGACTGGATATGGCCACAAGGCAGTGGAGGTTTTAAATCAGAGTTTTCCCTCTTCCCAGGCTGACGAGCCCCATCTTCCCAAGACTCGTGGGGGCGGGAGCGTTTACCTTCCCGTGCAGGTCTATAGCACCTGCCCACTGCCCTGAGCATACTCATGTTTCTATGAGCTTACTCATAGAAACATAGAAAATAGGTGCAGGAGTGGGCCATTCGGCCCTTCGAGCCGGCACCGCCATTAAATAATTCATCCAGAATCAGTACCCTGTTCCTGCTTTCTCCCCATATCCCTTAATTCCATTAACCCTAAGAGCTATATCAAACTCTCATCCAGTGAATTGGTGCCCACTGCCTTCTGTGGCAGAGAATTCCACAGATTCACAACTCTCTGGCTGAAAACGTTTTTCCTTATCTCAGCCCTAAATGGCCTACCCCTTATTCTTAAACTGTGACCCCTGGTTCTGGACTCCTCCCAACATGGTCAGGCAGGTTTCTTTCCCTAAAGATGTAGGTGAACTTGGAGACACAAGAGATTGCAGATGCTGGAATCAACATATAGTGCCTGATCCACTGAGTTCCTCCAGCACTTTGTATTTTACATTGGCAAACATGATGAGATGTTATAATACTCTGGTGCTGTGATAGCCACTGATAGTAACTTTTTACATGGTCAGTTTTGATTAATTATCCAAATTTCAGTAAACTCATGGGCGGAAATTGCTTTTAAAACATTGGGGGGGGGACACAATGAGGCCTGACATCTAGGACAGGGGTCGGCAACCTACGGCCCATGGGCCAGATCCGGCCTGTAACCCAAAATCATCCGGCCCGCAGGCGTATTTTTTACAATCAGTTTCCGCGACCTGGAGACTGCAGCCAGTCCCGGGCACGCAGGTGACCTGGGCGATACAGCCAGACCTGCCAGACGACCCACCACACTACTACACAGCCAGTCCCGGGCACGCAGGTGACCTGGGCGGCATAGCCAGACCTGCCAGACGACCCACCACACTACTACACAGCCAGTCCCGGGGCAGGCGAGCCGACCTGGGCGCGCAGGCGAACTGGGAACTGCAAATCCTTTGGCCCACCATGTCCGCGCTGACCAGCAATCACCCCGTACACTAGCACCATCCGACACACTAGGGACAATTTACAATTTAACGAAGCACTTAACCTACAAACCTGCATGTCTTTGGAGTGTGGGACAGGCAAGCTGACCTGGGGCTACAGCCAGTCCCGGGGCAAGCGAGCTGACCTGGGACTGGCTGTAGTGTCCAGGTCATAAAACATGGGAGGGATTGTCCCCCACCTCTCAAAACATCGGGGGGACAGCGCCTCCCCCCACCAGGATTTCCGCCCCACCACACTACTACACAACTTACTTTTCCTGGAAAACATGGTTTGGTCTGGGAATTTTTCTGATGGATATCCTCTGCACCCTATCAAAGGTCTCAAAAATCATCTGACATTGGGTTGGATTGGGTCGGATTGGGATCATTGCTGCAACCTTTGGTGGTTGTGATAAATGTTAAGGACTTGGATGTGAAGGTATAAAGCAAGCTGAATAAGTTTGCACATAACATGAACACTGGTGGTCTTGTGGCTGAAGATCTATAGCAGTACATAGATGAAATGGCAAGTTGAATAGATGAATAGATTGAAGACAAACACAAAATGTTGGAGTAACTCAGCAGGACAGGCAGCATCTCTGGAGGGAAGGAATGGGTGATGTTTCCGGTCGACACCCTTCTTCAGACTGAGAGTCAGGAGCAAGGGAGACACAGAGATAACGAAGGGTAGCGTGTGAAAACAGGACATCAAGGAAAATGTAGAATAGATCATTGTTAAAAAGGAGAAGGGACAACAAAGCAAACAGAGATAAAATGTAATCGGGGACAGTCAGACTGATTGGAGAACTGGGAAGGGGAAGGGATGGAGAGAGAGGGAAAGCAAGGGTTACTTGAAGTTAGAGAAGCCAACGTTCATATCGCTGGGTTGTTCGCTACCCAAGCAGAATATGAGGTGCTGTTCCTCCAATTTGCTCTGGGCCTCACTCTGACAATGGAGGAGGCCCAGGACAGAAAAGTCAGTGTGGGAATGGGAGGGGGAGCTAAAGTGTTTAGCAACCAGGAGATCAGGTTGGTTTAGGCGGGCTGAGCAGAGGTCCTACCATGAGAGAGGTAATGCATAGACAGGTACATGGACAGGACAGGTTTAAGAAGGATATGGACCAAACACAGGCAAGTGGAACTAGTGTAGATGGGACATGTTGGTCAGTGTGGGCCGGAAGGCCCGTTTCCACACTGTATGACTCTATTTCCACCCAGGGAGACAGGCTCTGACTGTCTACCCGATCTATGTCTCTCATAATTGTATATACTTCTATCAAGTCTCCCCTCGACCTCCGATGTTCCCGAGAAACACGTTGAAAAAAAGCATTCAAGGTTTCTTTACAAGAGTGATGTTTACGAAGGGTTCAATCGCAAAGCAGGGAAAATACCATGACACAAACACTCACGGCAGAAGAAACCAAGCAGCCCATGAATATGTGTGAAAAATCCAATGGTTCAATGGCAGGAGTGATATAAAATTGAATCAATTATCCTTTGTACGGCAACTTAATCTAGCCATTGATGCAAACAATTGTCTGACAGTGCCGTCAGTTACTACTCTTTCAAATTGCTTCAGCATCTATTCCAATTACCCAAAATTTGAAAGAAAAGTGCATAAATATACAATGGCTTTATGCAAGAAAAATCAAAGCAGATTTTCCCTGCTACTGTAACTGGAGCTAGATCTACATGTGTTTTATTTTAGAGTCGGCCATGTATTGAAGTTGGGTCTTATCCTGGGCAGGGATTTGATAAGTTACATTGTAATTTTATAGCTCGAGTTACAAACCTCCTTCGGCTACCAGGTTTGACGAGATGGCAATTCAAGCAATCGAACGCAACACTATGGCTGCTGCCTTTAGTACTGGCACTTACAGGTTGCAAGGCTTTACACTGCTCGGGCTACCATCTGGAACACATTGTATCTGCCCCATTTACACTGAAGAGCAATCTGCAGCAGTAATACTATGAACACATGTGGAAATTATGGGAACTAGTTAGGTTTGTCAAGATGTGGAATGTACTGGTTTAAGCGGAGGTCACATCGTGCAGGACCTGGTCTGGGCATGGAGGGGTCATTGCACATTAACGTGGATAAACTCTCAGCATCAGACTCACTGCAGCCAAAGTAACCCATTGCTGCGAGAAACCTGACAAGATCAGGGGTTCGGGCTCTGGCTAGCCATGTCCAATTCCTGAATCCCAAATATCAGGGCCACCAATCCCATGAATGGCGGCACGGTGGCGCAGCAGTAGAGGTGCTGCCTTTACGGCGCCAGAGATCCGGGTTCGAACCTGTCTGTACGGAGTTTGTACGTTCTCCCCGTGGGTATTCCCCAAGACCTTTGGTTTCCTCCCAAACTCCAAAGAGATACAGGTTTGCATGTTGATTGGCTTGGTATAAATGTAAAATTGTCCCCAGTGTGCGCACGATTGTGCTGGAGAACGGGGATTTCTGGTCGGTGCAGACTCGGTGGGCCGAAGGGCCTGTTTTTCCATGCTGTATCTCTAAACTAAATTAAACTAAACTAAATACAGTTGTATTTATATTTAATCAGGAATAGCTTTGTCACAACAACCATCAGGCTATAAACACCAACTACATTTCGAACTACGAACTGTCTTATAGAGTCATAGAGTCATTGCAGCGTCAAAACTGGCCCTTTGGCCCAACTTGCCCACACCGGCCAACATGTCCCATCGACAGATGCACAGAGTCTCTTGCCCAGAGGAGAGGAATCGAGAACCAGAGGACATAGGTTTAAAGTGAGGGGGGAAAGATTTAATAGGAACCTGAGGTGTAATTTTTTCACACAAAGTGTGGTGGGTGTATGGTCAAGCTGCTGGGGGGGTTGGTTGTTGAGGCAGGAACTATTGCAACATTTAAGAATCATTCGGACAGGTACATGGATAGGACAGGTTTAGAGGTATATGTGCCAAATGCAGGCAGGTGGGACTAGTGTAAATGGGACACATTGACCTGTGTGGGCAAGTTGGGCTGAAGGGTTTGCTTCCACGCTGTATGTCTCTTGCTCTATAACTATCTACACTATTCTGAACTATGGACTGTGTTTGGTTACAATAATGACTCTGGGCTTATTTGCATTAGTATTTGTGGTTATAACATTTTTTTTTTAAATTATATTTTATGTATGAGTACTGTGTTTACAGGCCTGTTATGCTGCTGCAAGTAGTAATTCTGTTGTCGGTACATATGACAAATAAACACTATTGACTTTTGTTTTCAAGATTGCTTTCTCACCTTGACCACTTCCTGTCTACGTTGTAAATACATTTTAGAAAAAATGCTGCCCTATATCACTATGATTTTTTCGCCATCTTACTCACCGTCCTCCTCTCCTCCTCCAAGGTTTTTTCCGATCGGTGAAATAATAAAAAAGTTTTGAATGTTTTAAAAATCGTGAGATCAGCAGATTGGTCTTCTCACCTGTCAGTCACCATGATGAAGGTAACGCCCCTTCCGAGGGGTGGCAGGGGAATAAAGCCCCAGAGTCCAGACATGAGTCAGTCACCCCGGAAGACCGTGAGTGAGAGTTGAGTCCAGAACTGTGAGTCTATGCCGTGAGTGAACTGAACTGTGAGTCTGCACTGTGCTGCTTGAAATGGTTGGTCTGCATTGTGCTGCTTGAACTGAATTGAAGGGTTGGTCTGCACTGTGCTGCTTGAACTGAATTGAAGGGTTGGTCTGCACTGTGCTGCTTGAACTGAATGTCGCGCTCATTCCGGAAGTCCCGCTCACTGTGGAAGTCCCGCTCAGGGGAGAGGCTGCACTCAACCGCGTGAGTAGATTCAAGAGAGTTTCACTGTCATATATATATGTTGCGTGTGAGAGTGTGTGATGGATGGTGTAAGTGTGTGTGAGTGAGATGGTGGGTGTGTGTGTGGGATGGGTGGTATGTGTGTGTGAGATGGAGTGTGTGTATGTGAGTGTGTGTGTGTGTGATTGAATGTATATGTCTGTGTGTGTGTGAGATGGAGTGTGTGTGTGTGTATGTGTGATGGAGGGTGTGTGTGTGTGAGCCCACCAGCCGTGAGTGAGTCAATTGCGAGCCCACCAGCCGTGAGTGAGTCAACTGCCAGCCCACCAGCCGTGAGTGAGTTAACTGCCAGCCCACCAGCCGTGAGTGAGTCAACTGCCAGCCTACTAGCCGTGAGTGAGTCAACTGCCAGCCTACTAGCCGTGAGTCAAGTGCCAGCCCACCAGCCATGAGTGACTCCGCTGCCAGCCCACCAGCCATGAGGGTGAGCTGCCAGTCCACCAGGCCTGAGCTGCCAGCCCACCAGGCTCCCTAAAAATACATCCATTTTGTGCACCAATTAATACTTCAGGCAGTCTTGACTCTCAGTGGATTGACCCTTTGATACGGAGACGATGAAGAGGACTCAGCAGTCAAAAAGTGAAAGTTTAATTTACAAGCTGGCATTTTCTAGTATCTAAACATTAATTTGTTCTTTGTCCAGCTAGATTAGTTTCCTCACACCTATTTAGCTCAAATCTGCACGACTGTATCCTGGGCAAGGTGGTGCAGCAGTAAAGTTGCTGCCTTACATCGCCAAAGACCACGGTTCGATCCTAACCATGGGCGCTGTCTGAGCTGAGATTGTGCGTTCTCTCTGTGACCCGTGTGGGTTTTCTCCAGGAGCTCCGGTTTCCTCCCACACTCCAAAGATGTACAGATTTTTAGGCTAATTGGTTTGGTATAATTGTAAATTGTTCCTAGTGTGTGTAGGATAGTGTTAGTGTACGGGGATCGCTGGTCGGCATGGACGTGATGGGCCGAAGGGCCTGCATCTATAAACTAAACTAACCTAAACTAAACCTTTTATTTTGTTTCCTATGTTAGCAATGCATAATATTTATCCCACATTCACCTCTTCCAGTGAAAGATGTAAGTGCTTTGTAATATAATATTAGCCCCTTTATGTTTTGTTGTCATTGGTCCTGGAATGCTGTTCCTATTTTAGAGGTGCTGTACAAATACATGTTGTTATTTAACGGTTGGTTGCTGAATCTTCCAGTTCTTCCCACAACTGAAGGGAGTTCAAAAATAAACACAGGCTCTGCAGTGAAGAGTCTTGAAACAATTATTAGTCTCAAATATTTTCCCTCATTGAAGGCACCTGATGCCTGTTTTAGCTGCTCCTTGGGGACGAGTGTATTTTTCAATGTCCTGTAATGCTGGACCCCTGAATTGGGCCCCAGTGCACTGGCTTTGCACTATACGAGGGCTTAACAAGGTCTAATTTCTGCACCAATAAGTCAATTAAACCACAAAGCCAAGTTATTGGCTCTAATTGCTTCGGATCATAAATAAAACAGTGGAGCAATTTTTAGCATTGCCCAAATCTTTGAACTTAATTTTATCAGAGTTCCATTGCTCGTAAAAAAATAATTGCTGTCAGTGATGGCTAATGACTTAATTTAAGCAAAGCCTATGGTTCCCATTAAGGTTTTGTGGATTAAAGGACACAAAATGCTGGAGTAACTCAGTGGGTCTGACAGCATCTCTGTAGAACATGGATAGGTGGCCTTTTGGATCGGGACCCTTTTACAGACACAATGTTTTGTGCTAGTATGTTTTATGATTAATTACTAGGTGCTGATTAATCTAACTGCATCAGTGCTGGCCTCTTCTTAACACCATGTTTTTATGCTGATATCATAATATTTCTATATAATTTACTATAGCCATATTAAACAAGTACACTGGAAGCTGAATAAACTACTCCAATGATTTAGAATACCAATTATATTTAAAGCAAGTCTGTTTATAATAAACCCATTGATGTACATATTAATGGACACAAACGCTTTTGACTAAGGCTCTGACCCACGGGCAGGCGGTTACTGGCAGTGAAGCTCGGCGTCGCCGGAAGAGGGGACCGCACGGCAACCGCGAGTGATCTCCGTACGGCCGGTCCCACGAGCTTGCGGTAAGTAAAAAATTAAACCTTACCAGGCCGACTGCGAAAGGACGTCGCGCGGCGTCGGGTGATGACGACATCGCGCAACGCAACGCGCTACGCGATGACGTCATTTCGGATTGCGGGGCTGTGGCGGCGGCTGTGGCGGTGCTCGTGCCGCACCCGTGCCGCACCCGTGCCGCACTGGCGGAGGCTGTGGCGGTGCTAGTGGTGCTCACGCCACTAACGGCACACTGGCGGCAGCTGTGGTGGTGCTCGTGCCACACTGGCGCGGCAGCTGTGGTGGTCCTCGTGCTGCACTGGCGCGGCAGCAGTGGTGGTGCTCGTGTCGCACTGGCGGCGGCTGTGCGGTAGGACAACATTTTTGAACGTTGTCGTTTTTTTGTGAGCACCGTGCGGTGTTGGGACCAACACCGCACGGTCCCGGCGGTGTGCGTGGGACCGACCCCGCAGTCTCTGGCGGTCCACGAGCGGTCCAAACTTCCTGCTTCACCGCCAGTAACCGCCAGTAACCGCACACCCGTGAGACAGGCCTTTAAGTTGGGGCGTTATGTTGCAGTTATACAAGATGCTGGTGAGGCTATACTTGGAATATTATGTTCAAGCTGGTCAACCTGTTATAGGAAAAGTGCTATTAAGCTGGTAAGAGTGCAGAGAAGATTTACGAGGATGTTGGCAGGACTCGAGGGCCTGAGGTATAGGGAGTGGTTAGTCAGGCTCAGACTTTATTCCTTGGAGCGCAGGAGGCTGAAGGTGATCTCAAAGAAGTGTATAAAATCATAAGGGAATACATCGGGTAAATGCAGTGTCTTTTTCCCCCAGGGGAGGGAATCAAGAACTAGAGGGAATTTGTTTAAGAAGAGAGGAGAAAGATTGAATAGGAACGTGAGGAGCAACTTTTTCACACAGAGGACGAGAAGCTTCAGTTGTAAAATGCCGTTAACTGCAATCACAAACAATCTCTTGTGAATCGTTTAAATCAATTTGCCAAGATCTTCCTCAGTCCTAAGCTCGAGAATTTCAAGAAAATGGGAAACAATGTTCAGTGAAAACTGAAACGTTCTCTTTGAAGCCATTTGGCAGAGTTATAAGTAACAAATTTAAATGCAACCCATTTAAGAATCTTTTCCTCTGTTTATTAACACAGTGCAGCCTGCACTCATTACAATTAGCGATCCGTGAACATTAAAAACATTGGTTGAAAAGCTCAGTCCACAGAAGCCTAGTGATGGCTGTTTTCTCATTCTTGAAACTTTAATATAATTGCTATGGATTCACAAACACCTGTGCCTCGAAATAGGGCAGTGATTCATAATTGGCCTTTTCAATCCAGGCTCCAATTAGAGAGCGTACAGTGTCTGCTATGATCAGATGTCACCACTCTTCAGTTTAGCTCCTCTTGGGTGGACAATAGCAATGTTTGGAGTAATTTCAAAAAGACTGAGTGAATAAGGAGATTCTGGCAAGACTAACTTACAAAGACATTTGCTTGGTATAAAAACCCTGCTGTCTGTGAGCATTACTCAATATCCTGGGGTCTAGCTTAGAAAATGTAAATTCTTTTGGTGTGCACTAACACTCCTGGAGCTACAATGGACCCAGAACAGTTTCTCCTTTATTTTGACTCTTGTCACCGAGTATAATTGCGGCTGTTATTCTTTAAGCTGTTTTAGGAGCATCAAAATCACTTACAAAGGCATTGATCAGCGCTGAGAGAGAGTCCAAGTGTGGATCGGAGAGCATATGACATTTGTTATGCTAGTCTCCATGTTCCCCCCTCAAGACCGAATCACAAAATGGAAGAGTATCACACAAACGATCTCACATGAATGCTAAACAATTTCTCACCAGCTCCGTGGGTCTGCTGGGTTAATTGCAGTGATTATTTCAAGCAAACTAATAATATGTTTAATAAATCACCAAATAAGGAATTTGGGTTAAATGTACCAAGGTCCATTCTGACAAGTTACACCGTTCCTGTCAACCAGTTTTAATTATCTCCTTGGTTTGCTCCTGTCCCTCAGGTAGTTGTAACAGAGACTATTAGTACAGTTCCGTTACAACTACCTGAGGGACAGGAGCAAACCAAGGAGATAACTAAAACCGGATGGCAGGAACGGCGAACCTTGTCAGACTGGGCCTTGGTACATTTAACAGAGACTAGTAGTACAGCTTCCCTCTTCGGATCTTTTACCTTGTCGTGGTGAAGAGCCTTGGTGACCCCATGATTCCAAGAGCGATGCCGTTGGAAGCCCCAGCTTCTGGTAGGGCCACCTATGGAGGTAAGGTCGAGGATGAGGGTCCAGACTAAGAAAGATCCAACCTACAAGAGATCAACGGCGGACCAAGCGGACAAAGTTATCTTGAACTCAACGGCTGTGAAGACGGATGATGGCTGCAACATCTATCAGCTCCAATCGTCTTGGTTCCCTTGCCATTGGAATGAGTTGATTGATTTGTGAAGGACCGTGTGCTTCTTGGAGTGCAACATCAAGTACACGTTAAACAAACACACGCACAGGTGCCTTCGTTCTGTGAGCTGCAAAGCCAGGATTGGACTCATAAGCCACCTGAGAGTCCATAAAAACAACAGAACGTAGACCATTATCCTCGACCTCGAGGGATAGCCACGACGACGAATACAGCTCCATATGCAAATGTTTGTCTCATCGTTCACCAGAAAAGGAATTTCTTATGAACCAAAACTAAACCTTTTTGTACGGTGTGTGCAATTCGACATACTCCACAGTCAATGGTCAATCTTTCCCTCATACAGAATGTTGACCACGTTGTGGGAAATATAAATTGTGATCTGTCATATGTGTTGTTTATCTGCCTGCTGTTTAAATACTTGTAAAAAACACCTTCAATAAAACTGGCAAGGAAACAGGTACGAGTAGAAATAGATATGAATAGAAATAAGGTAGACACAAAATGCTCTCGACCCGCAACGTCACCCATTCCTTCTCTCCACAGATGCTGCCTGCCCCGCTGAGTTACTCCAGCATTTTGTGTCTACCTTCGATTTAAATCAGCATCTGCAGTTCCTTCCTACACATGAATAGAAACAAGGGTTTGTTAAGCATCCCTCAGTACGTCTGAGTTCCGTGATAGGCATAAAACCACTCTGCCGCCAAATAATTAGCTCAACAATAACAACTTGGATTTATACGGTGCCTGAACTGTGGGAAAACTCCCCATTACACTTCACAAGAGTATTATTCGACCAAATAATTATTCTTAACTATATTATTTTTGCTGACAGGTAGCAAATAATTTATTAAAAGAAAGCTACAGATCAGCAACGTAAAGCAGCTGGTAAAATTAATCTCAGTAACTTTACTTTCAAAAACCACAGAATTCTGCACTTTTGATTTTTATTATGTTTAGATTAGTTTAGAGATACAGTGCAGGAACAGGAGCCTCGGCCCACCGAGTCCACGCCGACCAGCGATCCCCGTACACTAACGCTATCCTACACACACACCAAGTACAATTTATAATTTTTACCGAAGCCAATTAATCTACAAACCTGTACATCTTTGGAGTGTGGGTGGAAACCGAAGCTCCCGGAGAAACGTACAAATTCCGTAGAGACTGCACCCGTAGTCAGGATCTAACCCGGGTCTCTGGCCCTGTAAGGCAGCAACATTACTGCTGCACCACTGTGCTGCCCTTGAATACAAGGAGGCCCCAGTGAGGCGATTTATGTTGGAGAAGATTTTCAGTTCGCAACAAAACAGCACCATTCATTTTATGCCTCTCTAAAGACTGTTACATCTTTAAGTGTGACGAAGGGTCTCGAGCTGAAACGTCACCTGTTCCTTTTCTCCGAGTTGATATCTGACCCGCTGAGTTACTCCAGCTTTTTGTGTCTATCTTCGGTTTAAACTGGCATCTGCAGTTCTTTCCTACACATAGATCTCTTCCAATAGGGAGTTGTTGAGGGGATGAATTGCCGTTACCTCCAAGGTGCTATCTCTTTTCCTTGGCCTCATCGCACTCTGTGAGATTCTCCCATTTCCTCTTCCACCTACACAGATAAGGGGACAAATTCAGGAGTGCACTGTGACAAGATTGTGGGAAGCAGAAATTTGCTCATCTGAAAATAGACATTAAAAAGCTGGAGTAACTCAGCGGGTCAGGCGGCATCTCTGGAGAAAAGAAATGGGTGACGTTTCAGGTCGAGACCCTTTTATCATTCATGTTTTATTATTATTATTATTATTATTATTATTATTATTAATGTTTAGTGTTTTCGGAGTCATTCGTAACTGTCACTGTATGTCATGTTGTTACTTGTGGGCGGAGCACCAAGGCAAATTCCTTGTATGTGAATACTTGGCCAATAAACTTACTTACTTACTTACTTACTTCATCAGACACTCATCGGACACTCATTTTCTCATCTGAAACTAACTAATGCAATGGGTCCAGATGTTTCAGCTAAAGGCTGTGGGCATTAACAGCCAGTGAACTCAGCACTGATGCATGTAAATTATTTCCTAATTTCTACAGGCCAACACTAATTAGGTCTAGTGTGGAATTGGTGATCATATAACTCATTATCTAGTTATTTACAAATAGCATGTCACTCTGAAGGGCCTGACCCACTTATGGGCCTGTCCCACTTAGGCGATTTTTCAGCGGACTGCCGGTGACTGTCAAGTTGCCGGCAGTCGCCTGAAAAACCGGCAACTGGAACGGCGACTGTCAGAGTGGAACACACACAGACACAGACAAACATCGCTTCCTTCACCAGCCCGTTATGCAGGCGGGGGACAGGACAAGCGGGGGGGGCGTTGTCTAAAAAATTCACACGGTGCAAAGC
>CM075977.1:379914771-380046146 GCA_038087875.1 Malacoraja senta | reverse complement strand
GATTAGCATTGCATGCAGGTGGCTCACCATTAACCAGAAAATCTACCATAGACACAAAATGCTGGAGTAACTCAACGGGACAGGCAGCATCTCTGGAGAGAGGAATGGTGACGTTTCGGTTCGAGACCTTTCTTCAGACTCGACTCAAAACGTCACCTATTCCATCTCTCCAAAGATGCTGCCTGAGTTACTCCAGCATTTTGTGTTTATGTTCGATTTAAAACCAGCATCTGCAGTTCCTTCCTAACCAGAACATTTATGTCATTTATATCAAAATATAATTTTTTTATATTTATATTTAATTTATTCCGATTATGTGTTTTGTATTTTTGTGATTCTATGCCTTGTAAGGTGTCCTTGGGTGTTAGAAAGGCGCCATCAAATAAAATGAATTATTATTATTATTATTAAAATATCCAAATTTAATCAAATTATTGAAATGTTTGTAAAGCTATGAAATAAATTAAGAAATAAACACAAGCTTAAATGTCTGGAAAAATTGGAATTAAGAACCAGAGGACCCAGAGGATTAAGGTGGGAGGGTAAAGATTTAATAGGAACCCGAGGGCAACTTTTTCACTCAGATAGTGGTGGGTATATGGAAGAGGTAGTTGAGGCAGGTACTATAACAGCATTTAAAAGACATTTGGACAGGTACATGGATAGGGAAGATTTAGAGGGATATGGGCCAAACATGGGCAGGTGGGACTAGTGTAGATGGGCCACCTTGGTTGGGCCAAAGGGCCTGTTTCCATGTTGTAGGACTCTGGGTCTCTATGACATCAGTCAAATAAACTCCCAACAGTTCTAACATCAAGATTGCAACTCTTCCTGTCCCCCATTCTCCGCCTGGCCAGGTCCAACCTGGTGCCAGGTGTTCAAGCAGATTGCAGTTGGTGCAGATGTCCTCCAAGTGCGTGCGCCTCTACTGGGAAACACAAGCAAACAGATGTCTACGAGCAAGTTCAGGACTTCTGCATTCATGCATGCAGGCATTGAAATGCCTCACCTGCAGGCATTTCCATTGGGATATGCCGGCACGTGCTGCTTTTTTAATAATAGATAATGCGATTTTTCTTCTAATGAATTATTCAAATGACCTTGGAAAGTTACATTGCAAGATTTAGCACAATACACCAGTTCTGCCTTATAATTTGTTATGAGATTTTATATTTCCCCATGGATTATTATTATATTACATTTACAGTAGAAAATAGCTGGAAAACGTTTTTCCTGAGCAAATCCCCTCCTGCAAGGGTTGGTTAAAGTTGTGAGTTTTTTCAAGATGTCTTTATACCATTTACAAGAACAATAATGACCCAGTATTATTTGAAGTTGCCACTTTGGTATCAAGACAGAACTTAATCCCAAGATTTACCTTTAGAACAGTAGCTCTTTATGGCTAATTGTTGACCTTTAGAAATCGGCAGACAAGAGGCAATTGAAGAGCTGCAGTACAGTTTATAAAATATAGATTGAATTGCTTATTATTAAACAGCAACATCTGTTTCACTCCCAACAGATCTAACGGCCCAATATTAGGCAAAGGGATAATATTACTGTTCACTTGCACTCCTCTTTTTGAGTCCCTCTCAAACTGGATTTAACCCGCGGGTGCTTGCATGAAAACAGGAAATTCATTCATGTTTTTCCCCCCTGACATGTTACTCTGTCAGATCCAACTTCTTACAGGGATAACAGGTTGCGAATGTAAATGTTAGTGGCCCTGATGTCAGCAGGTTCTTTTGGGACCCGCAATTCGCAGCAAACACGGTGAACTGCTCCTATTCTTCTGAAGCCGACACAGCCCTTGTGTAAACAACACCAAACTCTCTGGAGGTCCCGTACTTCCAAGATAGCAAGCCGTTATTTATTTTTTTGCCAGCATCTGTCTGTCAAATGCTGTATATAAAACAGTGGAGTACACGGGATGGGAACGCAGGCTCATTTTAATCCTCTGATCATTGCATCTAACCATGGTATCAACGCATGTAAATCTAGAGGAGATTTGAAGTCAACCTTTTCATAGTTACCTCAATACAGTAAGACCTGCCTCCCAAAGGTTACATTTAGTTTAGTTTAGAGATACAGCGTGGATCAGGCTTTTCATCTCACCAGGTCCGCGCCGACCAGCGATCCCCGCACATTCACACCATCCTACACGCACTAGGGACATTTTTTACATTTACCAAGCCAATTAACCTACAAACCTGTACGTCTTTGGAATGTGGGAGGAAACCGAAGATCTCGGAGAAAACCCACGCAGGTCACGGGTAGAACGTACAAACTCCGTACAGACTGCACCCGTAGTCGGGATCGAACTCGGGTCTCTGGCGCTGCATCACTGTAAGGCAGCAACTCTACAACTGTGCATCATTCTCCATCATTCCTGGTGACTTTTAATTAAATGTCTTTAATTAAATGCTAACCTGTCCTTTTAACAGCATAAAGAATACATGGACAAGTAGATAGTATTTGAAGAAGCGTCTCGAACCAAAACATCACCCATTCCTTCTCTCCAGAGACGCTGCCTGTCCCGCTGAGTTAAGTTCAAGTTCAAGTTCAAGTTACATATATTGTCACGTGCACCAATTGGTACAGTGAGATTTGAGTTGCCACACAGCCATACGAATAAAAATAACACAATACACAATAGAGTTTAACATAAACATCCCCACACAGCGGAATCAACGTTTCCCTCTGTGAGGGAAGGCAATAAAGTTCAGTCAGCTTCCTCTTGTTCACCCGTGGTCGGGGCCTTTGAGCCCTCCGCAGCCGCCGCTACGTCGGCCCGATGTTCAGGACATCTCGCCAGGATGATCGGTGCTCCGGCGTCGGAACGGAAGAACACATTCAGCGGCTTGGAGTTTCCGAAGTTTACTCCAGCATTTTGTGTCTACCTTTGATTTAAACCAGTATCTGCAGTTCTTTCCTATATGTAGTATAACATCGAGAGCCTGGATCACCTCAACGTAGCGGGAGAACAAGCAAGGAAGAGATAAGACTTTTTGACTTCCATCACAGTGAGGAGGTGCCTGGAGATTCACTGTGATGGATGTTTGTGTTAAACTGTGTTCATTGTGAATTCTGTTGCTTTTTTTTTTGTCATGACTGCAAGGTAGGCAATTTTCGTTCAAACTATTGTTTGAATGCCAATTCCAACATAATGGAGCGCGTCAGCTACAGGGTGCACTCAGGTCTACCTGAGTAGACGTTACAGTCTACCACATCACATGTCTACCATAACCATCTGCACAAGGAGCTGCCTCAAGAAGGCAGTATCTATTTTCAAGGATCTCCACCATACAGCCTAAGCCCACTTCTCATTACAACCTTCAGGCAGATGGTGCAGAGGCTTGAAGTCCTCTACCAGCAAGTTCAGTTACAGCTACTTACCAGAAACAATCAGGTTCTTGAATCAACCTGCATACCCCCAGCAACAGAACACGAGGAATCACCTCTTGAACTATCATGGACCTGATTTTTTCCAACTGTGTTTTGCACTAACAGAATGTTTTTTTATCAGTTCAGTTTAGTTTATTGTCACGTGTACCAAGGTACAGTGAAAAACTTTTGTTGTGTGCTAACCATTCATAAGATTGAAAGATCATAAAATCATAGGCTCATAAGAGATAGGAGCACAATTAGGCCATTCAGCCCATCAAATCTACACCGCCATTTAATCATGGCTGATCGTGGGGGGATGATTTTTGTATGTAATTGTTTGTAATTGTATTTGTTAGTCTGTGTTCAAGATGGCGGTCGGAGGGGAGAGTGGACGCTGGCGTTAAATTGCCGCTGCTCTCTCCTCAAATTGTGCTTCTGATTTTCTTTTTTTTGTGTTTTTGGAAGGAATTCTGTCCCTGATTTATGTACTGGTCTTTATAACCTATTTTTTTTTAATTCTGATTATATGTTTTCTATAAATCTCTGTATGGTGTCCTTGAGACCTCGGTATAAGGCGCCCGTAAATAAAATCCATTATTATTATTATTATCTTTCCTTCCAATCCCCATTCTCCTGCCTTCTCCCCATAACCCCTGACACCTGTACTAATCGAGAATCTATCTATCTCTGCTTTAAAAATATCCACTAACTTGGCCTCCACAGCAGCCTTCTGTGGCAAAGAATTCCACAGATTCACCACCCTCTGACTAAATACATTCCTGATCATCATCTCCTTCCTCAAGGAAGGAATTCTTTAATTCTGAGGCTATGACCTGGACTCTCCCACTAGTGGAAACATCCTCTCCACATCCACTCTATCCAAGCCTTTCACTATTCTGTACATTTTAATGGTCCCCCATTATTCTTCTAACTCAAGTGAGTACAGGCCCAATGCTGTCAAATGCTCATCATAGGTTAACCTTCTCATTCCTGGGATCATTCTTGTAAACCTCATCTGGACCATCTACAGAGCCAGCACATCCTTCCTTAGATATGGTGCCCAAAATTGCTCAGAATATTCCAAATGCGGCCTGACCAGCGCCTTGTAGAGCCTCAGCATTACATCCCTGTTCTTGTATACAAGCCCTCTCGAAATAAATAATATTAGTAATAATAAGAATAATAACTTTATTTGTATAACACTTTTCACACAATTGAATGCAAGCCAAAGTGCTTTTCACAAAAACACAGGTCGAAACAAAAATACAATTTAAAACTGTAAGGACAAAGACAGTTAATGACATAAAAAGAACAGATTTATATAAAAATATAAAATAAAAAATAAAAAATTGAGAATGTAAAAGGGCAAAAACCCAAACCACTGAGGTCAGATATAGTCCCATATACTATATGAGCACACAAGATGCTGAAGAGTATGCTGAGATAAATACAAGAGAATAAAGGTCATCAGATGAAGTAAAGTCAGTTAAAAACTTGATTGAAAAGATAAGTTTTTAGTTGCTGTTTAAAAATGTCATCTGAGTGGGCATCTCTCATAGCCTGGGTTGGGTATTCCACAGCTTGGGGGCGTCACTGAAAAAGGCTGCTTCACTAATTTTCTTATTGCTGCAGCATTGAGAGGCTAACAGGCCGACATCAGAAAACCTGAGCGCTCGAGTAGGGGCATAGGCAAGGAGGGACTCTGTAACATATGCTGCTCTGACGCCATTTAGAGCTATATAGAGAAGAAGGAGGACTTTATAGTTTATCCTGGATCTCACAGGGAGCCAATGAGGGAGTATAATACTAGGGTGATATGTTCCCCTTTTCTTTGTATTTGTTAAAAGCCGGGCTGCGGCATTTTGAATGAGCTGCAACTTGTTGGTGGATTTTGAAGGCAGACCGGTAAATAAGACGTTACAGTAATCAAGTCTGCTTGATATGAAAGCATGTATGAGTTTTTTATAGTCATGTTGAGTTAAGAAAGGCCGTAATTTAGCAATATTTCTGAAGTGATAGAAAGCACACTTTGTTATCTTATTTATGTGAGATTTTAAATTAAGATCATTGTCAATTGAGTTTGCTTTCTTTACTACTGGTTCGACTTGCAGATGAACTTTTTGGGAATCCTCCCAAGTCCATTTGCACCTCTGATTTCTGGATTCTCTCCCCATTTAGAAAATAATCTCCGCCTTTATTCTTACTACCAAAATGCATGACTCCACACTTTGCTACACTATATTCCATCTGCCACTTCTCTGCCCACTCTCCCAACCTGTCTAAGTCATTCTGCAGAGTCTGCAGATGATATTTTCATATCATCTGCAAAAAGACAGCAGACAAAGATAAAAAAGACAAAAGGACAGTCAGCAGAAAGATAATACATGATTACAACCGCCGCTCGGTTCGCAATAACCATCCTGATCTCCCGGTGGCTCAGCACTTCAACTCCCCCTCCCATTCCGAATCCGACCTTTCTGTCCTGGGCCTCCTCCATGGCCAGAGTGAGGACCACCGTAAATTGGAGGAGCAGCACCTCATATTTCGCTTGGGCAGTTTGCACCCCAGCGGTATGAACATTGACTTCTCTAATTTCAGGTAGTCCTTACTTTCTCCTCCCCTTCTCAGCTCTCCCTCAGCCCTCTGGCTCCACCTCTTCCTTTCTTCCTCCCGCCCCCCCCACCCTCACATCAGTCTGAAGAAGGGCCTCGACCCGAAACGTTGCCTATTTCCTTTGCTCCATAGACGCTGCCTCACCCGCTGAGTTTCGCCACCATTTTTGTACATGATTACAATCCAACCATTTACAGTGTCTTTTTCTTCTGTGTGTTTTCTTTTCACTGAAAAGTGTCAAATGTATGTATATTTATAATTTATATAAAATTGCCAAATGTATGTATAATTTATTTATAATGTATATATAATTTATGTTTATGTGTGTGTTCTGAGTCAATTTGCCGGTGATGCTCCTGCAAGGGTTGCAGGGTTTTCATTCTAACACTTGGGGCGGCACGGTAGCGCAGTGGTAGAGCTACTGCCTCACAGCGCCAGAGACCCGGGTTCGATCCTGACTATGGGTGCTTGCCTGTATGGAGTTTGTACATTCTCCGAGACCTTCGGTTTCCTCCCACAATCTAAAGATGTACAGGCTTGGTATTGGCCTGGTATGAATGTAAATTGTCCCGAGTGTGTGTAGGATAGTGTTAGTGCACGTGGATCGCTGGTCGGTGCGGGCTTGTTAGGCCGAAGGGACTGATTCCGCGCTGTATCTCTAAATTCTAAGCTCTAAGCTTGTGTCTTAGACAATGACTTGACTTGAGATAACCATATAACCATATAACAATTACAGCACGGAAACAGGCCATCTCGACCCTTCTAGTCCGTGCCGAACACGTATTCTCCCCTAGTCCCATATACCTGCGCTCAGACCATAACCCTCCATTCCTTTCCCGTCCATATAACTATCCAATTCATTTTTAAATGATAAAAACGAACCTGCCTCCACCACCTTCACTGGAAGCTCATTCCACACAGCCTTCACTCTCTGAGTAAAGAAGTTCCCCCTCATGTTACCCCTAAACTTCTGTCCCTTAATTCTCAAGTCATGTCCCCTTGTTTGAATCTTCCCTACTTTCAGTGGGAAAAGCTTATCCACATCAACCCTGTCTATCCCTCTCATCATTTTAAAGACCTCTATCAAATCCCCCCTTAACCTTCTGTGCTCCAAAGAATAAAGCCCTAACTTGTTCAACCTTTCTCTGTAACTTAGTTGCTGAAACCCAGGCAACATTCTAGTAAATCTCCTCTGTACTCTCTCTATTTTGTTGACATCCTTCCTATAATTAGGCGACCAAAATTGTACACCATACTCCAGAATTGGCCTCACCAATGCCTTGTACAATTTTAACATTACATCCCAACTTCTATACTCAATGCTCTGATTTATAAAAGCCAGCACACCAAAAGCTTTCTTTACCACCCTATCTACATGAGATTCCACTTTCAGGGAACTGTGCACAGTTATTCCAAGATCCCTCTGCTCACCTGCATTCTTCAATTCCCTACCATCTACCATGTACGTCCTATTTTGATTTGTCCTGCCAAGATGTAGCACCTCACACTTATCAGCATTAAACTCCATCTGCCATCTTTCAGCCCACTCTTCCAACCAACATAAATCTCTCTGTAGACTTTGAAAATCTACTTCATTATCCACAGCCCCACCTATCTTAGTATCATCTGCATACTTACTAATCCAATTTACCACACCATCATCCAGATCATTGATGTACATGACAAACAACAGTGGGCCCAACACATATCCCTGAGGCACCCCACTAGTCACTGGCCTCCAACCTGACAAACAACCATCCACCATTACTCTCTGGCATCTCCCATTCAGCCACTGTTGAATCCATCTTGCTACTCCACCATTAATACCCAACCATTGAACCTTCTTAACCAACCTTCCGTGAGGAACCTTGTCAAAGGCCTTACTGAAGTCCATATATACAACATCCACGGGTTTACCCTCATCAATTTCCCGAGTAACCTCTTCAAAAAATTCAAGAAGATTAGTCAAACATGACCTTCCAGGCACAAATCCATGTTGACTGTTCCTAATCAGACCCTGTTTATCCAGATGCTTATATATATTATCTCTAAGTATCCTTTCCATTAATTTGCCCACCACTGACGTCAAACTAACAGGTCTATAATTGCTAGGTTTACTCTTAGACCCCTTTTTAAACAATGGAACAACATGCGCAGTACGCCAATCTCCAGCATCTGTACTATATTGCTTTATACCACATTTATTTGACTGTAAAGTACTTTTGGATATTCTGTGGCCGCAATATAAATGTGGGTTTGACCTCTCTTTGAAATGAAAATATTTTTTTGTGAATTTCATGCTCTTTGTGGCAGGGGTTGTTGGTGGAAGAGAAATGAAACACTTTCTCCTTTCACACCAGAATGGGCAACTAAGCATTCCCAGTATGGTGAGGTGGAGGATAATGTTTCCTTGACAATGCCCCAACAATGTGGTTCACCCTGATCTCTGGAGAGCACTCTTCCCACACACACACACACACACACACTGCTGCACACTTCCATTTCCCACATCAGCCATGCTGTGGTCTGTCCGAGGAACATCGCCAACTCCGCTGCCTTCGGAAAACAAACTGCACAAAGCCAAAATCACGATCTTCCACAAGCAAGACAATGGGATTCACAGTGGGTCACCAACAATATCAAACATGAAGGCCTTTGCCAGCATCGCAAAGCAGCTTCAACGGGGATAAAATACAAACCAAATCGACTAATTTTGGACAATTTTGCTGCAGAATTTCAATCTACGTTTATAAGTTCTAGGAGCAGAATTAGGCCATTCGGCCCATCGTCTACTCCACCATTCAATCATGGCTTATCTATCTTTCCCTCTTAACCCCATTCTCCTGCCTTCTCCCCATAACCCCTGACACCAGTACTGATCATAAATCTATCTATCTCTACCTTAAAAATATCCATTATGTCCAAAAAATATAATATATATTATGGATGGAATAATATTCTAAACTCAAGTTTTAAATAGCGGGGGGGGGGGGTACAGGATTAGTTACGAAAGACACCCGAATTATTAGGACGGAAAGTTCAAGAAAGGATAAGAGAGTAAGTTCAGGTGAAATAGGAACCGGTGTGAGAGGGGAGGTGAATATCGAATTAAAAGTGTTATATATGAATGTACAAATTATAAGAAATAAATTGGATGAGCATGGGGCTCGGTTAGAAATTGGTAAGTATGATGTTGTGGGAATTACAGACATGGCTGCAAGAGGATCAGAGCTGGGAACTGAATTCAGGGTTATACGTCCTATAGAAAGGACAGATGGGTGAGCAGAGGGGTGGGGCCCCCCTTTGTGAGGGGTGACATAGAATCAGAAGATGTAGTGTCATTGTGGATAGAAGTGAGAAATTGTAAGGACAAAAAGACCCTACTGGGAGTTATGTACAGGCCCCCAAACAGTAGCCTGGATATAGGGCGCAAGTTGTATCAGGAGTTAAAATTGGCATGTAACAAAGGAAATGCTCCGGAGGTTATGGGAGATTTCAATATGCAGGAAGACTGGGAAAATCAGGTTGATACTGGACCCCAAGAAAGGGAGTTTGTAGAGTGCCTCCGAGATGGATTCTTAGAGCTGTATTAGAGCTTCCCAGGGAGAAGGCAATTCAGGATTTAGTATTGTGTAATGAACCAGATTTGATAAGGGAACTCAAGGTAAAGGAACCATTAGGAAGTAGTGACCATAATATGATAATTTTAATCTGCAATTTGAGAGGGAGAAGGTAAAATCAGAAGTGTCAGTATTACAGTTGAACAAAGGGGACTATGGAGGCATTTAGAAGATTGAGGGGGGATCTTATAGAAACTTACAAAATTCTTAAGGGGTTGGACAGGCTAGATGCAGGAAGATTGTTCCCGATGTTGGGGAAGTCCAGAACAAGGGGTCACAGTTTAAGGATAAAGGGGAAATCTTTTAGGACTGAGATGAGAAAAACATTTTTTACACAGAGAGTGGTGAATCTCTGGAATTCTCTGCCACAGAATGTAGTTGAGGCCAGTTCATTGGCTATATTTAAGAGGGCGTTAGATGTGGCCCATGTGGCTAAAGGGATCAGGGGGTATGGAGAGAAAGCAGGTACAGGATACTGAGTTGGATGATCAGCCATGATCATATTGAATGGCGGTGCAGGCTCGAAGGGCCGAATGGCCTACTCCTGCACCTATTTTCTATGTTTCTATGTTTCTATGAGGGAGTTGGCCAAAGTTGACTGGAAAGGGATCCTAGCAGGGATGATGGTGCAACAGCAATGGCAGGAATTTCTGGGAATAATCCAGAAGATGCAGGATCATTTCATTCCAAATAGGAGGAAAGATTCTAAGGGGAGTAAGAGGCGACCATGGCTGACAAGGGAAGTCAAGGTCAGTATAAAACTAAAAGAGAAGACGTATAACATCGCAAAGATGAGCGGGAAGCCAGAGGATTTAAACTTTTAAAGAACAACAGAAGGTAACTAAAAAGGCAATATGGGGAGAAAAGATGAAGTACGAAGGTAAACTAGCCAAGAATATAAAGGAGATAGTAAAAGCTTCTTTAGGTATGTGAAAACAAAAAGATTAGTTAAGACAAACGTGGGTCCCTTGAAGACAGAAACAAGTGAATTTATTATGGGGAACAAGGAAATGGCAGACAAGTCGAACAGGCACTTTGGTTCTGTCTTCACTAAGGAAGACACAAACAAACTCCCAGATATTGGGACAGAGGGTCAATGGTGACGGAGGAACTGAAGGCAATTCACATTAGTTAGAAAATGGTGTTGGGTAGACTGATGGGATGGTCTGCATCCCAGGGTACTCAATGAAGTGGCTCTCGAAATTGTGGACGCATTGGTGATAATTTTCCAATGTTCTATAGATACTGGATCAGTTCCTGTGGATTGGAGGGTAGCTAATGTTATCTCACTTTTAAGAAAGGAGGGAGAGAGAAAGCAGGGAATTACAGACCAGTTAGCCTGACATCGGTGGTGGAGATGATGCTGGAGTCAATTATTAAAGATGTAACAGCATTTGGATAGCTGTAACAGGACCGGTCCAAATCAGCGTGGATTTATGAAGTGGAAATCTTGCTTGACTAATCTTCTGGAATTTTTTGAGGATGTAACAAGTAAAAGGCATAAGGGAGAGCCAGTGGATGTAGTGTACCTGGACTTTCAGAAAGCCTTTGATAAGGTCCCACACGGGAGATTAGTGGGCAAAATTAGACAAAGGACAAAGGACAAAGGATATTTATTGTCACATACACCAAATGGTGTAGTGAAATTTGTCTTGTCAAATTAGACACAACATTAAAGAAATTTAACATAAAACATAAAAACATCCCCCCACATTGGTTCCCACTGTGGGGGAAGGCACAAAGTCCAGTCCCCATCCCAGGTCCACCCATAGTCGGGCCTATTGAGGCCTCCGCAGTTGCCTTCACGGAGGCCCGATGTTCCAGGCCATTCTCGCCGGGTGATGGTGCTCCGGTGTCGGGAGAACCCTCTCAGCGGCTTGGGACACCTGGAACGGCCGCCTCCTTACTCGAGACCGCGGCTTCCGAAGCCAACAGGCCCTGCTGGATGGAGCTCCACCACTGGCGATCTCGGCGAGAGATCCCAGGCTCCCGTTGTTAAAGTTCAGCGCCGCCGCCCGCAGCCCCGCAGCTCCGTGATGTTTCACCTGCGGGCTCAGCTCACCGGAGCTCCAGCGCGGCGATCCGGGCAAGGCATCGCCCGCACCGCTCCACGATAGCACTCCAGCGCTGTGCCGCCACCGAAGCAGAGGTCCTGGGCGGTCCCCTCAGGAAACGCCGCTCCAGGCCCACTGGTAGGCCAGAGAAAAGCTGCCTCTCCGACCAGGTAGGGACCCTAGAAAGTAGTTTCCCCCCACCCCCCACCCACACCCCACATAAAGAAGAATAGAACACCTAAAAAAAAAAACAACTAACTAAAAATAAAAAAAAAGATGAAAACGGACAGCTGCAGGCTGGGCAGCCATACCACACAGGACGGTGCCTCCCTAGAGCACATGGCATTGGGGGTAGGGTATTGACATGGATAGAAAATTGGTTGGTAGATAGGAAACAAAGAGTAGGGATTAACGGGTCCCTTTCAGAATGGCAGGTAGTGACAAGTGGTGAGGAGAATAAAGCCCCGGAGGCTGGGCTTGAGTCCAGAAGTCAGGCATGAGTCAGTCAGCCCGGAGGCCCAGAAGCCCGGAAACCGTGAGTGAGAGTTAAGTCCAGAACTGTGAGTCCACAAGCCGTGAGTGAGTGAACTGTGAGTCCACAAGCCGTGAGTGAGTGAACTGTGAGTCCAGAAGCCGTGAGTGAGTGAACTGTGCATCCACAAACCGTGAGTGAGTGAACTGTGAGTCCACAAGCCATGAGTGAGTGAACTGTGAGTCTACAAGCCGTGAATGAGTGAACTGTTAGTCCACAAGCCGTGAGTGAGTGAACTGTGAGTCCACAAGCCATGAGTGAGTGAACTGTGAGTCTACAAGCCGTGAATGAGTGAACTGTGAGTCCACAACCTGTGAGTGAGTGAACTGTGAGTTCAGAAGCCGTGACTGAATGAACTGTGAGTCCACAAGCCGTCAGGAGCGGAGCCTGCCCGATTGCTGCAAACCTGAGATCCTGGGGAAGTGAGGAGTGAGAGTGGGGGGATTGAGGGAGCCGGGCACTGGTGGGGCCGGGCGCTGGCGGTGCAGGGCACTGGCGGGGCTCACCACCCTGCCACACACCCCCATTCCCCTCCCATCGCCTTCGGCCCACAACACCCAAACTAGCCCTCCAGAAAGCCCTCCCCACAGTGGCCACCACCGGAAACCGTCCCCCTCCCCGGCTGCAGGACGCTCCCCCCTCTCCCACAGGCCCCCGACAGCCCCGCCTGAAGCCGTGCCTCTCCCCAGGCTACAGGACGCTCCCCCCTCCGGCCCCCAACAGCCCCCGCTTGAAGCCGACCCCCTCCCCCGGCTGCTGAATGCAACAAGAGACGCAACAAGAAAGAATGGACTGAATAAAACATCACAATATGATTAGCCGTGATCATATTGAATGGGGGTGCAGGCTCGAAGGGCCGAATGGCCGAATGGCCTACTCCTGCACCTATTTTCTATGTTTCTATGTTTCTATCTCCTCTTTAATGTTTAAATTGTTGTTATATTTTAAGAGTTATTCACATTTTAAGCTTTAATAAATCCCTTTTCCACTTGTCATGCCTGTCAGCTGTACCTGTGCAGTAATACCTGCATGTTCTATGTCACAATGGGAACCCAATGGGAGGGAATGGCTGCGCCGCCGGAGAGCCGCTAAGAGATGATGGGGGGGGGGGGGTTGTGGGGGGGATGGAGTGAGTGTGTGGGGGGGGGAGGGCAAGGGACGGAGTAGGGGGAGTGAGGGGTGGAGGGGGGACCAGGGACGTCACTACGGGAACCCGTCAGCCGCGCCTGCGCAGTTGGGGGCAATGCGCGAGTGGTGGAATATTGGAATTGGTGGAAAGGTGGAATATTGCGTCGAGAGACCAGGCCTCCCGTATGAGAATGGGACCCAACGGGTCCCACTTAGTCTAGTATATATTAATGATTCAGATGAAGGAATTAAAAGTAACATAAGCAAATTTGCAGATGACACAAAGCTGGGTGGCAGTGTGAACTGTGAAGAGGTTGCTATGAGGATGCAGGATGAAACTGGATAGGTTGGGTGAGTGGGCAGATGCATGGCAGATGCAGTAATAAAATTTGGATAAATGTGACATTATCCACTTTGATGCCAAAAACTAGAAGGCAAATTATTAAATGAGATCTTATAGGAATCTGAGGGATAACTTTTTCACACAGAGGGTGGTGGATGTATGGAACGAGCTGCCATGGGAGGTAGTTGAGGCTGGGACTATCCCATCATTTAAGAAACAGTTGGACAGGTACGTGGATAAGACAGGTTTGGAGGGTTATGGACCAAGCGCAGTCAAGTGGGACTAGGGTAGCTGGGACATTGTTGGCCAATGTGGGCGAGTTGGGCCAAAGGGCCTGTTTTCACACTGTATCACTCTATGACTATGACTCTATGAATGGTGTCAGATTAGGAAAAGGAGAAGTGCAACGAGACCTCGGCGTCCTTGCACATCAGTCACTGAAAAAAAGCATGCAGGTACAACAGGCAGTGTAGAAAGCTAATGGCATGTTGCTGGCCTTCATAACAAGAGGAGTTGAGTATAGGAGCAAAGAGGTCCTTCTGCAGTTGTTCAGGACCCTGGTGAGACCACCTGGAGTATTGTGTGCAGTTTTGGTCTCCTAATTCCAGGAAGGACATTCTTGCTATTGAGGGAGTGCAGCGTAGGTTCACGAGGTTAATTCCTGGGATGGCGGGACTGTCATATGATGAAAGAATGGAACGACTGGGCTTGTATTCACTGGAAGTTAGAAGGATGAGAGGGGATCTTATAGAGACATGTAAAATTATTAAGGGATTGGACACGCTAGATGCAGGGAACATGTTCCCGATGTTTGGGGAGTCCAGAATCAGGGGCCACAGTTTAAGAATAAGGGGTAGGTCATTTAGAACTGCGATGAGGAAAAACATTTTCACCCAGAGAATTGTGAATTTGTGGAATTCTCTGCCTCAGAAGGCAGTGGAGACCGATTCACTGGATTCATTCGAAAGAGAGTTAGATAGAGCTCTTAGGGCTCGCAGAATCAAAGGTTATCGGGAGAAGTCAGGAACGGGGTACTGATTGTGGATGATCAGCCATGATCACATTGAATGGCGGTGCTGGTTCGAATGGCCGAATGGCCTACTCCTGCACCTATTTTCTATGTATCTATGTATCTAAGTTACACGATTTCTCTTCTTGAGTTTTAAATCCAACATGGACAGGAAGCTTATTTTACTTTATGCGTGAGAAAGAACTGCAGATGCTGGATAAAATCGAAGGTTGACACAAAATGCTGGAGTAACTGAGCGGGTGAGGCAGCATCTATGGAGAGAAGGAGCGGGTGACGTTTCGGGTCAAGACTCTGAAGAAGGCTCTCTCCCAGAAACGTTACCCATTCCTTCTCTCCATAGATGCTGCCTCACTCGCTGAGTTACTCCAGCATTTTATGACTACCTTAAATTAGTTTAGTTTAGTTTAGAGATACAGCATAGAAAATGGGCCTTCGGCCCACCAATCCCGCACCGTTCGGTGATCTCCGCAATCTAGCACTATCCTACAGACTAGGGACAATTTTACAATCTATATTAATAAAAGTCTGATCTTGACCACTTCCTGTTGTTCTGTATATTTATTTCAGAAAAACGCTGCCATTTATGGCTGTGATGTTTGGCCATCTTACTCAGAGTCCCTCTCCGCTGCGCAGGACAAGAGGACTTTTCCCATCTATGAAAAATAAAAGAGTTATTAGTGTTTAAAAAATGTTGAGATTCTCTCTCATGAAGGCCACGCTCCTTCCGGAGGGACTATAAAACCCGGAAGTGTTGAGTGCCTCAGTCAGTCTCTGCAAGATGGGGAGCGAGAGGGTCACGTCTCTCAGTCTGAGATGTGAATAATACTGAACACATGTCTACTAAACTGTGAGTGTGGTTATACTGACCTTGAGTGCCCTTAATGTGGTTTGAAAAAGAAAATGTGGTTGGTTTGAAAAAGCAAAGCAAATGGTTGGTGGTGGTTGGTTTTACATAAAGCACATAAATGGTTGGTGGTGATTAGTTTGAAATAAAGCACAGCAAATGGTTGGTGGTGGTTGGTTTGAAATGGCAAATGATTTTGTACAGAAAAAAGTTGTACAGAGCCCTAGTGAGACCACACCTGGAGTATTGTGTGCAGTTTTGGTCCCCTAATTTGAGGAAGGACATTCTTGCTATTGACGGAGTGCAGAGTAGGTTTACAAGGTTAATTCCCAGGATGGCGGGACTGTCATATGCTGAGAGAATGGAGCAGCTGGGCTTGTACACTCTGATGTTTAGAAGGATGAGAGGGATCTCATTGAAACATATAAGATTGTTAAGGGTTTGGACACGCTAGAGGCAGGAAACATGTTCCCGATATTGGGGGAGTCCAGAAACAGGGGGCACAGTTTAAGAATAAGGAGTAAGCCATTTAGAACGGAGACGAGAAAACACTTTTTCTCACAGAGAGTGGTGAGTCTGTGGAATTCTCTGCCTCAGAGGGCGGTGGAGGCAGGTTCTCTGGATGCTTTCAAGAGAGAGGTAGATAGGGCTCTTAAAAATAGCGGAGTCAGGGGATGTGGGGAGAAGGCAGGAACGGGGTACTGATTGGGGATGATCAGCCATGATCACATTGAATGGCAGTGCTGGCTCAAAGGGCCAAATGGCCTACTCCTGCACCTATTGTCTATTAAAAGTCTAAACTTGACAACTTCCTGTTTGCACTGTATATTGATTTTAGATAAAACGCTACCACTTACGGCTGTGATTTTTGGCCATCTTACTCAGTCCCCCTCTGCTCATCAGGTGCAGAGGATTCTTCCTATCAATGAAAAATAAAAGTGTTATTAGTGTTTAAAACATGTTGAGAATCTCTCTACTGTCAATCATGCCATGAAGGCCACGCCTCTTCCGGTGGGAGGGGGGAGGGATTATAAAACCCGGAAGTGTGCGTGTGGCTCAGTCTCTGCACGATGGGGGAGGGAGAGGTCATGACTCAGTCTGAGCTGTGAATCAACTGAACACACTGAATGTCTACTGAACTGTGAATGTGGTGTTTATGTGTTGTTTTGTGGTGGTTTTTTGTGGTTTTATGGTGGTTTTATGGTGGTTTCACCCTGCTTGAAATGGTATGAAACTGCATTTGAATGTGGTGGCCTTGCACCCTGCATGAAATGGTATGAAACTGCATTTGAATTTGGTGGCCTTACACCCTGCTTGAAGTGGTATGAAACTGCACTTGAATTTGGTTGTCTTGCACCCTGGTTGAAATGGTATGAAACTGCACTTGAATTTGGTGGCCTTGCACCCTGCTTGCAATGGCATGAAACAGCACTTGCATTTGGTGGCCTTGCACCCTGCTTGAAGTGGCATGAAACTGCATTTGAATTTGGTGGTCTTGCACCCTGCTTGAAGTGGCATGAAACTGCACTTGAATTTGGTGGCCTTGCACCCTGCTTGAAGTGGCATGAAACTGCACTTGAATTTGGTGGCCTTGCACCCTGCTTGAAGTGGCATGAAACATAGAAACATAGAAAATAGGTGCAGGAGTAGGCCATTCGGCCCTTCGAGCCTGCACCGCCATTCAATATGATCATGGCTTATCATCCAACTCGGTATCCTGTACCTGCTTTCTCTCTAAACACCCTGATCCCTTTAGCAACAAGGGCCACATCTAACTCCCTCTTAAATATAGCCAATGAACTGGCCTCAACTACCTTCTGTGGCAGAGAATTCCAGAGATTGACCACTCTCTGTGTGAAAAATGTTTTCCTCATCTCGGTCCTAATAGATTTCCCCCTTATCCTTAGACTGTGACCCCTTGTTCTGGACTTCCCCAACATCGGGAACAATCTTCCTGCATCTAGCCTGTCCAACCCCTTAAGAATTTTGTAAGTTTCTATAAGATCCCCCCTCAATCTTCTAAATTCTAGCGAGGACAAACTGAGTCTATTCAGTCTTTCTTCATATGAAAGTCCTGACATCCCAGGAATCAGTCTGGTGAACCTTCTCTGTACTCCCTCTATGGCAAGAATGTCTTTCCTCAGATTAGGAGACCAAAACTGCACGCAATACTCCAGGTGTGGTCTTACCAAGACCCTATACAACTGCAGTAGAACCTCCCTGCTCCTATACTCAAATCCTTTTGCTATGAAAGCTAACATACCATTTGCCTTCTTCACTGTCTGCTCCATCTGCATGCCTACTGACTGGTGTACCATGACACCCAGGTCTCGTTGCATCTCCCCTTTTCCTAATCGGCCACCATTCAGATAATAGTCTACTTTCCTGTTTTTGCCATCAAAGTGGATAACCTCACATTTATCCACATTATACTGCATCTGCCATGCATTTGCCCACTCACCCAGCCTATCCAACTCACCTTGGAGCCTCCAAGCATCCTCCTCACAGCTAACACTGCTCCCCAGCTTCGTGTCATCCGCAAACTTGGAGATGTTGCATTCAATTCCCTCGTCCAAATCATTAATATATATCGTAAATAGCTGGGGTCCCAGCACTGTGCCTTGCGGTACCCCACTAGTCACTGCCTGCCATTGTGAAAAAGACCCGTTTACTCCTACTCTTTGCTTCCTGTCTGCCAGCCAGTCTCTATCCACATCAATACTGAACCCCCAATACTGTGTGCTTTAAGTTTGTATACTAATCTCTTATGTGGGACCTTGTCGAAAGCCTTCTGAAAGTCCAGATATAACACATCCACTGGTTCTCCTTTATCCACTCTACTAGTTACATCCTCGAAAAAGTCTATAAGATTCATCAGACATGATTTACCTTTCATAAATCCATGCTGACTTTGTCCAATGATTTCACCACTTTCCAAATGTGCTGCTATCCCATCTTTAATAATTGATTCTAGCAGTTTCCCCACTACCAACGTTAGACTAACTGGTCTGTAATTCCTCGTTTTCTCTCTCCCTCCCTTTTTAAAAAGTGGGGTTACATTAGCTACCCTCCAATCCTCAGGAACTACTCCAAAATCTAAAGAGTTTTGAAAAATTATCACTAATGCATCCACTATTTCTGGGGCTACTTCCTTAAGTACTCTGGGATGCAGCCGATCTGGCCCTGGGGATTTATCGGCCTTTAATCCATTCAATTTACCTAACACCACTTCCCGGTTAACCTGGATTTCACTCAGTTCCTCCATCTCATTTGACCCCCGGTCCCCTGCTATTTCCGCCAGATTATTTATGTCTTCCTTAGTGAGGACAGAACCAAAGTAGTTATTCAATTGGTCTGCCATGTCCTTGTTCCCCATGATCAATTCACCTGTTTCTGACTGCAAGGGACCTACATTTGTTTTAACTAATCTTTTTCTCTTCACATATCTATAAAAGCTTTTGCAGTCAGTTTTTATGTTCCCTTTGTCCTCCTCTGCTGGACTCTGAATTTCTCCCAGTCCTCTGGTAGGCCGCTTTTTCTGGCTAATTTGTACGCTTCATCTTTTGTTTTGATACTATCCCTGATTTCCCTTGTTATCCATGGATGCACTACCTTCCCTGATTTTTTTTTTGTGCCAAACTGGGATGAACAATTGTTGTAGTTCATCCATGCAGTCTTTAAATGCCTTCCATTGCATATCTACCGTCAACCCATTACGAATCAATTGCCAGTCTATCTTGGCCAATTCACTTCTCATACCCTCAAAGTTACCTCAAAGTTCAGGACCCTTGTTTCTGAATTAACAATGTCACTCTCCATCCTAATGAGGAACTCAACCATATTATGGTCACTCTTGCCCAAGGGGCCACGCACAACAAGACTGCTAACTAACCCTTCCTCATTACTCAATACCCAATCTAGAATAGCCTGCTCTCTCGTTGGTTCCTTTACATGTTGGTTTAGAAAACTATCCCACATACATTCCAAGAAATCCTCTTCCTCAGCACCCTTGCCAATTTGATTCACCCAATCTATATGTAGATTGAAGTCACCCATTATAACTGTTTTACCTTTGTTGCACGCATTTCTAATTTCCTGTTTGATGCCATCCCCAACTCCACTACTACTGTTAGATGGCCTGTATACAACTCCCACTAGCGTTTTCTGCCCCTTAGTGTTTCGCAGCTCTACCCATATCGATTCCACATCCTCCAAGCTACTGTCCTTCCTTTCTATTGCGTCAATCTGCTCTCTAACCAGCAACGCTACCCCACCTCCTTTCCCTTTCTGTCTATCCCTCCTGAATATTGAATATCCCTGGATGTTCAGCTCCCAGCCTTGGTTACCCTGGAGCCATGTCTCCGTGATCCCAACTATATCATAGTCATTAATAGCTATCTGCACATTCAACTCATCCACCTTATTACGAATGCTCCTTGCATTGAGACACAAAGCCTTTAGGCTTGTTTTTACAACACTCTTACCCCTTATACAATTATGTTGGAAAGTGGCCCTTTTTGATTTTTGTCCTGGATTTGTCTGCCTGCCACTTTTACTTTTCACCTTGCCACCTATTGCTTCTACCCTCATTTTACACCCCTCTCTACGCTCACACATTTAAGAAACCCTTTCCCTTTAACTCCATCCTCAACTATCCCATTCGACACCCCACCCCCCTTATTAATTTTAAAACCACCCGTGTAGCAGTGGCAAACCTGCCTGCCAGAATGCTGGTCCCCCACCAGTTAAGATGCAATCCGTCCCTTTTGTACAGTTCCCTTTTACTCCAAAACAGATCCCAGTGATCTAAGAATCTAAATCCCTGCCCCGTGCACCAGTTCCTCAGCCACACAAACTGCACTTGAATTTGGTGGCCTTACACCCTGTTTGAAGTGGCATGAAACTGCACTTGAATTTGGTGGCCTTGCACCCTGCTTGAAGTGGCATGAAACTGCACTTGAATTTGTTGGCCTTGCACCCTGCTTGAAGTGGCATGAAACTGCACTTGAATTTGGTGGCCTTGCGCCCTGCTTGAAGTGGCATGAAACTGCACGAGTTTGGTGGCCTTGCACCCTGCTTGAAGTGGCATGAAACTGCACTTGAATTTGGTGGCCTTGCGCCCTGCTTGAAGTGGCATGAAACTGCACGAGTTTGGTGGCCTTGCACCCTGCTTGAAGTGGTAGGGAACTGCACTTGAGTTTGGTGGCCCTGCACCCTGCTTGAAGTGGTAGGAAACTGCACTTGAGTTCGGTGGCCTTGCACCCTGCTTGAAGTGGTATGAAACAGCACTTGAGTTTGGTGGACTTGCACCCTGCTTGAAGTGGTATGAAACTGCACTTGAATTTGTTGGCATTGCACCCTGCTTGAAGTGGTATGAAACTGCACTTGAATTCGGTGGCCTTGCACCCTGCTTAAAGTGGTCGGAAACTGCACTTGAATTCGGTGGCCTTGCACCCTGCTGGAAGTGGTAAGAAACTGCACTTGAATTTGGTGGCCTTGCACCCTGCTTGAAATGGAATTTCAAGGAATAGCCGTGAGTCAACTGCCAGCCCACCAGCCTTCAGTGAGCTGCCAGCACATCAGGCTTGAGTGACTGAGCTGCCACCCCAAGAATCCATTTGGCCCACAATGTCCATACTAGCCCTCTGGAAACCAGTCCCTTCAGCCCACAACACCCATACTGGCGCTCCAGAAAGCCCCCCCCCCCCTCCCCGCCCTCACTGGCCACAAATATTGGAATTGATGGAGAGGTGGAATATTGCGTTGGGGGACCAGCCCTCCTGTGAACATGGGACCCAACGGGTCCCACTTAATCTAGTTTTTACTAAAGCTAAGTTAACCTAAAAACTTGTACATCTTTAGAGTGTGGGAGGAAACTGGTGTACCCAGGAAAACCCCACATGATTACGGGGAGAAGGTAAAAACTCCGTACAGAGAGCGCCCGTAGTCAGGGTCGAACCCGGCTGTCTGACCCTATAAGGTAGCAACCCTACCACTGCGCCACTGTGCTGCCCGGTCACAACTTCAAACAGCTATTTGAAGCTGTGACCCTGTCCAACATCCCAAGGCCAAGAGCAATGTCTGTGCCATTCAAAGCATTGATGGGGGCATTTGTCTGAACTAGAGTCGTGGAGTCGTACGGCATGGAAACAGACCCCTCGGCACAACTTGCCCACACTGACCAACATGTCTCGTCTACATGTCCTTCTATGACTTTACAGCACACTGGACCTTCTGTTCAGAGACCATCAGCAAGTAACTGGTCACTATACTGGTCATCTGTTGAGGAAAGCCAGATGATTTTTCACAATCTAAATGAATGGAGAAGGTTGTGTAGATTCCTCAGCAGCTTTGCCCTCTGGCCTGCCCTATTTCCCAAGGTACACCATGCCAAAATGATGATGAATCCAGCTGCAGGAGTTAGAAATCCTCTGAGTATAGACTTGTGAAACTGGTCAATACTTGCAAAATATGTTCTTGGTACTAGTTTGTCCACTTCTCTCCTCCTTGATTTGAAAGCCAAAACTGTGTCCCATCTCTGCCATACAGGCAGCTCAGCAGGAACATAGAAACATAGAAAATAGGTGCAGGAGTAGGCAATTCGGCCCTTCGAGCCTGCACCGCCATTCAATATGATCATGGCTGATCATCCAACTCAGTATCCTGTACCTGCTTTCTCTCCATACTCCCTGATCCCTTTAGCCACAAGGGCCACATCTAACTCCCTCTTAAATATAGCCAATGAACTGGCCTCAACTAAATTCTGTGGTAGAGAATTCCAGAGATTCACCACTCTCCGTGTAAAAAATGTTTATCTCATCTCAGTCCTAAAAGATTTCCCCTTTATCCTTAAACTGTGACCCCTTGTTCTGGACTCCCCCAACATCGGGAACAATCTTCCTGCATCTAGCCTGTCCAACCCCTTAAGAATTTTGTAAGTTTCTATAAGATTCTTAAGGGGTTGGACAGGCTAGATGCAGGAAGATTGTTCCCGATGTTGGGGAAGTCCAGAACAAGGGGTCACAGTTTAAGGATAAAGGGGAAATCTTTTAGGACTGAGATGAGAAAAACATTTTTTACAAAAGGATGACTGATATAGTAATGGCCTGATGTTTCTTAATACAATAAAAATCTCAAATTTCTTTGCAACACAAATCAGTTTTAGAATGCTGCCTGTTAGTGAGACAAATATGCATTCATTTTGCAGGAGGGCAATCCAACAAAAAGTAATGAGATTTTAATGTACTTGCTTATTTTCTGGGTGGTTTTGGTGAGGCCAGGCATGTTAGCCAGGGGAACTGAGATGTTATTGCTGCTTCCTAGTGTCATAGACTATTGACAACCACTTGAACGGACCCGTGGGATCTCGGTTCAGCATCTTTTCGACTGTGAGGTGAGGAGGGAGCAAGGGCAGTGGTGGGAGCTCTTGGGGGGAGGGGGTGGGGCTTGGAGATATCGTCTTCGACCGTGAGACATAACATCGGAATGCCAGCCTCAATTCAAAACCCCAGACCTCAGCCCTGTGGCTGTGGCCCATTAAACCACTGGCTTGGAGGCAAGAGAGCAAGTAACCGGAGCCAAGTTGACGCCGTCATGAAATGTAAATAAAATAACAAGCACATACAGTACCCAGCAACTGTTAGACCTCAAAACACAAGGCTAGACCAAAAACGTCCATATTAAATTAATTAAAATAAGAAAACTTAACTCATGAGCACAAGGCTTCAGCGGATCATAGAAAATTGCTATAAAGTAGGAATTTTAAACAGTAACCAAATCATTAAAACATTGTGAAACAGATAGGGGTGAGGATAGGAAGATGTGAGTGGTGATGGGATCACGTTGAAAGTGGCGGAAATGTCCATGAATGATCTGTTGCGTGCGGAGGCTGATGGGATTAATGGTGAGGACATGGGGAACTCTATCCTTTTTCCGTCTGTGGGTGGGGAAGCCAGAGCACCACTGCGGAATACAGAAGAGACACAGGGGAGGGATCCATTCAAAACACCAGGGGGACGCCATGTTGAGTGAAGAAAGAGGACTTCTTGGGTGTCCTAAAGGGGAAAGCCATGTCTTGGGAGCAGATGGGATGGAGACAAAAAATTGAGAGTAAGTGAGGTAGGATGGAGGTTGTATAGTTAATGTAGCTGTGGGAGTCAGTGAGTAAGCAGTAGACGTCAGTCTATAGTCTGCCTGCTGTGATGGAGTCCCAGTTGTTCCGACATGAAATAACATTTATGACTTCATGAAAACTAAAATGAGATTTTTTTTTTTGTCATTCAGTTACATTCACAATTCTGCAAGTAAAGATTACTTAAATGTAACTTACATAACACCGTGGTGGCAGGCGTCCTTTTGAACAGTCAGAGATGTCTCTTCACTGTAGTGGGATGGAATTTCTGTCTAGTAACTTCTGGTCATCCTGTCCTAGGTCCAGACACATCGTTAGTCTGGGAGCCTGCACAAAGGCAGGTTTGTCTGCTCCACTGAGATGGCAAGTTTGGAGTTGTGCCCTGTTCTCGGAAAGGTGGCACCAGAATCCTGATCAGGCTGAAAGCGGAGAATGTTTGTAGAATCTCGAAGTGTCCCATTTGGTCAGAACATTCTAATGCTTATTGGCCATTCAACTGACTCAACTGGAAATTGCAACGGTGCAATGGTAGATATGCACTAGGAATCTCAGAATGTCCCCAGCGCTCTGAATATTGACTTCTCTGACTTCAAGTTACCCTCGGTTTCCCTCTCTCTCCATCCCTCCACCATCCTAGTTCTCCGACAAGTTTCACTGTCCTCCTGATTAAATGTTACTGATTGTATGCCTCGTTGTCACCTTCCCCTCAGCTGACAATGATCCATTCTACAATTTCCTTGATCTGCCATCAGGAAAAAGGTACAGGAGCCTGAAAACTGATATGCCCAGGTTCAGGAACAAACAACTTCTTCCCTACAGCCATTAGGCTGTTAAACACAACCTCAATTAAGCTCTGAACTACATCGACTATTGTTATTATTGCACTAACATTGTTTGCTTGTTTTCCATGTGTACCATGCGCGTGTGTGTGTGTGTGTGTGTGTGAGTGTGTGCATATACACACCGTGAATTTTTTTTGTTCTCATTTATTATATTGTTTAGAGTGTACTATGTTTCCATGTGCTGTTGTGCTGCTGCAAGTAAGAATGTCATTGTTCTATCTGGGACATATGGCAATAAAACACTCTTGACTCTCTTGACTCTTGACCTTCGTCCCCTGTGATCTCTCATTTTCACACCTTACCTCTCCATATCTCCATGTCTCCCTCTCCGCTGACTCTCAGTCTGAAGAAGGGTCTCGACCTGAAAGTGACCCGTTCCTTCTCTCCAGAGATGCTGCCTGCCCCGCTGATTACTCCAGCATTTTGTGTCTATCCCCAGAGCCCCTCTGGCCTTTAAAAGAACATGCTCTGGGTGGGTATCTGAAATGTCCACAGTTCCCTGCAGTTGAAATCCTTCAATATTAAGGAAAGCATAGTCATACAACGTGGATAAAAGCCCTTTGGCCCAACTTGCCCACACCGACGAACGTGTCCCATCTATACTAGTCCCACCTGCCTGGGTTTGGCCCATATCCCTCTAAACCAGTCCTACGCATGAAACCTGTCTAATTGTTTCTGAAACGTTGCGATCATCCCAACCTCATCTACCTCCTCCGGCAGCTCGTTCCATACACCCACCAACTCTTGTGTGAAAAGGTTACCCTTCAGATTCCTATTAAATATTTTCTCCTTCACCTTAAACCTACGTCCTCTGCAAGCATGATCAATCTCTGGAGAAGGGCCTCGACCCAAACCGTCGTCTGTCCGTTCCCTCAACAGATGTTGCCTGACCTGCTGGGTTCCTCCAGCATTTGTTTTTTTATTATATGATCAATCTCTGCCTGAGGTCGACACTGGGTCATGCCTCAAATAATAACCCTTGTGACCACTGCTTGTGGTGGGTGAAGTGGAAAATCTGTACAGATGTGTGCAGCACTGACATCTAACTGGTTAAAGATTGTTTATATCTTCCCCAAAAAACTTTATATTTGTTTCTGATCAATCACCTCTGACGTTCCAAATCTTTCAATGGTATCATTGTTTCGCTTTTTGAATTGGTGCCAAGTTCAGATCCCAACAGAAATAATGGAGATTAATGGTGAAGATTCATGGTGTTTATAAGTCGCTGCTAATTATATATTTTTTGGCCAGAAATGTTGATGTTTTGCCTTGTGGCAAGTAATATGCTTCATCTTACAGGTACAATGCCTAGCAATGATTCAGCCTTGGCATCAACTTAAACATGAATGATCTTCACAATAACACTTTTATTTGTACAAAAGTATTTATGTTTTAAGAATGTCTAATTGTATTTTTTAAATAAACTCTTACAAACTGGACATATATGTTCACCATGATTCACAGATACATTTCCTCAGAGCTATTATCTCTGATACTGAAATTTGGAATTTTACAATTGTTATAGAATTAAAAGAGCTGAGTTTGTGGCAATGTGACATCCCAAAGACATGCACGTTTAGTTTAGTTTAGAGATACAGCATGGAAACGGGCCCTTCGGCCCACCGAATCCATGCCGGCTACCAATCGCCCGTACACTAGTTCTATCCTAGAAACCGTAGGAACATTTTACAATTTTTCCGAAGCCAATTAACTTACAGACAATTTACTTAAGCCAATTACCCTACAAACTATGCAATGGAAGGCATTTAAAGACTGCATGGATGAACTACAACAATTGTTGATCCCAGTTTGGCAAAAGAATAAATCAGGGAAGGTAGCGCATCCGTGCATAACAAGGGAAATCAGGGATAGTATCAAAACAAAATATGAAGCATACAAATTAGCCAGAAAAGCAGCCTACCAGAGGACTGGGAGAAATTCAGTCCAACAGAGGAGGACAAAGGTCTTAATTAGGAAAGGGAAAATAGATTATGAAAACAAACTGGCAGGGAACATAAAAACTGACTGCAAAAGTTTTTATAGATATGTGAAGAGAAAAAGATTAGTTAAAACAAATGTAGGTCCCTTGCAGTCAGAAACTGGTGAATTGATCATGGGGAACAAGGATATGGCAGACCAATTGAATAACTACTTTGGTTCTGTCTTCACTAAGGAAGACATAAATAATCTGCCGGAAATAGCAGGGGACCGGGGGTCAAATGAGATGGAGGAACTGAGTGAAATCCCGGTTAGCCGGGAAGTGGTGTTAAGGAAATTGAATGGATTAAAGGCCGATAAATCCCCAGGGAGAGACAGGCTGCATCCCAGAGCACTTAAGGAAGTAGCCCCAGAAATGGTGGATGCATTAGTGATAATTTTTCAGAACTCTTTAGATTCTCGAGTAGTTCCTGAGGATTGGAGGGTAGCTAATGTAACCCCACTTTTTAAAAAGGGAGGGAGAGAGAAAACGGGGAATTACAGACCAGTTAGTCTAACATCGGTAGTGGGGAAAATGCTAGAGTCAGTTATTAAAGATGGGATAGCAGCACATTTGGAAAGTGGTGAAATCATTGGACAAAGTCAGCATGGATTTATGAAAGGTAAATCATGTCTGACGAATCATAGAATTTTTCGAGGATGTAACTAGTAGAGTGGATAAGGGAGAACCAGTGGATGTGTTATATCTGGACTTTCAGAAGGCTTTCGACAAGGTCCCACATAAGAGATTAGTATGCAAACTTAAAGCACACTGTATTGGGGGTTCAGTATTGATGTGGATAGAGAACTGGCTGGCAGACAGGAAGCAAAGAGTAGGAGTAAACGGGTCCTTTTCAGAATGGCAGGCAGTGACTAGTGGGGTACCGCAAGGCTCAGTGCTGGGACCCCAGCTATTTACAATATATATATTAATGAACTGGATGAGGGAATTGAATGCAATATTCTCCAAGTTTGCGGATGACACGAAGCTGGGGGGCAGTGTTAGCTGTGAGGAGGATGCTAGGAACCTGCAAGGTGACTTGGATAGGTTGGGTGAGTGGGCAAATGCATGGCAGATGCAGTATAATGTGGATAAATGTGAGGTTATCCACTTTGGTGGCAAAAACAGGAAAGTAGACTATTATCTGAATGGTGGCCGATTAGGAAAAGGGGAGATGTAACGAGATCTGGGTGTCATGGTACACCAGTCATTGAAAGTAGACATGCAGGTGCAGCAGGCAGTGAAGAAAGCAAATGGTATATTAGCATTCATAGCAAAAGGATTTGAGTATAAGAGCAGGGAGGTTCTACTGCAGTTGTACAGGGTCTTGGTGAGGCCACACCTGGAGTATTGCGTACAGTTTTGGTCACCAAATCTGAGGAAAGACATTCTTGCCATAGAGGGAGTACAGAGAAGGTTCACCAGACTGATTCCTGGGATGGCAGGACTTTCATATGAAGAAAGACTGGATAGACTCGGCTTGTACTCGCTAGAATTTAGAAGATTGAGGGGGGGGGGGATCTTATAGAAACTTACAAGATTCTTAAGGGGTTGGACAGGCTAGATGCAGGAAGATTGTTCCCAATGTTGGGAAAGTCCAGAACAAGGGGTCACAGTTTAAGGATAAGGGGGAAGTATTTTAATACCGAGATGAGAAAATCTTTTTTCACACAGAGAGTGGTGAATCTGTGGAATTCTCTGCCACAGAAGGTAGTTGAGGACATATTTAAGAGGGAGTTAGATGTGGCCCTTCTGGCTAGAGGGATCAGGGGGTATGGAGAGAAGGCAGGTACAGGATACGGAGTTGGATGATCAGCCATGATCATATTGAATGGCGGTGCAGGCTCGAAGGGCCGAATGGCCTACTCCTGCACCTATTTTCTATGTTTCTATGTTTCTAAACCTGCAAGTCTTTGGAATGTGGGAAGAAACCTGAGCACCCGGTGAAAACCTATGCGGTCAGAGGAAGAATGTACAAACTCCATACAGACAGTCAAGATTTAACCCAGGTCACTGTTGCTGTGAGTGAGGCAGCAACTCAACCACTGTGCCACTGGGTTGGTAGGTTAATTGACTGCTGTAAATTCTCTCTGGTGTGAAGGTGGCTGGCAGAATGCGGAGGGAGGTGGGAGTTAATGGGAATGTGGGGACTAGTGTGGGACTAGTGTAAATCAGTGCTGGGTGGTCGACATGGACTCGAGGGGCTGAATGGCCCGCTATCACTCCGTGTGGCTTCATAGAAGTTATCATCTATGATTAATAGTTCAGTGAGCATTGAAGGGTTAAATTATTCATATTCTCCCATATTTGGCTGGAACAAAATAGATTTGTACTCCCATTATGTACAATATGCTATTCTAAGTTTCAGTATTTTAAGGTCATTACACAAGCAGATGGAACATTTCAAGCTGAGGCCCAAAACCACATAAACTACAGTATAGGGCATCTATTCCCAATTTCCTGGACTGGAATGACTAGCACTAAACTGTTGACATAAATTCAAACCTCTGTTTTGAGAAATATTGTCTGGTTTGACCGATGGCTCTGAGGGATGTTGATGCTATCCAGTGCAACCCTGCCTTATTTTCACAAAACTTGAACCCATCCAACTGTTACAATTGTTCCTTTCACACACCGTATTTTAAATGGAACTTACATTTTTAATCATCAGTCTTTTATAAACTTATAGCTGTGTAGTAATGGGGACAAAGCAAGGCAATAGGGTTCTGACCATAGATTGGAACATTCCTTCTTCTCCCTGCTCCCATCAGGCAGAAGATACAGAAGCTTGAAAGCGTGCACCACCAGACTCACGAACAGCTTTTCCCCCTCAGTTATTAGGCTTCTGAACAGTCCTTCCACAAAATAGAGTACTATCCAATTCGCCTCTACCCCATTGTGGACATTGGACCTTGTCTCTGGAACTGATGCAGTACATTGCTGAGAACCATATTCTTCACACTGTATCTTCCCCTTTCTTCTATCTATTGTACGAGTTTGATGATTGTGTTTATGAATGGTATATCTGATCTGTTTGGATAGCATGCAAAATAAAGCTTTTCACTGTACCTCAGTACAAATGACAATGATGAACCTAAACCTATTGGTTTCTGGTGAGGGAGGGGGGGAGGGGGGGGAGATTTAATAGCTACCCGAGGGATGCCTTTTTTCCACAAAGGGTAGTAGGTATGAGGAATGTGCTGCCTGAGGAGGTAGTTGAGGCAGGTGCTATAACAACATTTAAAAGACATTTGGACATGCACATGGATAGGAAAGGTTTAAAGGGATCAAAGGCAAATGCAGGCAAGTGGGACGTGTAGATGGGGCATGTTGGTCAGTGTGGGCAAGTTGGGTCAAAGGGCCTGTTTCCATGCTGTTTGACTTTATGGCTCTATAACTCACTGACTCTATCGTGTTGACATGGTTTTGAGATTAAAGCTGAAATTCATTCTTGCACAGCTTCCATTTGTTGCTTTGATCCCTGGATACAGACTCTCATGAATCAGCAGAACTAGACTGACAAAGAAAGATTTTGTATCAATAGACGAGCAGGAAAAGGAAAGATGGAAAATGTTTCAAGCAGAACCTTTTCTCAGAAGTCAAGCATTTGGCTTTTTTGAATGGCTTGGGAGAACTTTGGCAGTGCCCTGCTCAGAATGTTATTATGTTTTGAGCCTGAAAGCCATGACCAACAGGTTCAAGAATAGGTTCTTCACCAACAACCATCAGGCTCTTGAACACTACACAACACAAACCTCAGCTGCGACCATCTATGAACTATCTTTGGTTGCTAGGACTTCGTGGCTATTAAATGATTGCATTTTTGTTTATTATACATTATCTATGTGTATTGTGTTTCCAGGACTGTTACGCAGCTGCAAGTTAGCATTTCATTGTTCCATTGTTGGTACATATGACAACTAATCACTCTTGACTTGATCCTTGCCATCAGTTACATCTACCAGCCGGGATGAGCAAGCATTGGGATTGCAGCTCTGCTTGGTTTCCTGGAGGTGGAGGGCAGCATTAGCCTGAGTTGTGGGACATTGAGACAGGTCCAGGAATATCTGTCAACCTCAGTGATCAGTCCACTTTGTGTAGTTTTCTACATTAATGATCTGGGTGACATTGCAGTTAACATTCTTAGTAAATTTGCACATGTCACCAAAATTGATGGTAGGATGGACAGTGAGGACGAATGTCTACGTTCAGATACGTTAGTTGCATTTTAAAAGCGTTTCAATAAGCATATTGATATGCAGGAAATGGAAGGATATGGGTTATGTGCAGGTAGATAAGTGATGTGATTTAAGAGAGAGTTAGATATAGCTCTTAGGGCTAACATAATCAAGGGATATGGGGAGAAAGCAGGGATGGGTACTGATTTTGGATGATCAGCCATGATCATATTGAATGGTGGTGCTGGCTCAAAGGGCCGAATGGCCTACTCCTGCACCTATTGTCTATGTTTCTATAATATTGTCTATGTTTCTATAATAATCATGTTCACAACAGACATTGTAGGCCAAAGGGCCTGTTCTTGTGCTGTACAGGACCATAATAGTAAGATTAAATGAGAACTTACCAGTTTGAAGTTTGATCGTTATTTTATGAGGAGTTACGTTGGTGATTACGTGAAGAAGACCCGTCAGGGCGTATGCGCGTCAATCTTCAAAGCAGCGGTATGAAATCACAGATAACACAATATTTGAAGTAACATATTAAGATGAGCAACATGAGAACTACCATATGACCTTTTTTATGAGAGAGGGTTGGGCGTGGCGGGCACGTAATCACCAACGTAACTCCTCATAAAATAAAGATCAAACTTCAAACTGGTAAGTTCTCATTTAATCTTATTATTTTACTTCGGAGTCACTTTAGTGATTCCGTGAAGAGTTCAAAGCTCTGTGATTTTATGCCGCAGATCCAAATCCTGGCTTTTCACTGCATTGATTGACTTTCGATGAGAAACAATCAATAATGCGTTAAACATGAAATTGTAATATCATGCAATAACAATTGATTTGAATAATCAAAACAAACAGTAACCCCTCTATCCCAGGACTTAATACTGAATTTGCAAACAGCCTCTCGCCGATCGGCAATCGGCCGATGGTAAAATTTAAAAAAAAGAATTCATTTGATCACCCGGCACATATAAAAATATGGCCGCTGTGAACATCCATCACCCTAGCCAATGTTGCTGCTGCACTAGTGGAAAAGGATATATACATTTCAGTGTTAATACCTGCATGAATCAACATTTGCTTTAAACCACAATGAGATAGTCTGCATTGACATTCTCCTGTGTGGCTACATGTAACTGATAAACAATGCTGTTTCCACATTTCTTAAGGTCTTTGTAGCTTCAATACAATGAAAATAAATGTGCCATTACACATAAACATGGATCAGTAGGTTGTGCTGAAACACAATTTTAACAAACCTGTGACACCTGGCCTGCTCTGTTTGAGCAGCATGCAAATATAGAACATACCATTCTCTTCAGCAACTTCCATCCTGTCTAGCAGAAGCTTTTGCAAACTCTGCACTTGCTATGCTGAACCAATGCCATGAGCATAACCACTTTCATGATTAGTTTGGCAAATTCAGAGACATGACAGAAACCTACTGTCGAAGCATCTTGAGGACCACACTTACATCCCAGATCGTCATTTACCTGGGTTTAGGAGGTTTAGAGTTGAAATTCCTTTCATCAATCCAGCTATGATATGATGAAACCCAATCAAAACCAAACAAGGACAAAGCACTTAAATCTGTATTAATGGTGCTATAACTGAGCCCCTCATCATTGTAGAGTGTCAACAGAACTCTAAAAATCCACAATACCTGCAGTACTATAGTCAATATTATTTTGTACACAATATTGCTCCCATTTTTTTTTTTACATAAGTAATATACCCCTTTTGAGTACTCTTTCTCCAGGCTACAGTGAGCATGTCCACTGTTCACCCAGACAGTCCTTGCCCCAGGTATGGCCTTCTTAAAACCTGCAAATTAACAAGTCAATACGATCACATAACAGATGACTTTCCCATGTTAGCGGATGCTCCAGTCAATTCCTACGCTTGGGAACCACCAAAAAAAGGTTGGATCCCTAACTGTAACATCAAAGGGAAACCATGCTTGATTCGGCCAACTAGGTATTACAAGCACCCCCAAAGCGGCATCCTGCTTGATTTCTTGCAGACTCCGACCTATTAGGCAAAATGGTAGGAAAATATATAAAACATACCACCCCAATGTAACGTCAAAGTATCAATTGCAACTGCCATGGTCTGGTTCCCATGAAATCTATTTAGGGTGCTGATGGTTGAACCTTGATGCAAAACAAATCGATATCTGGCATTCATATATAAGTACTATATTATTGAACACCTCCTGGTTCAACATCCAATCTATGTTGTCATGGAACTTTCGTGACTTGGCGTCTGCTACTATGTAGAATCTACCTGGTAGATAAATAGCTGAAATATATATTTCAATGCAACAGGCCCAAATTTGATTAGCCAATCTGTCACAAAATACCGACTTGGATCCACCAATGTGATTAATATATATGCCACTTGCGTAGTATTGTCAATCTGAAACTGAACATGCAGATTACATTTGTTAGAGCAATAAGCCTCTTAATAGTTAATTGCCCATGTCTGCAGATGCGATGCCTCTTGCTCAGTCCATCTGCCTCCACAGCTGAAACTCGTATCCGTGACACCTCACCCGAGTGCACTGACATTCATCTGCAAAATCATGGAAGGCTGGTCAAACATTACCTTGCTATAACTTCTGGCCACATGGTGAATCCACCATTGCAAATCAGAAAATAGCCTTTACTGATAACTGCATAGGTCTATTATAATGACCCGAATGTATCCTTAATGCCTCAATTAGCTTGATACACCTGTCAATTAGCTCTACCCATTTTTCCCTGGGCAGAGTCACTTAATTGAATCAATTGTGACCCAAATAGTCAGGTGTTAATTTGGATTCCTCTGGATGAATAATGCCCGATCTTTGAAAATTGGATTTAACAACTATCACCTGTTACTTCAGCTGTTCTCTTGGATACCCCTGTAATCAAGATATCATCGAGATAAGCCATGAGCACCTGACCCTGGCCTCTCAGCATGCCTATTATAGGTTTTAACAATTTTGTTGCCATAGTTGATCCATCCAGGTGAATTTCAAATATCCTTATCCTGCAAATAATCAGACATTGAGTAATGTGCATCTTTAAGGTCTATAGTCGCCATATAGCATCCTCTTGACCCAGTTGCTTGGCAGTGAGAATTCCATCTTACAATGTCTATACTATATCCCCCATCCTTTTTTGGCCTGGGAAAATATTAGACACAAATTGATGGGGTTGGTGAACCAACTTTACCATTATACCTTTATCACATAAGCTTGCAAGCGCAGTCTGAACATCCATCTGTTCTGTTAATGAAAACTGAATAGTTCTCCCAAGAACATGCTGAATGTGCAAATCACAATTTGGATTGAAATCCATTCGAAACCTTTGAATAACACTCTGTATAAACAGAGCTAAGGTAATTTGCTTCCATTCATCCCAGAAACAGATGTAATGTACCCCAGATCTAAGTTGTGGCACATTTGATATGTGCACCTGAGAACCAGGCCCACCTACCTCCTTGGAGATGATATTTAGAAATGAATGCACTCAATTTCTTCAAATATACTCTGCAACTTTCTCTCACTTTGGTTTTTTGAACTACTTCTCACAGTGTGAAGACAGAACTATACGTATATACAACGTCATACTTGGACGGGAGCCTACACTGATTTAATATTGATTGTTAGTCTCAGCATGGGAGTTGACAAGAAATGTTCTCGGCTAATGCAGAAACATGTAGCCAAAGCTAACAGGGATTTCAATTGTAATAATAAAACTATTCAACACAAATCAAAGGACGCCATGCTGTCATTATGTAATTTGTTGGTTCGACTGCATCTGGACTCAGTTTTGGTTCCCTTACACTGTGGGTGATGTGGTAACAGAATTAGAGGATAGCTTTTAAAAGAGCTTTTATTACTCAGGTAGGCATCCAATACACCGACAAACATGAGATTCGACAATGAAAATCAAAAGGAACTGCAGATACTGGAAACCTGAAAGAAAATAGAAGAAAATGCTGGAAGGAGGTGACAAGGAGGATCGACGACGGCAGGATGGTAGACATTGTCTCGCTGGACCTCAGCAAGGTCTTTGACGAGGCCCTTCATGGTAGACTAGTCCAGACGGTTCACTTTAGGTTTAGTTTAGAGATACAGCGCAGAAACAGGCACTTCGGCCCACCGGGTCCACACCGACCAGTGATCCCCACACATTAACACTATCCTACATACACTATTTAAACATACACCAAGCCGATTAACCTGCATACCTGCACGCCTTTGGAGTGTGGGAGGGAAACCGAAGATCTCTGAGAAAACCCACGCGGTCACGGAGAGAACGTACAAACTCCGTACAGACAGCACCCATAGTTGGGATCGAACCCGGGTCGCCGGCGCTGTAAGGCAGCAACTCTACCGCTGTGCCACCGTGGCTGCAAATTACATGTGATAAGGGAGAGCTAGCTACCTGGGTATAAGACTGGCTGAGTGGAAGCAGTCAGAGGGTGGAAATAGAGGGTTGTTATTTAGATCGGAGGCCTGCAGTGCAACACTTTCCTCAGCAGCATCAGAGTTTACAGTAGACCCTCTTGCATGGATTCAGTGGCCTACATGACAGATGGACTTATTATAAGTAGATGTTGGATAGGTTGGGACAAAGGAGACTTTACAAAGGCTGTACAGAAGACGGATGAACACCTTTTTTTTCCCAGGGCAGGGGAATCTAAAATTGGAAATTAAAGGTGAGAGGATCTGTTTTCTATCTTTCCGACCTGAGGGGTAACCTTTTCCACAGAGGGTGGGGGGTATATGGAATGATCTGCCAGAGGCATTTGGACAGGTACATGGATAGAAAAGGTTTTCAGGTATATGGGCCAAACACAAGCAAATGGGACGAGCTCAGATGGACACCTTGGTTGGCATGGATGTGTTAGGCCGAAGGGCCTGTTTCCATGCTGTGTCATTCTATGCATCTATGCCTCTTTGACTCATCAGCAGCCCATCCAGCACACCTCACCTGTCTGATAGACCCTCACCTTTGTGTATTTAATTCACTGCATCACAGAGTTTCAACTGTGCAGGTGAATCAATTCCCCCTATTATATATCTGTGAATCTGCTGTTAAACATTTGCATGAACATCTTGAGTGTCAGTGGGCAATAGTACATGCTGGAGGTGATTCCTGCCAGAGAGTCATAGATAGAGTCATAGATAGAATCACAGATAGAATCACAGATAGGCCCTTCGGCCCAACTTGCCCACACTCACCAACATGCTCCATCTGCACTAGTCCCACCTGCCCGTGCTTAGCATTTGGCCTCTGGCTGTTAACGTCTACCATTGTTTTGTCAACTGCTGATCCTAATCTTGGATGTAAAATTCCAAAAGTTGATTTTTAAATGTATTCATTCAATGTCAAAAATCGAAAGTGAAAATTCTTTATGGATTAGTCAACCTTCTTCTGTAGACTCGGTGGGAAGCTGGTATCAGCTGTGGGGAGGTAGGAATACAACTGCTTCCATCACATCCTAGAGGTATCAAATGATCTGCAAACGTTACAGTGGCATTTCAAGGGTAGATTTTGGAACCTATTCTGAAATAATGCATTTAGAACATACACCTCCTTTAATTTTTTTGCCCCTCTCACCTTAAAGTGATGCCCTCTAGTATTGGATATTTCCATCCTGGGAAGAAAAGTTCTGATTGTATACATAGATACATAGAAAATAGGTGCAGGAGTAGGCCATTCGGCCCTTCGAGCCAGCCATTCAATATGATCATGGCTGATCATCCAACTCAGTATCCCGTACCTGCCTTCTCTCCATACCCCCTGATCCCTTTAGCCACAAGGGCCACATCTAACTCCCTCTTAAATATAGCCATAGATACGTTATCTATGCCTTACAAAATTGTACTTCTATTTGCTTTCCCTGTAACCTCTGGAATTTAAGAGAAAACAATCCAACTCTGTCCATGTCCCTCCATTCCCTAATATCCATGTGCGCATCACACTTTCATTTCACTCCGACAACTGGGAAGAAGGTACAAGGGCCTGAATATCATGACCACCAGGTTCAAGAATAGGTTCATCGCAACAACCATTGGCTCTTGAACACTACAAAACGCTAACAAAACCCTGAACTTTGGACTTTCTTTGGTGCACTAAGGACTTTGAGCTTTACGCACACTAGAGTTATAGAGTCATTCTGCATAAAAATAGACAAAATGGAGAAGCAGGGAACTGAAGATTCTGGTTCATATACAAATGCACACAGTGCTGGAGTAAATCAGCAGGTCAGGCAGAATCTCAATATGAAGAAGGGTCTTGACCCGACACGTCACTAATCCATGTTCTCCGGAGTTGCTGCTGACCTGCTGAGTTACTCCAGCATTTTTTGTCCTTTTATGAAAATAAACCATTTTCCCCAACCTGCCCATGCTGACCAAGGTGCCCCATCTACACAAGTTCGACCTACAGTATCCCCGCCTGGACCATATCTCTTCGGACTCCTCCCATTCATGTACCTATCCAAATGTATTTTAAATGTGGTTATACTACCTGTCTCAACTACCTCCTCAGGCAGCCCGTTCCATAATCCCACCACCCTCTGTGCAAAAAAAATGCCCCTCAGCTTCCTATTAAGTCTTTTCCCTCCCACTATAAACCTTTATCTTCTGCTTCTTGATTCTCCTACTCTGGGCAAAAGACTCTGTTCATCCATCCTATCTATTCTCCTCATGATCTTATACACCTCTATAAGATTACTTCTCATTCTCCTGTGCTCCAAGAAATAAAGTCCAAGCTTGCCCAACCTCTTTTTAGACTTTAGACTTGAGAGTGCGGAAACAGGCCCTTCTGCCCACCGAGACCGCGCTGACCAGCGATCATCCCATACACTAGCTCTATCCTACACACCAGGACAAATTACAATTTTACAAACCTGCACGTCTCTGGAGTGTGGGAGGAAACCGAAGCTCCTGGAGAAAACCCACACGGTCACAGGGAGAACGTACAAACTCTGTACAGACAACACCCGAAGTCAGGATCGGACCCTGGTCTCTGGCGCTGTTAGGCAGCAACTCTAGCGCTGCGCCACTGTGCCTTCCTGATGAGAAGTTAATTCAGGGAAGTAGTTTTGATATAAAAGATTCACCATCTTCTCATTGAATGACAGACAGAGAGGGCTGAATGCCTGATCCCTGCTTCCTATGTTCAGTACGATCATCAGCTGGATCTCACAAACTATTATTTAACCTGAATAATGTGCCAATTGCATTCTGCATGAAATATGCTCAGTCTGGGTCTAATTAAACACAAAGGAGTCTTATAAAATGTCTGTTACAATTGTTACATAAAAATTGGGATATTTGTAACTTTTCAGAGGAGGATTGTGTACTCATTAAAAAAACTCAAAATTGATAAACACTATAAAATACCCTGTTCCAATCAAAACAGATGACATCCTTATCGAAAAACTCATGCCTGTTAAGTGGTAACGCTTTGAATAATTCAGTTTATTTAAGGTGAGAGTGGGCAAAGTTTAAAGGAGATACGTGGGGCAAGTTTTTTACACAGGGATTGGAGGGTGTCTGGAACATGCTGCCAGGGGTGGTGGTGAGGCAGATACAAAAGTGGCATTCAAGAGGCTTTTGGATAGGCACGAGGATATGCAGGGACTAGAGTTATATGGATTACTAGACTAAGTGGAACCCGTTGGGTCCCATGTTCACACGGGAGGGCTGGTCCCCCAACACAATATTCCACTTCTACACCAATTCCAATATTGCTGGCCAGTGGGGGGGGGGGGGGGCTTTCTGGAGCATTAGTATGGGTGTTGTGGGCCGAAGGGACTGGTTTCTGGAGGGCTAGTATGAACATTGTGGGCCGAATGGATTCTTAGGCTGGCATCTCAGTTACTCAGTCACTCAGGCCTAGTGGGCTGGCAGCTCAGTCACTCAGGCCTGGTGGGCTGGCATCTCAGTTACTCCGGCCTGGTGGGTTGGCAGCTCATTCACTCAGGCCTGGTGGGCTGGCAGCTCAGTCACTCAGGCCTGGTGGGCTGGCAGCTCAGAAACTGCCAGAAATTCAGCCCAAAACAGGTGAGAGACCCGGTGGGAGAGAAGGGGGAGAGGGTGGAGAATCAATTTTAGACATTTTTCATCTTTCTCTGCAGATCACAGCAATAAAGGAGGAAAGTCTATCCTGGGCTGGATCTCACAGGGAGCAAATGAAGTGACAGAGAAAAATACTGGGGTGAGGTTTAATACTTTCAGGGGAAATACTTACTGATGGGCCGAAGGGACTCCTGGGCTAGTACAGGCCTGATGGGCCGAATGGGCTCTGTTTAAAAACAATCTGGGTGAAATCTCAGTGAAAGGCACTTTTTCTGGACTTTTCCTGGCCTGGCATGGACCTTTTGGGCCAAAATGCTCCTCCTGGGCTAATACAGGCATTTGGGGCAAACGGGACTGGTTTCTCAGCTAATAGGGGCCTTGTGGACCGAAATTAGTGGTTTCAGACATACCAAACAACTCATTTCATTTCATTTCCAATTGCATTGCAGTTTCAAGCACAGGACAGGCCGAATAGCTCATTGCATTTTCATTTCACTTCCATTGCCATTGCAGTTTCAAGCACAGGGCAGGCCAAGCCAAACAGCTGATTACATTTTCACTTGATTTCCATTGCCATTGCACTTTCAAGCACAGGGCAGGCTCAAGCCAAACAGTTGATTGCATTTTCACTTGATTTCCATTGCCATTGCACTTTCAAGCACAGGGCAGGCTCAAGCCAAACAGCTAATTGCATTTTTACTTCATTTCCTTTGACATTGCACTTTCAAGCACAGGGCAGGCCCAAGCCAAACAGCTAAATACATTTTCACTTCATTTCCATTGCCATTGCAGTTTCAAGCACAGGGCAGGCCCAAGCCAAACAGCTGATTGCATTTTCACTTCTTTTCCATTGCCATTGCACTTTCAAGCACAGGGCAGGCTCAAGCCAAACAGCTTATTGTATTTTCACTTCACTTCCATTGCCATTGCACTTTCAAGCACAGGGCAGGCTCAAGCCAAACAGCTGATTGCATTTTCACTTCATTTCCATTGCCATTGCAGTTTCAAGCACAGAGCAGGCCCAAGCCAAACAGCTCATTGCATTTTCACTTCATTTCCATTGCCATTGCAGTTTCAAGCACAGGGCAGGCCAAACAATTCATTTTATTTTCATTAAGGGCTAACAAATCATTTATTCAAGTACATTGCAGACTCCCAGTGTTCTGTAGTTTCCCAGCTCAGACAGAGAGTCACGGCCTCTCCCTCGCCATCTTGCAGACAGATTGAGCCACACCCACACTTCCGGGTTTTATAGACCCTCCCCCTCCCACCAGAAGGGGCGTGGCCTTCATGGCGGTGATTGACAGGAGAGACAATCTCAAGATTTTTAAAACACTAATAAGTCTTTTATTTTTCATCGGTGGGAAAAATCCTTGGGGCCTGCGCAGCGGAGGAGGATTCAGAGTAAGATGGCCAAAAAATCACAGTCATATGTGGTAGCGTTTTTTCTAAAATCAAAGCACAGTGCAAACAGGTAGTGGTCAAGATGAGACTTTAAATTATATAGATGTGCATGCAGAACAGAGTTGTTCTTGGAATTATATTCACCATGGTCATGATCTTGATAATGGCAGAGAGTTGCTCATGAGAACACTCTCTTATGAATTTTATGATTGCTTACTAAAGTAGAATTTTAAGAATTTTAAGAATTAAAATACTTTTAACTCTATTTAGATTGTAGGTTAATTATTTAAAAACTGCTAACTTTTGTGTTAATGCATTCATTTTCCCACAGCCTCTCATTAAAGCCTACATTACTTAACAATCAGTTCTGTTACCCATGGTTTCAGTTGAGTTTGCAGGGAAACAAAAACATTTAGTAAATAGAAATTGTTAAAATGTTAACTCTTTCACAACCAGAATATTTCCAGCATGGAGGTGGAGATGACTTTACGCTGTTATCTTACAGGACCTCCTTCATTTAATTCAGGCATCATTTAATTGAGTTGATCAGCTACTAGAATAATTTCTAATTATATCAAGCCTTGTCACACTGCCAACAGTATTTCTGGTGTATGATCCCCAAATTCCTAATATAATTCTTAAATGCTATGTAATCCCAGCTAATTCCCACTATCAAACTTGGACTTGTAGTTTAAAAAAGGGCGCACGGTGGCGCAGCGGTAGACTTGCTGCTTTCCAGCGCCAGAGACCTGGGTTCGATCCTGACTATGGGTGCTGTCCATACGGAGTTTGTACGTTCTCCCCATGACCTGCGTGGATTTTCTCCAGGATCTGCAGTTTCTTTCCACACTCCAAAGATGTACAGGGTTGCAGCTTCAGTATTGGCTTCTGTAAATTGCAAATTGTCCATGATGTGTAATGGGCCAAAGGGTCTATTTCTATGCTGTATCTCTAAAATCTAAAGTAAAGTCTATTCCTATCTACGTACCTGTCCAAATTATCCCTAGTGTGTGTAGGATAGTCTGAGTGTGCAGGGATCGCTGGTCGGTGCCGACTTTTTTTTAAATTTATTTTTTTAACATTTCAAAATAGACTTTATTCAAGTAATAAATAAATACAATACGTGAACCGTGCGAAAAATTCATCCGACATTTTCGGAGGCTATACAAATTGTTCAATGCAGTTAATACATTTTTTTCAAATTCCACAGATCCGTCCCCCATCCGTGCCACTCATGTGGCCCCCTGGTGTGGGATACCTTCCCTTATTTTGAGGGGCGTCAGGCCAAAATGCCTGTTTCCACACTGTATCTCCAAACTAAATTAACTAAACTAAAGTAAACTAAACACATACCTCAGTACACATACACGTGACCAAAAAACTAAACTAACTAATATAGCACGGAACAGCACAGAAACTCTTAATTCTCAGTGGGGGCTATGTAGACTTCAAAGAGAAGTTGTGGGAAAATGGATACAATTACACAAAAGTTAGCAGTTTTGAAATAATTAATTTACAATCTAAATATTTAAATGACATAAGCATTTTAAGTTGCTACATTTGTTAAATATCTACTTTACTGGGCGATCATAAAATTCAGGTGAGTGCCCTTGTGGCCTACTCTCTGCCTTTATCAAGACTTTGATACAGAAATTATTGACCCCTAATATCAGCTCGTAATCCATTAACACATTGTATAGTATTATTCACAGCTTTAAGTGACTTGATGGCTGCTGTGATGTGTTGCTGAGCAATGCCGGAAGAATGTATGGAATGGACGGAATGCACTAGTTAAAATTACTAAACTGTTAAAGAAGGAACTGCAGATGCTGGAAAATCGAAGGTACACAAAAATGCTGGAGAAACTCAGCGGGTGCAGCAGCATCTATGGAGCGAAGGAAATAGGTAACGTTTCGGGCCGAAACCTTCAGACTGATAGGGGGTGGGGGAGAAGAAAGGAAAAAAGGAAAAAGGCGGAGGAGGAGCCCGAGGGCTGGGGGAGGGGAGGAGACAACCAGATGGCTGATGAAGGGGAGTGGACAGCAAGGGCTAGCAGAATTGGGAGAATTCAATGTTCAAGCCCCCAGGATGTAGACTGCCCAAGCGGAATATGAGGTGCATTTCCTCCAAATTACTAAACTAGCTGGTTCTTGTCCATTGATTGAGAAGAGTTAGCTATTAAAATTTCAAAGGAAAGTTGGAATGAATACTTATTAAACGTGCATAAATGCTCGATTAATGTAAGACACACTTTAATACAATTTAAAATTTTACATAGTTTATATTATTCGAAAACTAAAATTCATAAAATTTTCCCAAACGTATCATCTATTTGTGATAAATGTCAATCCCAAGAAGCAACTATAGCGCACTCATTTGTCTTCTGTACAAAAATTCAAAAATTTTGGAATGAAATTTTTGAAATTTTTACAAAGTTATTTAAAACAAGACTGATACCCAAAGCAGAATGGATTATCTTCGGAATAACGGAAGATGATCCAGAACTAAATGTGTTTCAAAAGAAATTAATGGACTATGGGTTAATAACTGGAAAAAAGCTAATTCTAAAATTTTGGAAGAAGGCTCCAATACCAACTATAAATATGTGGATTTCAAATATGTTTGAAACATTACACCTAGAAGAGATAAGACTCCTCCTAGCAGGTAAACCAGATCACTTCCACCTGACGTGGTCTGCATTTATAGAATTATTACAAACATAGGGTGCAAAAGTACTTTAAAAAAATAAAAAATTGAGGTCAGGTAAGGGGGGATGATAGTTGAAGAGTTGGTATGTCCTATTTACGTGATGCTCAAAAAAAAACATTTGTTTCTCTTTTTTTCTCTTTCTCTTTTCTTTTCTTAGGGCCTATTTCTTAACTCTTTTTCTTTTTGTTTTTAATTTCGCTCTTATAGGGTCTTCGTCCTTTTTTGTTGTTACATTTTCTACACTTTTCTACACTTGCACTTTTTCCTTCACTTTCTTCTTTCTTTCAATCTTTTCTTTTTCTAGTGTAAAAAAATAAATAAAGGGAGTACATTAATTGTAAGAAGATATAAATGACGAGTATTAATGTATGTGGTTGTAATGTAATGTACTTCTAATAAATAAAAATAAAAAAAAAAAAAATAAAAAAAAAAAGAGTTTAAAATCCACTCTAACAGCTAGGAAATTTAGTTTAGTTTAGAGGTACAGCACGGAAACAGGCCCATCGGCCCACCGAGTCCGCACCGACCAGCGATCCCTGCACACTAGCAAAAGCCTACACACACTAGGGACAATTTACACTTATACCAAGTATACAAACCCAAGCCAATTAACCTACAAACCTGTACGTCTTTGGTGTGTGGGAAGGAACCGAAGATCTCGGAGAAAACGCACGCGGTCACGGGGAGAACGTACAAACTCCATACAGACAGCACCCGTAGTCGGGATCAAACCTGGGTCTCTGGGCTGCAAGCGCTGTAAGGCAGCAACTCTACTGCTGCGCCACCGTGCCGTCCTTTTAATTAAATTTAGTTATATGGAGTACTTCGTGCAGTTTTGGTCACCCCCTTACAGGAAGCCTTTGGAAGGGCTGCAGAAAAGGTTTCCCAAAATGCTGCTGGATTAGGGAGTTGTAGCTGCAAGGAGAAGTTAGTCAAACTCGGATTGTTTTCTCTGCAATGTTGGAGGTTGAGGGGAGACCTGGTAATATAGAATTATGAGAGACTGAGATAGGTTAGACATTTGGAACCTTTTCTCAGGGTGGAAATATTAAAGACCCGAGAGCATAGTTTAAGGTGAAAGGACCAATGTTTAAAGGAGATGTTCGTGGCAATTATTGTTTACTCAGAGGATGGTGGGTGCCTGGAATGAGCGGCCAGGAGTGCCGGCGGAGGTAATGTTATGCAAGAATCTTTTAGACAGCCACATGGATATGCGGAGAATGGAGGGAGATGTATCATGTGCAAGCGGGGGAGATTAGTTTAACTTGGCATCATGTTAAGCACGGACAATGTGCGCTGAATGTCCTGTTCCTGTGCTGTATATTTTATGTTCTATATTATCTGTGGATGGCTTAGCCGGGCTGCGCAACTGGTTGCTTAAACCCTGAGCTGCCTCCAACCCCTTGTGAGGTTTTCGGAGGAAATAGCAGATCGAAATGCTAGGGAGTCTGGTGATGAGTCATTTGTTGCAGAATATTTGGTATGTGTATGTTTTTGTAGCCACTGTATTTGTGTGGCTAGATCTGGTCACCAGTAAAACCCCAAACATGTTGATGGTGGGGAATTCAGTGATAGTAAGGCTTTTGGATGTCGATGGGAGGTGGATAAGCTTCCTGTTGTTGGAGATAGTTATTGTCTGTCACTTAAGTGGCATCAGTGCCTTGTTGCAAGAGGCACACAGGGCTTCATCAATGCCTTGTTGCAAGAGGCACATACTGCTTCATCAGTGCCTTGTTGCAAGATGCACATACTGCTTCATCAGTGCCTTGTTGCAAGAGGCACATACTGCTTCATCAGCGGATGAGTTGTAAATGAAACTGTGCATTATACAATTAACACTGAACATGCCCACTTTTGATCTCATGATGGAAGGAAGGACATTCATGAAGTAACTGAATATGGTTAGGCCAAGGACACTGCTAATAAGAATTCTGAGGTGATTTGCCTCCATCAACCACAACCATTGTAGTTTTTATGGGGGGGGGGGTGGAATATCCCATTCCCATTAACCTGACATATATGGGCTCCCAGTTGCCTCACTTGATGGGACACTGCCTTGATGTCAAGGGCTTTCCTTTGGGAATTCAGCTCCTTGGCATAGGTATGTACCATGCTGCAAGGATACCAAAACGCCAAGTGTTGGAGTAACTCAGTGGATCAGGCAGCATCTCTGGAGAAAAAAGGATAGGTGACGTTTCGGGTCAGGACCCTTCTTCAGACTGGGTGACGTTTCGGGTCGGGACCCTTCTTAAGACAAATGATAAGCAAGTTATTGAATGGGTACTTCTCGCCTTGGAGTTAACTAGTTTTCCTTCACTAAGAGGTAGACTGTTGGAGTGTGAATTGTTTAGTTGAGTTTAGTTTATTATCATACGTACCGAGGTACATTGAAAAGCTTTTGTTGCATGCTAACCAGTCAGCAGAAAGACAATTGAGCTATTCACTGTGTACAGATACATAATAAAGGGAATAACATGAATAACGTTTAGTGATATGTTCTGCATTTTGTGGGCAGGACTTACCTGGGCAACTTTCTATTTTGTCAGGTGGAGGCTGGTGAACTGGAGCAACTTAGCTGGAACTACAAGTTCCAGATCACAAGTCTTCTACATTGCCATCAGCACGTTGCCAGGTCATTGCCCTTGTTGTCTCCAGTTCACTCGGGCATTTCTTGATCTGATTGTTTTTTAGTTTAGTTTCGAGATACAGCACGGAAACAGACCCTTCGGCACATCGAGTCCGCACCGACCAGCAATCCCCACACATTAACACTACCCTACACTCACTAGGGACAATGTACACTTATACCAAGCCAATTAACCTTCAAACCTGCACCTCTTTGGAGTGTGGGAGGAAACCGAAGACCTCAGAGAAAACCAACGCGGTCACGGGGAGAACGTACCCGTAATCTGTACAGACAGCACCCGTAGTCGGGATCAATCCCGGGTCTCCAGCACTGCAAGCGCTGTAAGGCAGCAACTCTACCGCTGCGCCACCGTGTTCCCCTTGTTGATGCATTGAATTGGCCGTACACTTGCTTCTGTGATGGCAGAGATTTGAGGAAGACACTCCATGCCACTTTGCTACTATAGTCTAAAATGGGAATGGTAAATAGGAGGCAGATGTATCCATGTGTGGATTAGAAGGTTTTGCAACCAGGAATAAACAAGTGTGTTTGCTATAAAGTGTTTCCCAGCAAGAAGAGACGTTTTTTTTTTCCAGATTAAAAAACCTGTCCTGACCAAATGTTCCATTTCCTTCAATATCTGTGGGAACTTCACTTATGATTTCAGGTGACAAATACTCAACTCTTGCTGCCAGGAATTCTAAGTAAATGTATCACTGTCTACTGGAAAATAGTTTGGATAGAAGCCCATTTTTTTGTACTAGTTTCTAAGCTCAACACCACTTGGCTGTTTATTTATAGCTTCTCATCTTCTTGTGGGAATAGAGTCATAGAGTCACGCAGCCTGGAAACAGCCCCTTCGGCTCAACTTGCCCATGCCGACCAACATGTCCCATCTACACTAGTCCCATATGCCTCTAAATCCCCCAGAACATTGTGATAGTCCCTGCCTCAACTACCTCCTCTGCCAGCTCGTTCCATACACCCAGCACCCTTTATGTGAAAATTTACCCCTCAAATTCCTGTTAAATCTTTTCCCCTTCACCTTAAACCTATGTCCTCTGGTTCTTGATTCCCCTACTCTGGGCAGGAGACTATGCGTCTACCTGATCTATTCTTCTCATGATTTTATACACCTCTATAAGATCACCCCTCATCCTCCTGCGTTCCAAGGAATAGAGTCCCAGCCTACTGATTGAGTAGTAAAATCTTACCCATTGAGTAATAAAATATGTGATGTTATAGAAACATATATTATCTGGATGATTTTGGACTTTGACAGGACCACAAAGCAAGCGATGCTAAGTTAATGGAGGAACGGTCTATTTGTGGTCACAGTGCATTTCAATTGGAAAAAAAATAATCCTATAGTTGATGACCAATACCCCTGGTGAATTCTAGATTGTACCAGCACCTGGCAATGACATAATTGATATTGTTGGAGTAAAATAGTTCACACTTCAGCCTGACGCAAATATTTATCCGTGCGGGAAGAAACTGCAGGTGGTGGTTTAAACCGAAGATAGACACAACATTCTGGAGTAACTCAGCGGGACAGGCAGCTTTTCTGGAGAGAAGGAATTGGTGACGTTTCAGGTCGAGACCCTTCTTCAGATTTGATGGTTTCTGAAGAAGGGACTCGACCCCAAAACGTCACCCATTCCTTCTCTCCAGAGATGCTGCTTGTCCTGCTGAGTTGCCCCAGCATTTTGTGTAAATATTTAGCTTCCTCTTAAGGCTTTGTGAGCTGCTAACAAGATGATAAATGTAAGTAAAAGTCGATCATTTCCCAGGTGTCCTGCTGGCATTAAACATCCAAGTGAAGTCTTGAGATATGAAGCAAGGGGAACAAAAGATATTAAATTCTACAATGGTTACACACAATGAAAACTTAATTACGCCCAGCAAAATTAATCAAGTAATTTATGGAGAATTAAGGTCATGTTATGTGTGCATAATGATTGAAATATTATTTGGGTTGGGAACAGGTTAAAAACTGTAACACAGCTGGAATATTCATGTGGTTTCACGAACAATGAGACTCCAATCCAGCTCATAAATTTATCTTAATCATAAGATTATCCTTCAGCCTTGAAAGATATAATCATGCCAAAAGTCTGTATTTAGTCTTATGATGTACAGAGAAAAGTTTTGTTTTGTTTGCTATCCAAACAGATCAGATATGCTATCCATAAATACAAGTTGTTCTCAAGTACATCAAGTAGAGCAAAGAGGAAGACAATAACGGACTGTTGTGGGCTCCACCTTTCCTTGATATTTGTTACTTTTCTGCATAACTTTCATTAATTTGTTCTATATCTCTCTATATCACCATCTATATCTCTCGTATCTCTTTCCCCAGACTCTCAGTCAGAAGAAGGGTCTCGACTTGAATCATCACCTATTCCTTTCCTCCAGAGATGCTGCATATCCCGCTGAGTTACTCTATCTTCAGTCTATTAGGAGATCATGTCACCCAGGGAAATTCTAGTTTAGTTTAGTTTACATAGAAACATAGAAACATGGAAACATAGAAAACGGGTGCAGGAGGAGGCCATTCGGCCCTTCGAGCCAGCACCACCATTCATTGCGATCATGGCTGATCATCCCCAATCAATAACCTGTGCCTGCCTTTTCCCCATATCCCTTGATTCAACTTGCTCCTAGAGCTCTATCTAACTCTCTCTTAAATCCATCCAGTGATTTGGCCTCCACTACCCTCTGTGGCAGGGAATTCCACAAATTCACAACTCTCTGGGTGAAAACGTTTTTTCTCACCTCAGTCTTAAATGGCCTCCCTTTATTCTAAGACTGGTTCTGGTTCTGGACTCGCCCAACATTTGGAAATTTTTTCCTGCATCTAGCTTGTCCAGTCCTTTTATAATTTCATATGTTTCTATAAGATCTCCCCCTCATCCTTCTAAACTCCAGTGAATACAAGTCTTTTCAATCTTTCCCCATATGACAGTCCCGCCATCCCAGGGATCAATCTCGTGAACCTACGCTGCACTGCCTCAATCACAAGGATATCCTTCCTTACATTAGGAGACCAAAACTGTACACAATACTCCAGATGTGGTTTACCAGAGCCCTATACAACTGCAGAAGAACCTCTCTACTCCTATACTGAAATCCTCTTGTTATGAAGGCCAACATTCCATTAGCTTTCTTCACTGCCTGCTGTACCTGCACACCAACTTTCAGTGACCGGTGTACAAGGACACCCAGGTCTCGCTGTACCTCCCCATTACCTAACCTAACCCCATTGAGATAATAATCTGCCCCCTTGTATTTGCCACGAAAGTGGATAACCTCGCATTTATCTATATTATACTGCATCTGCCACGCATCTGCCCACTCACTCAACCTGTCCAGGTCACCCTGCAACCTCCTATATCCTCTTCACAGTTCACACTGCCACCCAGCTTTGTGTCATCCGCAAACTTGCTACTGTTGCTCCTAATTCCCTCTTCCAAATCATTAATATATGGTAAACAGTTGCGGCCCCAACACCGAGCCTTGCGGCACTCCACTCGCCACTGCCTGCCATTCTGAAAAGGACCCGTTCACTCCTACTCTTTGCTTCCTGTCTGCCAACCAATTTTCTATCCACGTCAACAACTTACCCCCAATACCATGTGCTGTAATTTTAGTCACCAGTCTCCCGTGCGCGACCTTATCAAAGGCTTTTTGAAAGTCTAGATACACTACATCCACCGGCTCCCCTTCATCCATTTTATTTGACGCATCCTCAAAAAATTCCAGAAGATTAGTCAAGCATGATTTTCCTTTCATAAATCCATGTTGACTTGGACTAATCCTTTTACTTCTATCCAAATCCCCCATTATTACCTCTTTAATAATTCTCCAGCATCTTTCCCACCACCGAAGTCAGGCTAACTGGTCTGTAATTCCCCGTTTTCTCTCTCGCTCCTTTCTTGAAAAGTGGGAAACATTAGCTATCCTCCATTCCTCAGGAACTGATCCTGAATCTATTGAACATTGGAAAATTATCACCAATACGTCCACTATTTCTAGAGCCACCTCCCTGAGGACCCTGGGATGCAGTCCATCAGGCCCCGGGATTTATCATCCTTCAGTCCCATTAGCCTACCCAATACTATTTCTCGCCTAATGAAAGTTTCAGTTCCTCAACCCCCTTAGATCCTCTGTCCTCCAGTACTTCTGGGAGATTGTTTGTGTCTTCCTTAGTGAAGACAGATCCGAAGTACCTGTTCAATTCTTCTGCCATTTCCTTGTTCCCCATAATAATTTCACCCGTGTCTGCCTTCAAGGGACCCACATTTGACTTTGCTACTCTTTTTCCCTTAACATATCTAAAGAAGCTTTTACTGTCCTTCTATATATTCCTGGCCAGCTTCCCTTCGTACTTCATCTTTTCAGCCCGTATAGCCCGTTTTGTTTCCTTCTGTTGTCCTATGAAAGTTTCCCAATCCTCTGGCTTCTGGCTACTCTTTGCTGTGTTATACATCTATTCTTTTAGTTTTATTCTAACCCTAACTTCTCTTGTCAGTCACGGTTGCCTCCTACTCCCCTTAGAATCTTTCTTCCTTTTTGGAATGAAATGATCCTGTGTCTTCCGGATTATGCCCAGAAATTCCTGCCATTGGCATTCCACCGTCATTCCTGCTAGGATCCCTTTCCAGTCTACCTTGGCCAGCTCCTCTCTCATGCCTTCATAGTCCCCTTTGTTCAGCTGCATCACTGCCACTTCCGATTTAACCTTCTCCTTCTCAAATTGCAGATTAAAACTAATCATATTATGATCACAACCTCCTTTACCTCGAGTTCTCTTATCAAATTTGGTACATTGGACAACACTAAATCCAGAATTGCCTTTTCTCTGGTTGGCTCCATTACAAGCTGCTCTAAGAATCCATCGCAGAGGCATTCTACAAACTCTCTTTCTTGGGGTCCTGAACCAACCTGATTTTCCCAGTCTACCTGCATATTGAAATCCCCCATCACCACAGTGGCATTACCTTTGTTACATGCCAGTTTTAACTCCTGCTGCAGTTTAGTTATACAGCGTGAAAACAGGCCATTCGGCCCACCGAGTCCGCAATGACCAGCGATCCCCGCACGTTAAAGTGCCTGTCCCACTTTCACGATCTAATTCACGACCGCTGCCGAGTTTGCCCTCGACTCATACTCGCAGCATGGTCGTCACGAGGTCGTAGGAGGTCGTAGGCGGTCGTAGGAAGTCGTAGGTAGGTCATAGGTAGGTCGTGATGCTAGTCGTAGGTACTCGTGGCATCAAGTAGGTTGGGGCGTTTTTCTAGCCTGATGAAAAATGTTCACGAGTAAAAAAGGTCGTGAATTAGGTCATGAAAGTGGGACAGGCCCATAATGCTATCCTTCACATTGACACTAGGGACAATTGACATTTATGCCAAAGCCAATTAACCTACAAACCTGTATGTCTTTGGAGTGTGCTAGGAAACCAAGATCTTGGAGAAAACCCGCGTAGATCATGGGGAGAACGTTCAAACTCCTCACAGGCAGCACCCGTGGTCAGAATCGAACCCGGGTCTCTGGCGCTGTAAGGCTGCAACTCTAACGCTGCGCCACCATGCCACCCCACGAACGATTGACCAGAGTGGTGCAAGATGACCCGTGCATCAATACTTGGTCACCATTGTTCCACTCTAGGCAAAGTCTATTTCCAACCACATAGATTAGAAGAAAAAAACCACTGTATGGGTAATGATTTACTGAAATTTAAAAAGGTTTATATTATTTGTTTGGAAGCCAATAGATTTTCATTCACATAAAGTTAACAAATCATTAATGCTATTTAATAGCATCTTATAAATCATGAAGTTTTTTATTATTATTTATAGATTATGAAACAACCCCTTGGTCACATCCTTCTATAGCTTGTGTTTAAATTAAGGTATGTTAGGCTGAGTGATATTAGCATTTATACAGCCCTTTTGCATGTAAAACAAATACCCTCTAATAAACTCAATATCTAGTCAATGTGAAGGCAAACATTTGAACTTTATTCAGGGGAAACAATGGTGAATTATGTATATATTATTAGATAGTTGGCTACAATGCTAAGATACAGCTGGCTTGCAGATGTATTCTGGACCCTGCGTTCTAAGAATAATATCTGCAGCAAGATAGGACAATTCTATTAAGCGATAACATCTACAGTGAAGTTAATAGTTTATTGAATAATTATGAAGTTACCACAAAGGAGATTAGTTACATTCACACATGGCATAGATCTGTGCCTTAAAAGCAAATATTGATTGAGTGTAAAGAAGGGGGGTTAAGGAGGATAAACAACAATTTTGAATGCATGCAATTATCAATGTTTTCTGTCCTGGTTACGGTCCAATAACTGACCCCTGCCCACATTGCCTCAAGATTAATGGTTAATGGAAACATTATACAATTACCATAGAAACCATTACTCACAATGCTCGATCACAATGCTCGAGGTAAGCCATTTAGAATGGAGATGAGGAAAAACTTTTTTACACAGAGAGTTGTGAGTGTGTGGAATTCTCTGCCTCAGAGGGCCGTGGAGGCTGGTTCTCTGGATGCTTTCAAGTGAGAGTTAGATAGAGCTCTTACGGATAGCGGAGTTAAGGGATATGGAGAGAAGGCAGAAACGGGGTACTGATTGTGGATGATCAGCCATGATCACATTGAATGGCGGTGCTGGCTCGAAGGGCTGAATGGCCTACTCCCGCACCTATTGTCCATTGTCTATTGTCTATCTTTACCTTTTATGTAGAGAGGAAAAAGGTACATGGATAGGAAGGGTTTAGAGGGATATACGCCTAACACAGGGGAAAGGGGACTAGCTTAGATTGGCCATCTTGGTCAGTGTGTTGTTTCCGTGCTGTGTGACTCTATCTGGGGCAATGTTTTGTGAGCGACTGCTCGAGTGACCAATTTTGCCAAACTCCAAAGCCAGAATTTAGACGCAGAAAAACTACTTGTCCTTAAATGGCTTTATAGCCACTGATAGACCTTTGCAATGTGGTCACTGTTATTTGGTTGCAAACCAAGCAAGACGTTTTTACACAAGGTATCCATTTGTGAGCTGGTTCAACTGTCCATGGTTGCTTGTGTTCTTTGAGCATACATTAGTGCAGGCAGAGGGATGACCTTATTCTACAAATTATACACTAAATGTATTAATAATCACAGCATGGCATGAAATATGGAAACCAAATGCAATTTATTTTACAGCTGCTTCCTTGCAATTACAGTGAAAAATTGACACCAATAGTTCAACAGTTCTTTATTGTCATGTACGCACTGTGCAGTTCTTGGTTCTTGGTTTCTTGGTCCTCTAAAATATTCCAAAGGAATTTAAACTGGAGGTGGTGGATGGAGGACTTAAGCCAGAAAGGGTTTTTGGGAAGAAAGAGCTACCTTAAATTTAGTTGCATCTGGTTGGGTAACTATGGTAGGGTGGAGATTATTCCATGCTTTAATTGTGCGGGGGAAGAATGAATTGCTGTACACATCTGTCTTTGTAGCTGGAATCACAAATTGGATCGAATGCCCTCGTCTGCTCCTAATTGGTTTGGGTTTGGTGCAGGTCTTGTTAATTATTTTGGCATAGATCACACAAACCCGAGTCGCCATATTTTGGTACCATTTCGTTTTTAGTTTCAGAGATACAGCGCAGAAACAGGCCTTTTGGCCCACCATGTCCACGCCGACCTGCGATACCCGTTACACCAGCACACACTACACACTAGGGACAATTTACAATCTTTACCAAAGCCGCTAGCCTACCAAACTCGCACGTCTTTAGAGTGTGGGAGGAAACCCGAGCACCTGGGGAAAACCTACGTGGTCACGGGGAGAATGTACAAACTGCGTAGAGACAGCACCCGTATTCAGGATTGAACTGGGGTCTCTGGCGCTGTAAGGCAGCAACTCTCCATTGCACCGTCGTACCACCCCTGTTCTGGCGCATTATTTGACCAGGGATGCTTCGTGCCAAATCTATCTTTAATCTACTTTCCCCAGTAATTACACTTTATTCACAATGTGTAAAGTAACTAGAATTGTTATTTATTTCATTCACTCAATGAAGCAATTCAATACATCCCCTTACAATATACACATGTCGCGTTCTTAAAACCTGTGCGGACCAACTGGCTGGAGTTTTTACAGACATTTTCAACCTCTCACTTCTGAGGTCTGAGGTCCCCACCTGCTTCAAAAGGGCATCAATAATACCAGTGCCCAAGAAGAGTAAGGTAACGTGCCTCAATGACTATCGACCTGTGGCACTAACGCCTGTGGTGATGAAGTGCTTTGAGAGGTTGATCATGACGCAGATCAACTCCTACCTCGACAAAAACCTGGACCCACTGCAGTTCGCTTACCGCCACAACAGATCAACGGTGGATGCGATCTCGCTGGCCCTCCACTCCGCTCTGGACCACTTGGACAACAAAAACTCATATGTCAGGCTGTTATTCATCGATTACAGCTCGGCATTTAATACAATCATCCCCTCCAAGCTGGTTATCAAACTCGCAGAACTGGGTCTCTGCGCATCCCTCTGCAATTGGATCCTCGACTTCCTCACTCTCAGACCACAGTCTGTTCATATTGGTGAAAATGTGTCAGACTCGATAACAATTAGCACGGGAGCACCTCAAGGCTGCGTGCTCAGTCCCCTGCTGTACTCACTCTATACTCATGACTGCGTAGCCGGACATAGTGCGAACTCCATCATCAAGTTCGCTGATGACACCACTGTTGTGGGACGTATCACTGATGGGGATGAGTCAGAGTATAGAAGAGAGATCGAGCAACTGTCCATATGGTGCCAGCACAACAACCTGGCCCTCAACACCAGCAAAACCAAGGAACTGATTGTGGACTTTGGAAGGAGTAGGATGGGGACCCACAGTCCCGTTTATATCAACGGGTCGATGGTTGAAAGGGTCAAGAGCTTCAAATTCCTGGGCGTGCACATCTCTGAAGATCTTTCCTGGTCCAAGAACAATGATGCCATTATTAAGAAGCACATCAGCGCCTCTACTTCCTGAGAAGATTACGGAGAGTCGGTTTGTCAAGGAGGACTCTCTCTAACTTCTACAGGTGCACAGTAGAGAGCATGCTGACCGGTTGCATCGTGGCTTGGTTCGGCAACTTGTGTGCCCTGGAGAGGAAAAGACTACAAAAAGTAGTAAACACTGCCCAGTCCATCATCGGCTCTGACTTCCCTTCCATCGAGGGGATCTATCACAGTCGCTGCCTCAAAAAGGCTGGCAGCATCATCAAGGAGCCACACCATCCTGGCCACACACTCATCTCCCTACTACCTTCAGGTAGAAGGTACAGGAGCCTGAAGACTGCAACGACCAGGTTCAGGAACAGCTACTTCCCCACAGCCATCAGGCTATTAAACCTGGCTCGGACATAACACTGAACTTTATTAGCCAATACTGTTATTTGCACTTTATCAGTATATTGACCATTGTGTATATATTTATAGAATGCCTTGTAGTAAATGCCTACTATGTTCTGTTGTGCTCAAGCAAAGCAAGAATTTAATTGTCCTACCAAGGACACATGACAATAAACTCACTTGACTTGACTTGACTTGTTTTGTCCTTGACAATTGCTTCACCGTGACGTTTGTAGGGCCCAGCCCCTAAGTGTCCATTGGCAATAGGACACCAAGCGGTGGCATCTCCCTACAGAACCTCTGCCCTGGCTACGCCAAGCTTCAAGCACAAACTCCTACATGTTAGAATGTGCCAGTCTTCAGCACTCGCTTATAGACATCTCCTTATATGGGAAAAACAATAAGTTTTGGGTGCACCAAACTGTGTCTTTCTCTAAGTTCTCCCAGCAGTGGTTAATGTTCGTCTGTGTGTGTTTTGGGGAACTGTCCATAATGCACCAAGCCTGTGGTTAAGCAGCTGTGGGGGATGAACCTTGACAACGACCGCTGCATCCCTTGCGGTTTTCCTTGGCAAAGGCACAGTCCACAAGGAGGTGGACGATCATCTCATCTGCTCTGTCGGCATCTCAAGGGCAGCATGTGGTGGGACTGAGACCCCTGTTGTACATGTTGTTCTGACAGGCAGGGTCATTCACGCCACCTGCCTTGTTGCTTGCTGGAGAGTTCTGGTGAGTAGGCATTCTGCCAAATGGCTTCAACAGTCAGCTCGGGAGATCATTTCACAGGGTCCACAGTCTCCTTCACCCACAGGGCCTCCAGGGCATTCTGTGCAGGCCACTGCCGTGATTGACTTGTGGTCAAATGCGCTCTTGCACAGAAACCTTTCTTTGAGGGACAAATACCACAACATGGTCCAACTGAAAGGAACATTCTCAGCAACAATGTGGACGGGGACCATTCTCTGCATCATCAAAGCCAGATAGAGCCTCAGAACATAATGACATTTAATGCAGGAACGAACTGCAGATGCTGGTTTACACCGAAGATGGACACAAAATGCTGGAGTAAATCAGCAGTCAGGCAGCATCTCTGGAGAAAGAGAATAGGTGATGTTTCAGGTCGAAACCCTTCTTCAGACTGGGAGTTACTACGGAGGGAAACTAGACGCATGAAAAAATTCAGAACAAATCAGAGCCGGCACCGATAGCCAAGGAACGTGGAGCCCACAATGGTCCATTGTTGGCTGTGGATGAGAAGAGTGGAACTGGCAGGACGACTAGGGTGGGGGAGGGGCAGAGAGAGAGAGGGAATGCAGGGGTTACTTGAAATTAGAGAAAGCAACAGTCATACCACTGGGTTGTAAACTGCCCAAGTGAAATATGAGGTGCTGTTCTTCCAATTTGCGTGTGGCATCTCTCTGACAGTGGAAGAGGCACAGGACAGAAAGGTCAGTATGGGAATGGGAAAGGGAGTTAAAATGTTTTGCTACCGGGAGATATGGACACCTGGGCTTCATGTGCAGTTTGATGCAGCCACATATAAAGACAGCAATCAAGATGAGCGCTACAATGCGTACAATTTCCCTCCTTCTGGAGACTTGCACATCATGTCTTGACAGATGCAAAGGATTTTATAGATATATGAATCATCCTTAGACACGCTTGAGGTGCAGGAAGACTGAAGGCTATTGATGTGTCTCTATTTAAGAAGGGCCGAAGGGCTGCAAGGAAAAGCCTGGGAACCATTGTGAACTGAGTAACTATGTGAGCCTAATATCTGTGGTAGGTAAGTTACTGGAGAGGATTCTGAAGGATAAGATATATATATACATTTGGATTAGACCAGGGCTGGCCAGGGCTACATTTGGAGGCCCAGGGACCGTTGCAGAGGAGGAGTGGCGTCCGGGTGGTGAGTAGATAAATAGTGCGGGGCTTTGCTTTCCAGACGCCCAGGGACCGTTGCAGGAGGAGGAGAGCGTCCGGGTAGTGAGTAGTTAAACAGCGCGGGGCTTTGCTTTCCAGACGCCCAGGGACCGTTGCAGGAGGAGGAGCAGCGTCCGGGTAGTGAGTAGTTAAACAGCGCGGGGCTTTGCTTTCCAGACGCCCAGGGACCGTTGCAGGAGGAGGAGCCCAAAACTGCAACGTTGCATTCAAATTTCCTGTAAGTGAGGAAGCCGCTGATTGGTGGAAGAGGACTAAGAGGAAGCAGCTGATTGGGAGTCAGATCCCTGCTGATTTCCTCCACCAGTTTGTATTGTATCCAGGGTAAGGCTTTGTATTGTATCCAGGGTAAGGGGGGAGAATGAGGGCCAGGGCAGTTTACTGTTCTGGATGTCAGATGTGGGAGGTCATGGAGTCTGATACCCCTCCAGACGTCCACATCTGTGCCAGGGTGTGTCGAGATGGGGCTCCTAAGGGACCGTGTTAGGAACCTGGAGCAGCAGCTCGATGACCTCTGTCTGATCAGGGAGAGTGAGGAGGTCATAGAGAGGAGTTATAGGGAGGTGGTCACTCCAAGACCACGGGAGGCAGACAAGTGGGTCACTGTTAGGAAGGGCAAGGGGCAGAGGCAGGGACTAGTGAGTACCCCGGTGGCTGTACACCTTGAAAATAAGTACTCCTGTTTGAGTACTGTTGGGGGGGACAGCCTTCCTGGGGGTAGCGACAGCCGCCGGGCCTCCGGTACAGAGACCGGCCCTGTTGCTCAGAAGGGTAGGGAAAAGAGAGGAGGGCAATAGTAATAGGGACTCTATGGTTAGGGGGTCAGAAAGGCGATTCTGTGGACGCAGTCACGAGACCCGGATGGTAGTTTGCCTCCCTGGTGCCAGGGTCAGGGATGTGTCTGAACGCGTCAAGATATCCTGAAATCGGAGGGAGAGGAGCCTTGAGGTTGTGGTACATATAGGTACCAATGACATAGGCAGAAAAAGAGAAGAGGTCCTGAAAAGAGAATTTAGGGAGTTGGGAGGAGAGTTAAGGAGAAGGACCGCAAAGGTAACAATCTCAGGATTACTACCTGTGCCACGCGACAGTGAGAATAGGAATGGAATGAGGTGGAGGATAAATGCGTGGCTGAGGAACTGGTGCAGCGGGCAGGGATTCAAATTTCTGGATCATTGGGACCTCTTTTGGGGAAGGTGTGACCTGTACAGAAAGGACGGGTTGCACTTGAAACCGAGGGGGACCAATATCCTGGCGGGGAGATTTGCAAAGGCTACTGGGGAGACTTTAAACTAAAACGGTTGGGGGGAGGGACTCAAATAGAGAAAGCTAGTAGAAAATGTGGGAGGCAGGAGGGCAGAGAAGGGAAGCACTCAGACCCAAAATGTAGGGGAGAAAGAAGAAAAAGAAAATAAACTGAGAATAAGTGGTGGTGGGTTTCTTAAATGTGTACATTTTAATGCTAGGAGCATTGTAAGAAAGGTGGATGAGCTTAGAGCCTGGATTGACACCTGGAAGTATGATGTTGTGGTGATCAGTGAAACATGGTTGCAGGAGGGCTGTGATTGGAAACTAAATATTCCAGGATTTCGTTTGCTTCAGGGGTGATAGAATTGGAGGGGCAAGAGGTGGGGGTGTTGCATTGCTTGTCAAGGAAGATATTACAGCAGTGCTTTGGCAGGATAGATTAGAGGGCTCGTCTAGGGAGGCTATTTGGGTGGAACTGAGAAATGGGAAAGGTGTAGCAACACTTATAGGGGTGTATTATAGACCGCCAAATGGGGAGCGAGAATTGGAAGAGCAAATATGTAAGTAGATAGCAGATATTAGTAGTAAGCACAAGGTAGTGATTGTGGGAGATTTCAATTTTCCACACATAGACTGGGAAACACATTCTGTAAAAGGGCTGGATGGTTTGGAGTTTGTAAAATGTGTGCAAGATAGTTTTTTGCAGCAATACATAGAGGTACCTACTAGAGAAGGGGCAGTGCTGGACCTCCTGTTAGGAAATGAGACAGGGCAGGTGGCGGAGGTATGCGTCGGGGAGCACTTCGGGTCCAGTGATCACAATACCATTAGTTTCAATATAATTATGGAGAGGGTCAGAAACTGGACCTAGGTTTGAGATTTTTGTTTTGGAGAAAGGCTAACTTTGAGGAGATGCGAAAGGATTTAAAAGGAGTGAATTGGGACATGTTGTTTTATGGGAAGGATGTAGAAGAAAAATGGAGGACATTTAAGGGTGAAATTTTAAGAGTACAGAATCTTTATGTCCCAAAAATGGAAAGAGCCATGGTTTTCAAGGGAAATTGGACACTTGGTTCAGAAAAAGAGAGAGATCTACAATAATTATAGGCAGCATGGAGTAAATGAGGTGCTTGAGGAGTATAAAGAATGTAAAAAGAATATTAAGAAAGAAATTAGAAAAGCTAAAAGAAGGTATGATGTTGCTTTGACAAGTAAGGGGAAAGTAAATCCAAAGGGTTTCTACAGCTATATTAATAGCAAAAGGATAACAAGGAATAAAATTGGTCCATTAGAGAGTCAGAGTGGACAGCTATCTGCAGAGCCAAAAGAGATGGGGGAGATATTGAACAATTTCTTTTCTTCGGTATTCACCAAGGAGAAGGATATGGAATTATGTGAGGTAAGGGAAACAAGCAGAGTAGCAATGGAAACTATGAGATTCAAAGAAGAGGAGGTGCGGACACTTTTGAAAAATATGAAAACGGATAAGTCTCCAGGTCCTGTCAGGATATTCCCTAGGACATTGAGGGAAGTTAGTGTAGAAATAGCAGGGGCTATGACAGAAATATTTCAAATGTCATTAGAAACGGGAATAGTGCCAGAGGATTGGCGTACTGCGCATGTTGTTCCGTTGTTTAAAATGGGTTCTAAGAGTAAACCTAGCAATTATAGACCTGTTAGTTTGACATCAGTGGTGGGCAAATTAATGGAAAGGATACTTAGAGATAATATATATAAGCACCTGGATAAGCAGGGTCTGATTAGGAACAGTTAACATGGATTTGTGCCTGGTAGGTCATGTTTGACTAATCTTCTTGAATTTTTCGAAGAGGTTACTAGGGAAATTGATGAGGGTAAAGCGGTGGATGTTGTCTATATGGACTTCAGTAAGGCCTTTGACAAGGTTCCTCATGGAAGGTTGGTTAAGAAGATTAAATTGTTGGGTATTAATGGTGGAGTAGCAAGATGGATTCAACAGTGGCTGAATGGAGATGCCAGAGAGTAATGGTGGATGGCTGTTTGTCAGGTTGGAGGCCGGTGACTAGTGGGGTGCCTCAGGGGTCTGTGTTGGGTCCACTGTTGTTTGTCATGTACATCAATCATCTGGATGATGGTGTGTAAAATTGGATTTTACTTCGGAGTCACGTGAGTGACTACGTGAAGAAGCCCGTCAGTGCGCCTGCGCGTCATTACGTCAGACGCCTTGACGCAAACGGACGTGAGGAGCAGTGCTCCTCGAGTGGTTTTGTAGTTTTTCAACTACAAGGTAAGTAAAAACTTTTTACAGGTTTTCCAGGTCCGTTTACTGTGGGTCTATGGCGATTTTTTCCACAGACGCCATGGGAAAAAACGGACAGGGGAAGAGGCGAGCGACAGAGCCGACAGAAGTCGGGAAAGTCGGGAGTCCGCGGTTAGAGACCAACCGCCTCTAAACCCCGGTACAGTCGCCAGCGGTGAGCATAGCGACTGTGGACCTGGGGCTGGTGAAAACACAGTCAGTGCCTGTCGAGCAAAAGACAAAGTTTAAATCCCAACGGAGGGAGTCCCCAGGCAATGAAGAAGCTCCAGGGCTAGATACTGCTTTAGAGCGTATTGCCCAAATAGAAAGCCTTTTACACAGGCTGTTGAGCAACGTTCACTCAGTGAGGAGTGTTCTGAAAGCCAAGCTGCTGGAAACAGCTCAAACAGCTCCTGGTACAGGGCTAGATACTGCTTTCGAGCGTATTGGCCAAATAGAAGCCTTTTTCATAGGTTGTTGGAGCAAAAGTTCACTCAGGAAGGAGTGTACTGTAATCCAAGCTGCAGGAGCAGCTTAACAGCACCTGGCTCAGGGCTGATGGATGCACCCTCAGGAATGAGGAGCGTGCTACGGGTCATGAGATTTCAGACCCCGACTCTGACGGTGAGGCTGTACAAAGCGATGAAAGGCAGCTGCCAGATGTTCCAACCCTGGTAGTAGGATTCGCTGCCCCGTCAGGGTCAGGAGAGCCATTAGGAAGAACTGGCCTCCTTAATAAATTACTTGGTTTACCATTAGCTGGAACAGCATGAAATGGATGAGACTGCAAGAGTATCTGGAATCAGTTGCAGAGAATATTAAAGCTGCTGGGTTCTGGAATAACTGCTTTTACCAGAATAGCAGGTAACAACCAAAAGATGACGAAGTTGCATCAGCAAGCACTGGGTTGCTATGCAGCACCCACTTCGAGAAGTGCTATACGGTCTACTATGAATCCGAAATTCGCAGCACTCTGCAAACCAAGTAATATACAAATTACCCAACTTACTCTTTGGAGAGATCTCGGGAGACGTATTAAAGAGTTGGAAGATGAAGCGAAAACAGGATTGATAAAGACATCAATGGTTGTGAAGTCTGTAAAGAGGAAGTATCCTTTCAGACGTCATACGGATCCTGGACCAAGTCGCTCATCAACGCAGGGACGTAGTTGGCGGCCTGCAGCGGGAGCAAGAACCAGTGGGCGTGCTTCCGGGAGAACCCAGGAATCTCAGGGTACTGAAATGACTCAAGAGGTAGGTGGACCTGGTTCTCATGGGAACATACTAACTGGATTAAGTCCAAAAGTTGGAGGCAGGTTACATTTCTTCTATAATAATTGGAAGAAAATTACTTCAGATGTGGTAATCCTGAATAATATACAAGGATTTCGAATTGAATTCAATCCAAATTATGATTTGCCTGTTCAGCATGTTCCTAGCCGAACTCTGCACTTTGTACAAAAAGAAGTGATGAGGTTCAGGTTGCAATTGAAACCCTATATAAAAAAAGGGGTTATTGAAAAATCAGTCTACCAAAGTCACCAATTTGTGTCAAAAATATTCCCTCGATCAAAAAAGGATGGAGGATGTAGGATTCTTGTAGATTTGATAAATCTGAATCCTTTTGTGCAATTTAGACATTTTAAAATGGAAACATTTGTGACTGCCAAACAGCTTATTTCAGAAGCATGTTATATGGCAACTATAGACTTGAAAGATGCATATTATTCAGTGTCTGGTCATTCAGAAGATAGGAAGTATCTTAAATTTAAATGGATGAACCAGTTGTGGCAGTTCAAAGCTCTGCCTAAGGGGTTAATATCTGCACTCAGAATATTCACAAAAATTGTTAAAACCAATTCTGGGCTTGCTGAGTAGCCAGGGGCATGTACTAATGGCATATTTGGATGATGTCTTGATTATAGAAAGACAAAACAGTCAACAGAAGTATCTGTTGCAGTTGTGAAATCAACTTTTGAAAAGTTGGGGTTTCTAATTCATCCACAGAAATCTAGGTTAACACCATGTACCTCTATTAATTATTTGGGGTTCACAATTGATTCAGTCCAAATGAATATCACTTTGCCCAGGGAAAAGGGTGGATTTGATTAAAGATTGCAGTAATCTCCTAAACGAGCAAAACCTTCAATTAGACAGGTGGCTCGTGTACTGGGAAAATTAGTAGCAGCATTCCCAGCAGTCCAATTTGGACCATTACATTATCAACAGCTGCAGAGACTTAAAGAACAGGCACCGAGAATGCATGTTGGTCATTTTGATAGAACCATGCAACTAACAACAAATGCTGTTTCTGGTCTGCAGTGGTGGATTCTACATGTCTCAAGCAGTTCCAGCAAAGTGCTGATTGAACAACCTTCCATGATATTACAAACTGATGCCAGTGCACCAGGATGGGGTGCAACTGACTTAACGTCTAGCTGAGGAGGCAGATGGAATCAGGAAGAGTCATTGTTACTGCAGACATGGGGAATTAACTATTTGGAGCTTCTAGGATGTTTCTATGGGCTCCAAGCTTATTGTTCTAACACAACTAATAAGCATGTTCAAGTTCAAATTGATAACACAACAGTAGTTGTTTATATTAATGATATGGAATTAAGTCGGTGTCTTGTGACAAAATGGTTAATCAACTTTGGGCTTGGTGTATTGAAAAGAACATTTGGATTTCAGCTATCTATCTACCAGGTAGAATGAACGATAGCAGACACCAAGTCACGAAAAGTTCCATGATAACTAAAGAATGGATGTTGAATCAAGAGGTATTCAATGATATAGTCATCAGATTTGGAATGACCGACATCGACTTGAATCATCAGCTATCGAGATATGTCTCATGGAAACCAGATCCAGGAGCAGTGGCGATTGATGCTTTCTCGCTACATTGGGGTGGTATGTTTTCATATATATTTCCACCTTTCTGCCTCATAAGCCAATGTTTGCTTAAAATCAGGCAAGATGCTGCTTCAAGGGTATTGGTAGTACCAGATTGGCCTACACAGCCATGGTATCCGTTGATATTAGAATTAACAACACAAATGTTGATGAAAGTCCCAAAAAAGAGTAATTTATTGCTGCTCCCTGTACAGGGGAACAACATCCATTATATGATTGTTTGGATTTGTTGATTTGCAGGTTTTAAGAATGCCTTTTCTGGGACGAGGACTGTCTGAGCATACTGTGGACATGCTTACGGCAGCCTGGAGGAAGAGCACTCAAAAACAGTACCTTTCTTATATTAAGAAATGGGAAAAGCTCTGGGTACAAAAGAATGTGCAATAAAGTACTGCAGATATTTCAAATGTTTAGAATTTCTGTCAAAACTTTATTATGACGAAGGTCTGAGTTGTAGTGCAATTAATTCAGCCAGAAGTGCATGGTCCTCATATTTGGTTCTGGATTCAGAAAGAAACTCAATTGGGTCACACCCAATTGTTTCCAGACTAATGAAAGGAATCTTTAATTCCAAACCACCGAAACCTAGGTACGTGACAATCTGGGATGTAAGTGTGGTACTGAAACTACTTCGTGATGGTTATCAAGTGTGTCTTTACCTTTGGTCAAGCTCAGTATGAAAGTATTCATGTTTATGGCATGAGTGACAGCACAACGAGTGCAAACACTTGGAAAATTACAAATAGATAGTATGGAACTAACTGAAGACCTAATAAAGCAAATTAGGCCAGGTGTGACAAGGATTTAAAATTATGCTGGCAGCATATCCAAATGATCCATGTCTTTGTATTAAGACATATTTATTACAATACATTGAGGTCACAAAGAATTTGAGAATACGGAAACTGGGTTTTTGATCACACACAAGAAACCACACAAGAGAGTTTCAATACAGACTATTTCCAGATGGATAAAAGAAGTCTTAACAGCTGCTGGTATTAACACTTATGTTTTTACGTCTCACTCGACTAGGGCAGCAGAAATGTCGGCGGCCAGGGCAAAAGATGGCCCGTCGACCATATCCTCGCAGCCGCCGGGTGGTCCAATGAGTTGATGTTTCAACATTTTTACCATCGGCCTATTGTTAATGCGGGGTTGTTTGCAGAAACTATTTTAAGTTCTGTGTAAATTCCTCTGGTTTAAAGGGGATCTGATTCATTTCATTCTTGAAATGAATTACTGCATTTGTGGTACAAATGTTATTATGAATGCATGATTGATTATTCTCGTTCCGAGTCAATCTATGCAGTGAGAAGCCGGGATTGATCCACGGCATGAAATCACAAAGCTTTAAAATCTTCACGTAGTCACTCACGTGACTCCGAAGTGAAATAGTAAGATTAAACGAGAACTTACCTAAGTTTGAAGTTTGATCTTTATTTTATGAGGAGTTACGTAGGTGATTACGTGCCCGCCACGACCCTACCCTCTATCATAAAGGTCAGATGGAAGTTCTTGTATTACTCGTTTTAGTATGAGACTATATTACTTCGGTTCTTGTTTTTTGTGATTTCACACCGCTGCTTTGAAGATTGACGCGCAGGCGCACTGACGGGCTTCTTCACGTAATCACCTACGTAACTCCTCATAAAATAAAGATCAAACTTCAAACTTAGGTAAGTTCTCGTTTAATCTTACTATTAGTAAGTATGCAGATGATACTAAGATAGGTGGTGTTGTGGATAATGAAGTAGATTTTCAAAGTCTAAAGAGAGATTTAGGCCATTTGGAAGAGTGGGCTGAAAGATGGCAGATGGAGTTTAATGCTGATAAATGTGAGGTGCTACATCTCGGCAGGACAAATCAAAATAGGACGTACATGGTAAATGGTAGCGAATTGAGGAATGCAATTGAACAGAGGGATCTAGGAATAACTGTGCATAGTTCCCTGAAGGTGAAATCTCATGTAGATAGGGTGGTAAAGAAAGCTTTTGGTGTGCTGGCCTTTATAAATCAGAGCATTGAATATAGAAGTTGGGATGTAATGTTAAAATTGTACAAGGCATTGGTGAGGTCAATTCTGGAGTATGGAGTACAATTTTGGTCGCCTAATTATAGGAAGGATGTCAACAAAATAGAGGGAGTACAGAGGAGATTTACTAGAATGTTGCCTGGGTTTCAGCAACTAAGTTGCAGAGAAAGGTTGAACAAGTTAGGTCTTTATTCTTTGGAGCGCAGAAGGTTAAGAGGGGACTTGATAGAGGTCTTTAAAATTATGAGCGGGTTAGACAGAGTGGACGTGGATAAGCTTTTCCCATTGAGAGTAGGGAAGATTCAAACAAGGGGACATGACTTGAGAATTAAGGGACAGAAGTTTAGGGGTAACATTAGGGGGAACTTCTTTACTCAGAGAGTGGTAGCTGTGTGGAATGAGCTTCCAGTGGAAGTGGTGAAGGCAGGTTCGATTGTATCTTTTAAAAATAGATTGGATGGGTATATGGACGGGAAAGGAATGGAGGGTTATGGTCCGAGTGCAGGTAGATGGGACTAGGGGGAAGTAATTAAAAAAAAAAAAAAAAAAAAAAAAAAAAAAAAATTTAAAAAAAATAATAATAAAAATAAGCGTGTTCAGCACGGACTTGAAGGGCCGAGATGGCCTGTTTCCGTGCTGTAATGGTTATATGGTTATATGGTTATATGATTAGGGACTGTCAGGGAGATAGTGTCTTACAAATTAAGTTGTTATTTTTGAGGAAGTAACCAAGAAGGTTGACATAGGCAAAGCCATAGACATTGTTCGTATGGATTTCGGCAAGGTATTTCATAAGGTTCTGCATGGTAGGCTTCTTTGGAAGGTTAGTACAGGGAGAACTAACCGACTGGCTAGAAAATGGACTTCATGGAAAGAAGCAGAGGGTGATGGTGGAAGGTTGTTTATGGAAGGAGACCCGTCATTAGTGGTGTGCCTCAGGGACTGGCGCTGAGCCCATAGATAGGATAGATGCACAAAGTCTTTTACCCAGACTAGGGGAATCAAGAACCAGAGGACATTGGATTAAGGTGAGAGGGGAAAGATTTAATAGGAACCAGTGGGGCAACATGTTTACACAAAGGGTGATGGGTATATGGAACAATGAGGTAGTTGAGGCAGGTACAATAACAACATTTAAAAGACATTTTGACAGGTACATGGATAGAAAAGGTTTGGAGGGATTAGACTAAACATGGGCTGGTTAGGCTGGGGAAGATGGGGCATCTTGGTCAGCATGCACAAGTTGGGCCAAAGGTCATTATATCCCTAGGCATTTTGCCAAATGGAGGGATATTATATATATATATATATATAAAATCATAAATAGAGTCAATGGAAGTGTCTTGAGAGCAGTCAGTGTTATGGTGGAAAATGTACTAGCATGTATGAAGGTAGAGAAATCTCCAGGGCCAGATCAGATATATTCAAGGACATTGTGGAAAGCCAGAGTGGAAATTAAATACAGGAGAGGTGCCGGAAGACTGGAGGGTGGCAAATGTTGTGCCTTTATTCAAGAAGACATGCAGGGAAAATGCTGGGAACTATAGGCCGGTGTGCTGAACATCTGCAGTTGGAAAGTTACTGTAGAGAATGTTGAGGGGTAGGACATACAGGCATTTAGACGGACAAGGGGAGATTAGGGATAGTCAGCATGGGTTTGTACTTGGGAGGTCGTGTCTCACAAATCTGATTTGAAGATGTGACAAAAAAGGTCGATGAAGGCAGAGCTGTAGATGTTTATATGGATTTCAGTAAAGCATTCGACAAGGTTCCACATGGTAGGCTGCTCTGGAAGGTTAGATCGCATGGAATCCAAGGAGAGTTAGCTGAATGGATAGAAAATTGGCTTCATGGAAGGAAGCAGAGGGTGATGGTGGAAGGTTGCTTCTCGGACTAGAGGCCTGTGACTAGTGGTGTGTCTCAGGGTTCGGTGCTGGGCCCATTACTGTTTGTCATCCACAGCAATGATTTGAATGAGAACATACAGGGCAAGATTAGCAAGTTTGCAGATGATACAAAAGCAGGTGGTTTTACAGGTAGTGAAGATGGTTGTGAAAGATTGCAGCAGGATCTTGATTGATTGGCCAAGTGGGCGGAGGAATGGTTGATGGAATTGAATACAGAGAAGTGCGAGGTGTTGCATTTTGGGAAGTGAGGGTGAATGGTTCCTTGAAGGTCGAGTCGCAGGTGGATAGGGTGGTCAAAGAGGCATTTGGCACGTTGGCCTTCATCAGTCAGAGTATTGAATATAGAAGTTGGGAGGTCAGATTGCAGTTGTATAAGATATTGGTGAGGCTGCATTTAGAATATTGTATTCAGTTCTGGGCACCATGTTATAGGAAAGATGTTGTCAAGTTGGAAAGGGTACAGAGAAGATTCCCCCTGAGGGGAAAATTTATAGGGAGAGGTTGAATAGGCTGGGACTCTATTCCTTGGGGAGCAGGAGGATGAGCGGTGATCTTATAGAGGTGTATAAAATCATGAGAGGAATAGATCGGATAAATGCATAGAGTCTCTTACCCAGAGTAGGGGAATCGAGGACCAGAGGACATAGGTTCCAGGTGAAGGAGAAAAGACTTAATAGGAATCTAAGGGGTACCTTTTTCACACAAAGGGTGATGGGTGTATGGTACAAGCTGCCAGAAGAAGTAGTTGAGGCAGGGACTATAGCAACGTTTAAGAAACAGTTAGACAGGTACATGGATAGGACAAGTTTGGAGGGTATGGACCAAATGCGGGCACGTGGGACTAGTGTAGCTGGGACATGTTGGCCGGTGTGGGCAAGTTGGGCTGAAGGGCCTGTTTCCACACTATTTCACTCTATGACTCTAAATAATAACTGCAAATTTTTACTGGTGCATTAAAATCCAGCATGAATGAATGTATGAATTAATAAATCAATCTTCACTGACCTTTGAAAGGCAATTGTTGCAAGGAATGTTGGATTGTCTGAGAGAGGATTTTATTGTCTCATTCAGGAGGATACATTTACAGCAGTTGACAATGCAGAAGTGGTGTCTCCATGGTCTCATTTTCCCATTTGGTCAGGGGGAAGAGGTTGCAGCTGTTACTTTACAGATGATTTTTATTTCCAATTGACAAACCTCTTTCAATTACAAGTGTTTGAATACTTACTTCCATTGTCAAATAAAACTTTGGTTCAGAAATGTGTCATTCATGCAAAACAATGAGATGAGCAATGTCTTTTTTGTTGCTGGTCTTTCCCCTCATCAAATAATTGCCATGTAGCAGTATCACATTCACTATTGGGTTTGGGTAATAATATACGTAATTCCGACTCGTTTTCACTGCTGAATGGTGACAAGCATGCAGTAGGAGATAACATACTGGATAACGGAAACAAGGGATATGGGGGAGAAAGCAAGAACAGGGTACTGATTTTGGATGATCAGCCATGGTCATATTGAATGGCCTACTCCTGCACATATTTTCTGTGTTTCTATATTTCTATGTCAATGGCTTGGGCACTTTTTTTCTTCTGGTGTGGAAAGAATTATGGCCATTTACCTTGAAGGGTCTGAAGAAGGGTCTCGACCCGAAACGTCCACTAATCCTTCCCTCCATAGATGCTGCCTCACCCGCTGAGTTTCTCCAGCATTTTTGTCTACCTGCCATGTATCTTGCTCTCATTTGACTCCATTAACTTGCACCATCTTAAATGTCCTAGCTTCCTGGTGCTTATAATTTCATGGACAGAGTGGACAGATGCCTCCCTGCGTGGAAATTCAATGCCACCTTACTGTGTCTATTCTTTGCAGCCTGCACATTATGTTTGTACCCTGGTATAATGAATAGAATTTTCGTCCAGAGCTTCCTCTCAGTTATAGTCCAATATTTGTTTTATTGTTTATTATATAGCTTACAGTGTACTATGTTTACATATTCTGTTGTGGTGTTGCAAGTAAGAATGCCATTGTTCTATCTGAGACGTATAACAATAAAACACTCTTGACTCTATTTGGACACGATCAGGTTTTAGCCAAAGTTAAGTTAAAGTAAGTGCAGATTATCTTCATCTGCCTGAAATTAGTGACAAACGTAGCTATCCACTTTGCACCTAACAAGGACAGAACCAAATACTTTCTAAATGATAACAAAAAGTTGGAGATGTAGAGCCGGTCAGGAAGAATCTACGAAGAAAGAAATAGTGCTATCTACTATTTGTTACAAAGATATGATGATCGATGACTTACTAAACAGTGACAACAGTGAAGGTCTCAAGAGTCTTGGGGTGAGATCCACGGAGGCCGATCATTAAACTGCCATGTGCAGGTACAGAAGATAAAAAAGGGATTAATATTCTTTATATCAAAAAGACTGAAGTATGTATTGGATATTCATATTTATTATTCATATTTTTTTAGCCGTTCAGCACATTGAGTATGCTATCTTTCAAAGCCATGCCATCAAGTCCATTGTCCACCACTTTCCCTGTAACCTATTATCTCACATTCCACTTGGTATTGCTTTATTATTGTTGTTGGTTGATTATTGCCTCGTGGACCAAGGCACGGTGAAAAACTCTGTTTTGTGTGTTATCCTGGTAGATCATACCATACATCAGGTAGTGCAAAAGAGAAGATATAGAGTGTGCAGAATATAGTGTTACTGCTACTGATAAAGTGCAGATTTTAAAAAAAGTGCAAGGGCTGCAATAAGGTGGATTGGAAGATCGGGTATTCATTCCTTGCATATGTGAAGTCTGTTCAAGAGTCCGATAACAGCAGGAAAGAAGGTATTCTTGAATCTGGTGGAATGTGCTTTCCACCTATGTGTCGACCACCTGACGGAAGAGGGTAGAGAAGGGAATGACCAGAGTGTGAGTAGTCCTTGTTTATGTTGTCTGCTTTCCTGAGGCAGCATGAAGTATAGACAACATCCCACTGACACTCCATCCATGCACGCATACCAGGGGGCAAGCTACCAACCAGCACGGTGTAAGGAAAGCAGAGCACTCAAGAAATACCCGCAAGCACATTTGGAAAGTGTTGAAATCATTGGGCAAAGTCAGCATGGATTTACGAAAGGTAAATCATGTCTGACGAATCTTATAGAATTTTTCGAGGATGTAACTAGTAGAGTGGATAAGGGAGAACCAGTGGATGTGTTATATCTGGACTTTCAGAAGGCTTTCGATAAGGTCCCACATGAGAGATTAGTATACAAACTTAAAGCACACGGTATTGGGGGTTCAGTATTGATGTGGATAGAGAACTGGCTGGCAAACAGGAAGCAAAGAGTAGGAGTAAACGGGTCCTTTTCAGAATGGCAGGCAGTGACTAGTGGGTACCGCAAGGCTCAGTGCTGGGATCCCAGCTATTTACAATATAGATTAATGATTTGGACGAGGGAATTGAATGCAACATCTCCAAGTTTGCGGATGACACGAAGCTGGGAGGCAGTGTTAGCTGTGAGGAGGATGCTAGGAGGCTGCAAGGTGACTTGGATAGGCTGGGTGAGTGGGCAAATGCATGGCAGATGCAGTATAATGTGGATAAATGTGAGGTTATCCACTTTGGTGGCAAAAACAGGAAAGTAGACTATTATCTGAATGGTGGCCGATTAGGAAAAGGGGAGATGCAACGAGACCTGGGTGTCATGGTACACCAGTCATTGAAAGTAGGCATGCAGGTGCAGCAGGCAGTGAAGAAAGCGAATGGCATGTTAGCATTCATAGCAAAAGGATTTGAGTATAGGAGCAGAGAGGTTCTACAGCAGTTGTACAGGGTCTTGGTAAGACAAGACCTGGAGTATTGTGTACAGTTTTGGTCTCCAAATCTGAGGAAAAACATTCTTGCCATAGAGGGAGTACAGAGAAGGTTCACCAGACTGATTCCTGGGATGTCAGGACTTTCATATGAAGAAAGACTGGATAGACTCGGCTTGTACTCGCTAGAATTTAGAAGATTGAGGGGGGATCTTATAGAAACTTACAAAATTCTTAAGGGGTTGGACAGGCTAGATGCAGGAAGATTGTTCCTGATGTTGGGGAAGTCCAGAACAAGAGGTCACAGTTTAAGGATAGGGGGGAAATCTTTTAGGACCGAGATGAGAAAAACAATTTTTACACAGAGTGGTGAATCTCTGGAATTCTCTGCCACAGAAGGTAGTTGAGGCCAGTTCATTGGCTATATTTAAGAGGGAGTTAGATGTGGCCCTTGTGGCTAAAGGGATCAGGGGGTATGGAGAGAAGGCAGGTACAGGATACTGAGTTGGATGATCAGCCATGATCATATTGAATGGCGGTGCAGGCTCGATGGGCCGAATGGCCTACTCCTGCACCTATTTTCTATGTTTCTATGTTTCTAAGGGACAGGGAGAATATGCAAACTCCACACAGGCAGCACTGGAATTCAGAATCAGACAGCCCATGTTCAACCCCACCTGTCACGTTGAGACATCCTGTGGCAATAAATACTAAACAATAAGCAATTAGAGCCACAAAGTCACAGCACGAAGACAGGCCCTTCAGCCCAACTTTTCCATACCGACCAAGATACCCCATCTAAGGTTGTCCCATTTGACCGTGTATAGCCTATATCCCTCCAAACCTTTCCTATCTATGCTTTTTTTAAATGCTGCTATAGTATCTGCCTTAACTTCTTCCTTCGGCAGGTCACGCCATATATCCACCATAGACAAACCAGAGTGAAAAACGTTCTCGTTTTCCCTGGTATTTTCTGATCTCGAGCACTATGATGTGAAAACATTACTGACTAACCATAATTGGTTTTTAAAAGTTTGTATTTGCAGAGACATTTCCATGCAGTTCCACTTCAGCAGCCGAATGCACAATGGCCACAGATAGACGAGAGATTGTAATCTAGCTTAAGCATTGATTCTGCCATGCAATGGTACGATCAGGAGACATTGGCTTGATTTGAATGCCAATGATTGAGAATGGCACCATTAAATGAGCTCTTGGGGACAAGCATGTTCCAGAGAAGCTGCAGGTCGCACAATATCTTTTTAGTAAATTACATGTTATTTCCGGGCCGCGGAGTTTGAGCCGGCCCGTCGCGGAGCACGGATTCGGCCGCTGGACTGGCTTACCGTCGCCCGGCGGGGCCACAGCATCAGAAGCCTGGATCGCCTCAGTGCAGAGGGAGAAGAAAGCGGGAAGAGACAGAGACTTTAAGACTTTTGCCTCCATCACAGTGAGGAGGTGCCTGGTGAACTCACTGTGGTGGATGTTAATTTGTGTTTATTGTGTGTTTTGTCATTTATTGTTATATGTATGACTGCAGGCAACGAAATTTCGTTCAGACCGAAAGGTCTGAATGACAAATAAAGGAATCTCATCTCTCATCTCTCTTCTCTTTTGGGTTGCATTGATAGATGGTAAATAGACTACTGGTTAGAAACATAGACACATTGAAAATAGGTGCAGGAGTAGGCCATTCGGCCCTTCGAGCTAGCACCGCCATTCAATATGATCATGGCTGATCATCCAAAATCAGTACCCCTTTTCTGGCTTTTTCCCCATATCCCTTGATTCCCTTGAGCTAAATCTAACTCTCTCTTGAAAACATCCAGTGAATTGGCCTCCACTGCCGTCTGTGGCAGAGAATTCCACAGATTCACATCTCTCGGTGAAAAGGTTTTTCCTCATCTCAGACCTAAATTGCCTACCCCTTATTCTTAAACCCCTGGTTTTGGACTCGCCCAACAATGGGAACATTTTACCTGCATCTGCCCTGTCCAATCCTTTAAGAATTTTATATGTTTCTATAAGATCCTCTCTCATCCTTCTAAATACAAGCCCAGTCGACCCATTCTTTCATCATATGTCAGTCCCGCCATCCCGGGAATTAACCTGGTGAACCTACACTGCACTCCCTCAATAGTAATAATGTCCTTCCTCAAATTAGGAGACCAAAATTGCACACAATACTCCAGGTGCGGTCTCACCAGGGCCCTATACAGCTCCTTGCTCCTAAACTCAACTCTTCTCGCAATGAAGGCTAACATGCCATTGGCTTTCTTTGCTGCCTGCTGTACCTGCATATCAGTGACTGATGTACAAGCACACCCAGGTCTCGTTGCACCTCCTCTTCTCTTAATATGACACCATTCAGATAATAATCTGCCTTCCTGTTCTTGCCACCAAAGTGGATAACCTCACATTTATCCACATTTTACTGCATCTGCCAAGTTTCTGCCCACTCACCCAACTTATCCAAGTCACCCTGTAGCCTCATGGCATCCTCATCGCAGCTCACGCTGCCACCCAGCTTTGTGTCTCCCGCAAACTTAGAGATGTTACATTTAATTCCCTCATCTAAATCGTTAATATATATTGTAAACAACTGGGGTCCCAGCACCGAGCCTTGTGGCACCCCACTAGTTACTGCCTGCCATTCTGAAAAGGACCCATTAATTCCTATTCTTTGCTTCCTGTTCCCAACCCCCAATACCAAATGTCTAGTACAGATTGAATATTGCTCAAAAGGACACCAATATTAGGCATTATTGAATGGCGGAGACTTGATGGGCAGATTGGCCTATACTCCTATCACTTATGATACTCCTATCACTTATAATACTCCTATCACTTATGACCTTAAAGTGCTGGAGTAACTCAGCAGGTCAGGCAGCATCTCTGGAGAACATAGATAGGTCAAGATCATTTTGGGTCAAGATCCTGATTGTAGCTGGGAAGAAGAGATCTGGAAAAGGGGAGAGGCAGGACAAAGCCTGGCAGGTAATATGTCGACAGGCGAGAGGGGTGGGGTTGGGGGATGGTTTGACAGGCAGATGGTTCAAACGAAGAGCCAGTGATAAGAACAGTGGTGTGAGACAGGTTTGAGGAGATGCACATTGTGAGATCGTGAATCCGGGGGGAGGGAGGTGCTTGAAATAGGTGGGAGTCTAAGGGAGGGAAAGGGGGGGGGGGTAAAGAAAAGGGGGGGGAGGGTTGTTGGGGAGAAAAGAAGGGGGAGAATAGTGTATTTGGAGGTTACCTAAAATTGGAGAATTAAATATTCATACCGTTGGGTTGTAAGCTACCAAAGTTTGTATTTTAAATTATAATTTGTAATGTTCGTGACAGTAGAGCAGATTGAGTGTAATTCATTCATTGTAAATTGTATATTTCTGCAAAATGGTGGAATTGTGATTTAACTGTGATTTTATATCTTTAATCTGTAGCCAGTGTATGGACAATGTTCTATGTTGACAGAAACAGATGAATTGTATATCTATGTTATTCCAAGTGTCAAATGCAGTCATCTGTTGTGCCTCGGGACTTTCCATTGTTATCTCTTTATTCTCTCTATTTCTCCTTTTATTTTCCATATCTTTATTTTCTCCCTCTCCATCTCTCGTTCTTTGCAGGTCATTTGTCCTCCCTGAGTTGCCCTTTAAATACCTATAGAATTTATAGTTATATTGGTATCCTCTAAATTCCCTCAATCATTCTTCTTTCTGTGTTAGTCACAACACAGAGTAGTGGTAAAAGCAAGATAACAGCACAGATTGTGAACAGCTAGTTACCATCGCTATTCCACAAGTTAGATAGAGTCATAGTGAGTCATAAAATCATACAGTGTGGAAACAGGCCCTTCAGCCCAACATGCCCACACCGACCAATATGTCCCATCTATACTAGCCTCACCTGCCTATGTCCCACCACCCATACCCCTCTAACCTATGTACTTATCCAAATGTTTTTTAAACATTGTGATAGTCCCTGCTTCAACGACCTCCTCTGGCAGCTCGTTCCATACACCCACCACTCTTTGCAGAAACCCCTCAGCTCTTTCCCCCCTCACCTTAAACCTATGAATTGAATTGAATTATTTATTAAAGCAGAAGGATTGAAAATGCTGGCTTCCTGTTCACAGTGCCAGTTTCGTTGGAAAGGATTCATTTGCTTGACTCAAACCACACGTGTAAAATGACATGAACTCACCCTAGACTGAAGTTGAGTCAATGGGCACCAACTCAGATTAAGTGAGGGGAAACTGCTTGACCCATTGCTAATCAGGAAATTGTAAGTTAGCATGCGAGACAGAGGTGGCGAGGGTGTAATTATCTTGGTGCCGGTGTCTATGGAGACAGACACTGAGTAGGAAGTGAAGTTATGTGTAAGCATTTCATCCCCAACATCTGTCACCATTTCAAATTTTTAAATGATAGGAGGCAAAGAAGGAAATTGCGGCTCAACTCAAGGGTAGCTTTTACATCAAAGCAATTGGTACTGGAAGATATAAAAAAAGGAGTAATAATCTTTATATCTAAAAAACTGAAGTAGGTATTGTATATTCATATTTATTTTTCATATATTTTTAGCCATTCAGCCCATTGAGTCTATGCTATCTTTCAAAGCAATGTCATCAAGTCCATTGTCCACCACTTTCCCTGTAACATATTTTCTCACACATTCCACTTGGTATTGGTTTATTATTGTTGTTAGTTGATTATTGTCTCGTGGACCAAGGCAAGTAAGTAAGTAAGTACGTTTATTGGCCAAGTATTCACATACAAGGGATTTGCCTTGGTGCTCCACCCATAAGTTAGCATGACATACAGTGACAGTTACGAATAACTCAGAAAACACTAAACATTAAAATTAATAAAACATTAATGATAAAACACCATTGATCAAGCAAGTGAACCAACAAAATACCAGATCAAAGGGAGGCTACAGATTTTTGGCTGTTGAGTAGAGCAACTACTCGTGGATAAAAATTGTTTTTATGTCTGGCTGTGGCAGCTTTGACAGTCCGGAGCCGCCTTCCAGAGGGAAGTAATTCAAAGAGTTTGTGGCCAGGGTGAGAGGGGTCAGAGATGATCTTGCCCGCTCGCTTCCTGGCCCTTGCAGTGTACAGTTCATCAATGGAGGGAAGGTTGCAGCCAATAACCTTCTCAGCTGATCAGGCGATTCGCTGCAGCCTCTAGGTGTCGTGCTTGGTGGCTTAGCCAAACCAGACCATGATGGAGAAGGTGAGAACAGACTCTACGATGGCCGTGTAAAATTGGACCATCATTGCCTGTGGCAGATTGTGCTTCCTCAGCTGCCGTAGGAAGTACATCCTCTGTTGTGCCTTTTTGAGTCGGTGGTAGCCCCCCACTTAAGGTCCTTGGAGATGATGGTTCCCAGGAACTTAAAAGACTCCACAGATGTGACTGTGGTGTTGTTGATGGTGAGTGGTGTGAGGGGAGGGGGAGCTCTCCTAAAGTCTACAATCAATTCCACTGTCTTATGAGCACTGAGCTCCAGGTTGTTGCGATGGCACCAGGACGCCAGCTATGACACTGTAGCACGGTGAAAAACACTGTTTTGTGTGTTATCCTGGTATATCATACCATACATCAGGTAGTGCAAAAGGGAAGATATAGAGTGTGCAGAATATAGTGTTACTGCTACAGATGAAGTGCAGATAAAAAAAAGTGCAAGGGCTGCAATAAGGTGGATTGGAAGATCAAGTATTCATCCTCAGCATATGAGCCCGATAACAGCAGGAAAGAAGATATTCTTGAATCTGGTGGAATGTGCTTTCAACCTTTGTGTCCATCGCCTGATGGAAGAGGGGAGAAGAGGGAATGACCAGAGTGTGAGTAGTCCTTGTTTATGTTGGCTGCTTTGCTGAGGCAGCGTGAAGTGTAGACAACATCCCACTGACGCTGCATCCATGCATGAACTATTGCTCACTAAAGCTGTGTCTTAGCAATAGCAATTGATGATGTATTGATGGTGATGGGATCAATAGTGTAAGCAGAACAATTTATACATTAGAGTCATTACAGTCACATTTGGGTGAATCAAATTGGCAGGGGTGCTGAGGAAGAGGATTTCATGGAATGTATGCGGGATAGTTTTCTAAACCAACATGTAGAGGAACCAACGAGAGAGCAGGCTATTCTAGACTGGGTATTGAGTAATGAGGAAGGGTTAGTTAGCAGTCTTGTTGTGCGTGGCCCCTTGGGCAAGAGTGACCATAATATGGTTGAATTCTTCATTAGGATGGAGAGTGACATTGTTAATTCAGAAACAAGGGTTCGGAACTTAAAGAAAGATAACTTTGAGGGTATGAAACGTGAATAAGCCAAGATAGATTGGCAATTGATTCTTAAAGGGTTGACGGTGGATATGCAATGGAAGGCATTTAAAGGCTGTATGGATGAACTACAACAATTGTTCATCCCAGTTTGGCAAAAGAATAAATCAGGGAAGGTAGTGCATCCGTGGATAACAAGGGAAATCAGGGATAGTATCAAAACAAAAGATGAAGCATACAAATTAGCCAGAAAAGGCAGCCTACCAGAGGACTGGGAGAAATTCAGAGTCCAGCAGAGGAGGACAAAGGGTTTAATTAGGAAAGGGAAAATAAATTATGAAAGAAAACTGGCAGGGAACATAAAAACTGACTGCAAAGGTTTTTATAGATATGTCAAGAGTAAAAGATTAGTTAAAACAAATGTAGGTCCCTTGCAGTTAGAAACAGGTGAATTGATCATGGGGAACAAGGACATGGCAGACCAATTGAATAACTACTTTGGTTCTGTCTTCACTAAGGAAGACTTAATTAATCTGCTGGAAATAGCAGGGGACCGGGGTTCAAATGAGATGGAGGAACTGATTGAAATCCAGGTTAGCCGGGAAGTGGTGTTGGGTAAATTGAATGGATTAAAGGCCGATAAATCCCCAGGGCCAGATAGGCTGCATCCCAGAGTACTTAAGGATGTAGCCCCAGAAATAGTGGGGCTAACTCTTTAGATTCTGGAGTAGTTCCTGATGATTGGAGGGTAGCTAATGTAACCCCACTTTTTAAAAAGGGAGGGAGAGAGAAAACGGGGAATTACAGACCAGTTAGTCTAATATCGGTAGTGGGAAAACTGCTAGAGTCAGTTATTAAAGATGGGATAGCAACACATTTGGAAAATGGTGAAATCATTGGACAAAGTCAGCATGGATTTATGAAAGGTAAATCATGTCTGACGAATCTTATAGAATTTTTCGAGGATGTAACTAGTAGAGTGGATAAGGGAGAACCAGTGGATGTGTTATACCTGGACTTTCAGAAGGCTTTTGACAAGGTCCCACATAAGAGATTAATATACAAACTTAAAGCACACGGTATTGGGGGTTCAGTATTGATGTGGATAGGGAACGGGCTGACAGACAGGAAGCAAAGAGTAGGAGTAAACGGGTCCTTTTCAGAATGGCAGGCAGTGACTAGTGGGGTACCGCAAGGCTCAGTGCTGGGACCTGAGCTATTTACAATATATATTAATGATTTGGACGAGGGAATTGAATGCAACATCTCCAAGTTTGCGGATGACACGAAGCTGGGGGGCAGTGTTAGCTGTGAGGAGGGTGCTAGGAGGCTGCAAGATGACTTGGATAGGCTGGGTGAGTAGGCAAATGCATGGCAGATGCAGTATAATGTGGATAAATGTGAGGTTATCCACTTTGGTGGCAAAAACAGGATAGTAGACTATTACCTGAATGGTGGCCGATTAGGAAAAGGGGAGATGCAACGAGACCTGGGTGTCATGGTACACCAGTCATTGAGAGTGGGCATGCAGGTGCAGCAGGCAGTGAAGAAAGCGAATGGTATGTTAGCATTCATAGCAAAAGGATTTGAGTATAGGAGCAGGGAGGTTCTACTGCAGATGTACAGGGTCTTCGTGAGACCACACCTGGAGTATTGCGTACAGTTTTGGTCTCCTAATCTGAGGAAGGACATTCTTGCCATAGTGGGAGTACAGAAAAGGTTCACCAGACTGATTCCTGGGATGTCAGGACTTTCATATGAAGAAAGACTGGATAGACTCGGCTTGTTCTCGCTGGAATTTAGAAGACTGAGGGGGGATCTTATAGAAACTTACAAAATTCTTAAGGGGTTGGACAGGCTAGATGCAGGAAGATTATTCCCGATGTTGGGGGAGTCCAGAACAAGGGGTCACAGTTTAAGGATAAAGGGGAAATCTTTTAGGACTGAGATAAGAAAAACATTTTTCACACAGAGAGTGGTGAATCTCTGGAATGTTCTGCCACAGAAGGTAGTTGAGGTCAGTTCATTGGCTATATTTAAGAGGGAGTTAGATGTGGCCCTTGTAGCTAAAGGGATCAGGGGGTATGGAGAGAAAGCAGGTACAGGATACTGAGTTGGATGATCAGCCATGGTCATATTGAATGGCGGTGCAGGCTCAAAGGGCCGAATGGCCTACTCCTGCGCCTATTTTCTATGTTTCTATGTTTCTATGTCATAGAGTGATACAGCGCGGAAACAGGCCCTTCAGCCTAACTTGCCAACACCAACCATCATGTCCCATCTACACTGGTCCCCCCTGCCTGCATTTGGCGCACATCCCTCTCCACCTGTCCAAACCATGTACCTGTCAAAATGTTACTTAAACATTGCAATAGTACCTGCCTTGACTACCTCCTCTAGCAGCTTGCTCCAGACACCTACCAATTTTTACATAAAAACATTATCCCTCCGGTTCCCCCCTCACCTTAAACCTATGTTCAATGTCCTCTGTTTACACACACTAGGGACAATTTATATTTATAGAAAGCCTGTACGTCTTTGGAGTGTGGGAGGAAGCCAAAGATCTCTGAGAAAACCCAAGTCAAGGCAAGAGAGTCAAGAGTGTTTTATTGTGATATGTCCCGGACGGGACAATGAAATTCTTACTTGCGAGGAGAACGTACAAACTCCATACAGACAGTGCCCATAGTCAGGATTGAACCCGGGTCTCTGCCACTAAAAGCGCTGCAAGGCAGCAACTCTACCGTTGCACCACCATGCAGCCTTCTGGTTCTCAACCTCAAAACATAAAACAAGCTAAAGAACACTAAAACATACATTTTACACATGGAAACAAACAACAAAAGAAGGAAGGGACAGACAGACTGTTGGCGAGGAAGCCATTGATGGCGCCACCCAGTGATGTCCTCTGGTTGTCGGGTTTACTTATCACCCTTATTTTAAGTACGGCCATTTTATTCCCCGTCTTTTCTGAAGTGTCCGATGATCATGGTGGGCCAGGGAGACAATTTCTAAGCCATATGACTCTAGAGCCTATGGCTCTAGTAGAACTACAACAGTACTATGCAACATACACGCCACATGCAATGACTGTGTGATTGGAGCTCATGGTGAAGACACATGGTTAGTTACATTCTGACCCAGTGATGAAGACAAAGCCACTTCAGAGTCAGGAGTGATCTGGTAACAGAAAAAACGTTATCAGAAGGATGCCTTGGAGAATGGACCAAAGACTCTCAAATAAAGTACCACAGGAAGTGAATGGGATGGAGGGTGAAGGCATATGAGAATATTCTTTGAAAAAAACTGTTAGAAACTATATTTGTGTAATTATAGCGGGGTGTGTGTGTGGACGAGGCATAATATTTGTGTTCTTATTGGAATGAATGTGATTTTGTAGGTTATGTTAGAAAATGCTTCTGGTTCAGTTCTCTATCCATTAATGGTTCACAGGCTATACAACTAGAAAGCATCGTTCCCGCGGCTGACTCCTTTCTCTAACAACATTAACTGGTACATTGTTTGCTCTGAGTCATTGAATAAGGTGCAGAAAACACAGCTGATAATTTCTTCACAACCTCAAGGTGTCTCAAAAGGTTTCACAACATGTTGAGAGGATGTTTCCACTAGTGGGAGAGTCTAGGACCAGAGGCCATAGCCTTAGAATGAAAGGACATTCCTTTAGAAAGGAGGTGAGGATGAATTCCTTTAGTCAGAGAATGGTGAATCTGTGGAATTCATTGCCACAGAAGGCTGTGGAGGCCAAGACGATGGATATTTTTAAGGCGGAGATTGACAAATTCTTGATTTGGGTTTGGGGGAGAAGGCTGGAGAATGAGATTGAGAAGAAAAGATAGATCAGCCATGATTGAATGGGCGAAGTAGATTTGATGGGCCAAATGGCCTAATTCTGCTCCTTCATGAACCAATGAATTAAATATTATTTACTTCAAATAGTTGAAGTAAATAATATTTACTTCAACACTGAAGAGTGCCAAAAGTGGAAATAACCAAGGGCAAAGGAGAGAAAACAATTGTTGCTCCAGCATTTTGAGTCAATCTTTGGTTTAAACCAGCATCTGCAGTTCCTTCCTACACATTTTGTCTCCTCCACTGCAAAGCGACTTTGAGTCCTGAAAAGCGCTATATAAATAAAATCTATTATTATTATTATTATTAATAAAATCTCCTCAAGAAGTTCTCGCTGCTCCCCCTTTGTGATTCCTCCTCCTCTCCAGCTCCCCCCTCTGTCTCGTTTTCACACCTCACACATCCTTATCTCTGTATCTCCCTCTCCCCTGACTCAGTCTGAAGAAGGGTCCTGACCCAAAATGTCACCCATTCCTTCTATCCTGAGATGCTGCCTGTCCCGCCGAGTTACTCCAGCATTTTGTGTCTATCTCTGGTTTAAACCAGTATCAGCAGTCCCTTCCTACACAAAATGAAATAAACACAGTTGCTGTAATGTGTGATCAATTCACTTTGTCACATTCATACCAGGGAGTGAAGGTTGATTATCTACCCTGGTCCATGTACTTTGTTGATTACTTGTAATAGATTTAATGCGGGACATATCAGAATGTGAATGGGCTGCAGACTCACTGTTTATACTATATCAGGTTGAGAACCTTGCTTCTTAATATACAAATAGATGAAATATTTTTGGCTGGAAATCATATCGTCCAGTATAAAATTGTTGAAAATAACATTTTGCTTAATTATTGGGGGCAGTAACAAAAGGACAGTCAGAACCGTTTCCCCCGATGTGGAAACATGAGACTAGAGGGCGCGGCTTTAAGGTGAGAGGGGCAAAGTTTGAAGGAGATGTGCGGGACAAGTTTTTTACACAAAGAGTAATCAGGGCAGGTGGTGGAGGCAGATACTATAGTGGCATTTAAGAGGTGTAGGTGTATTACTGTCACTTACCTAGGTAGAGTGAAAAGCTTTGTTTTGCACGCAATCCAAGCAGATCAGATATATCAAACATAGATACAATCAGTTCAAACTCAAGCCCAATAGACAGAGAGCAAAGGGAAAGATACAGAGTGCGGAATATACAGTAGTTCTCAGCATTGTAGCAGCATTCCCAGCTGTTATCAGGCCGCTGAATCATCCTACCAGAGAGCAGTCCTGAACTACTATCTACCTCATTGGAGACCCTTGGACTATCTATGATCGGACTTTACTGGCTTTAACTTTTACTTGCACTGAATGCTATTGGAGAGATACGTTTTTTTGCCTTCCATCACAGCGCTGTGATGGATGTATGTGTAAATTGTGTTGTGTCTCGGGTCTTCTTCGTTTTGTGATGTATGGCTGCAGAAACGACATTTCGTTTGGACCTCAAGGGGTCCAAACGACAAATTTGTCCAAAAGGCAAATAAACAAATTGTTATCATATATCTATATACTGTAAATGGCTTGATCGTAATCATGTATTGTCCTTCCTCTGACTGGATAGCATGCAACAAAAGCTTTTCACTGTACCTCGGTACAGGTGACAATAAACTAAACTGAACTGAACTGCATTATAGGGCATCAGTTTGTGAGACAAAGTCCAATGTCCTCAATGGGATAGAGATGAGTCAAACAGTACCATAGTTTATGACCATTCAGAAGCCTGATAACGAAGGGGAAGGAGCTAATCCTGAGTCTGTGGTGTGCTCGATCAAGCTCCTTTCCTTCTGTCGGATGAGAGCAGCGAGAAGAGAGAATGACGGGGGTGTGACAAGTCTTTGATTATGTTTGCTGCTTTTCTGAGGCAGTGTGAAATGTGGATGAATTTCCACAATGGCAGCAAGTCTGACCTGTGGACAGGGCTACTTCCAAGACTCTGCAATTTCTTGCGGTCTTGGGCCAAGCCCTTTCCCAAACCAAGCTGTGAAGAAACCCAACAGTAGTCTTTCTATGGTGCATCAGTAAAAGTCTATAAGAGTCACTGGAGCCATGCTGAATTCCTTCAATCTCCTCTGGAAGACGAGGCATTGGTTTGTATCAACGTGATGTGTCCACTACAGATCATTGGTAATATTAATGATAAAGAACTTGAAGCTCTCAACCATTTCCACTTCCACAGCATTGATGCTGATTGGGGCATGTACTCCACCATGCTTCCTGAATTCAATAAATAGCTGCTTCATCTTGTTGACATTGAAGGACAGGTTATTGTCAGGCACCATGTTACTGTTCTCTATCTCCTTCCTGTACTCCCTCTCAACATTGTCTGTGATTTGGCCCATCGCTGTGGCATCATCACCAAACTTATAGGTGGATGTAGAGCCAGATTTGTTTTGGATAGGCACATAAATGTACAGGGAATGGAGGGATATGGATCACATGCAGGCAGGGGAGATTACTTTAACTCGGCATCATGTTTGGCTTCTTCTTTTTTCGTGTGGCGTGCACAGCCTAAAGTTGTTGGACAACTTGTTCTATTTGATCTTCCATTTGTGCACGTCGAGTTGATTGCATTAGTCGAAACAGGGCGGACCACGTGAAGGTTGCAATCTTCCACCCCATCATGTTTGGCATGGACATTGTGCACCAATGGGCCTGTTCCTGTGTTTGCGCTGTTCTATGTTCTGTGGACGTCAGCATATTTCTATGTATTAATGTTTTTCCCCATATTTTGTGCAAAACCTTCAAGGTAAATTGGTCATTTAATGTAGAACGTGAACTTTTGATACTGCCCCAGAAATGAATGGATTAGTAAGCATATTTATGTTGGTTTAATATTCTGTTTGCAATTCAGCAGCCAAAAACTTTTTTTTAAGGTGTTTAAGGGAAATGAAATATAATATTTATTTCTAAGTACTGTTGACATGCGGCCACCAGTTGACATGATGCGTAACCAGATTCTTTCATTGGCTGATAGAGGCATATTTTCAAATGCAGCAAAGTTCGTTGTGTGAAGTTCGTAGGTTCATCAGTCAAAGGAGCAGAATTAGGCCATTCGACCCATCTAGTCCACTTCGACATTCAATCATGGCTCATCTATCGGTCCCTTTCAACCCCATTCTCCTGCCTTCTCCCAATAATCTTTGACACCCTTACCAATCAAGAACTTGTCAATCTCCACTTTAAAATACCCACTGACTTGGCCTCCACAGCCGACTGTGGCAATGAATTCCACAGATTCACACCCCTCTGACTAAAGAAATTCCTCCTCATCTCTTCTAAAGGTACGTCCTTTTATTCTGAGTGAACAGAGAGCAATGACTGCAAACATGAACCGCTCTCCTCAATAAGGCCACCCCTCGGCCTCCTATGCTCCAAATTAAACGTCCCAGCCTCCCCCTATAACTCAAAGCAACTTTGAACCAACCATTCACGGATGAGGGGGGATGTTATAGAAACATATAAAATTATAAAAGGACTGGACAAGCTAGATGCAGGAAAAATGTTCCCAATGTTGGGCGAGTCCAAAACCAGGGGCCACAGTCTTAGAATAAAGGGGAGGCCATTTAAGACTGAGGTGAGAAAAAACTTTTTCAAAAAAGAGTTGTGAATTTGTGGAATTCCCTGCCACAGAGGGCAGTGGAGGCCAAATCACTGGATGGATTTAAGGGAGAGTTAGATAGAGCTCCAGGGGCTAGTGGAATCAAGGGATATGGGGAGAAGGCAGGCATGGGTTATTGATTGGGGACGATCAGCCATGATCACAATGAATGGGCTCCTCCTGCACCTATTTTCTATGTTTCTATGTTTCTATGGACTTGTATACCAAGGTCTCTCTGTCCAACAACACATGTCAAGGACCTGCCACTCACCATGTCTGCCCAGCCTGGTTCATTTAACAAAATACAACAATTCACACATGGCCATCTGCCATGCCACCAATTTCGATGCCATCTGCAAACTTACAAATCAAGCAATCTACATTCTCATCCAATTCGGTATCTGTATTGGTTTATTATTGCCATGTTCCAGGCGACATTGCAAAGCTTTGTTTACCTGCTATCCAGTCAATTCATTAATAAATATGACAAACTACAGAAGGCCCAGCATTGAAATTGTTGAAATAGTGGAACGGTTGAATTCGATATTGAGATACGAAGAACCTAACATTTCCACTCAGAATATGAAATCCTCTCACTCAATGTTAACATTAACATGAACATTAACACAGTGCAGGAGGGTACAGACTGATCGCGATCGTGGGGTTAAAATGATAGTGACTCAATAAACCCTCTCATGAAATGTCCCCGTTAATCTAATGAACGGATACTTTAGAGTTATACAGCATGGAAACAGGCCCTTCAGCCCAGCTCATCAATGCTAGCCAACAAGCCTTCTTGAGCTAGTATAATTTGCTATATCTAACCCATATCTTCTAAACCTTTCCTGTCCATTGAGCTGTAAAGATGTCTTTTAAATGTTATAAATTTTACTCTCCTATACAACTTCCACTGGCAGATTGCTCCATATCCCTGTGAACTCTCTGTGTGAAAATGTTACCCCTCAGATCCCCTTTACATTTTTCCCGTCTCACCATAAACCTATACCTTCTAACTTTAGACTCCCTTATCCTGAGGAACAGACTATGACCATCCACAGTGCAGCAGCATCTATGGAGCGAAGGAAATAGGCAATGTTTCGGGCCGAAACCCCTTCTTCAGACTATCTATCTATCTGTTATATATGTGTGTTATATATTATATACACATATATATATATATAGGCTTCACACAGAGATACACACACATGCATAAATATGGCTTTGTTCCCACAGTCTGATGAAGGGTCTCGACCCGAAACATCACCTATTCCTAAATTATTTCAGTATTTTGTACCTATCTTCGGTGTAAACCAGCATCTGCAGTTTTTTTCTTACACGAATACACACACACACACTTATTTGTTTCTTTATTTATTTACATGAAGGCTATCTAGGCTAAATTTCAACAACCATTGGCCTCACTATATCAGAGTATTCTCTTTGTTTCAATCTATCCCTGCCCCATCCTCTCTGCAGTTTTAAAACTAATTAAATGTTTTTCTTTTCCCCACTTTGGACGATAGGTCTTATTAGACCTGAACGGCTACAAATGCTGCCTGACCGGCGAAGTGTTTCCGGCATTTGTCAGTTTTCACAGCGATGGAAGAGTGCGTGATGTTAACGGACATGGCACTGAGAAAATAATGATGTCAAGTTCACACTTGACCAAGCTCACCCGATCTTGGCACCAGTTCCAGATGTTAGGCAGGCGGACTCCACAGGATTAAACGGGCTGGTTATATCTTTGTCAAACCTAATCTCCTGATTCATGCTGGATGTTCCATATAACTTTATTCTCATTGTACTCTCTTTTTTTTGTGTACTCGCTGGAGCGTTTCCGACGATGGGTGGGAGCCAATCGCATTGCTGTGGTTTGGACACAGGCCAAGCCTGGTAAAGCCACAGATATTTCTTAAAATCGGACGGGTTTTCACGACAATTGAGATAAAAGTTGTGCGATTACCTCTGGGTTGTTATTTCTGGTTCAGATCTAATTAGTTGAATTTCAATTCCCCCAGCTGTTGTGTTGTGGGACTTGTGCATTGATCTCGATTGCTAATCTCAGTAACCTAACCATTGCCCTCGAGTGCGATATTAATCAAATTTCCCCAGCCTGTTACCGCACCGATTTTTTTCTTCATCCATGTATCCATTTTAATCTTGAATGCTGATGTAGTTGCTACCTCAACCAAATAACCTTGAAATTGATTTCCGCAGCCTCATGCCATTCTGTATGAAGTTTCCCCTGCCCTCAGTTTTAAATCTCTTACTGTTCGTGCGATTATCACCATCATGTACTGCCAACTGTTGACAGTAATCTGGGAAGGACAAAGCATCCTTCTCTCAGGGGAGCACAGTTCAGTGGAAGCAGATTATTTTATCCAGTGTGACCAATTGATCATGACGCATTTCAAATAGTGGGTGTAACTTTTCGACAATCTGTTACCGAAAGGTCATCAACAGATTGGAAAGTGGGATTTGGAGATGTGAGCCTTAATGACAGAAACTATGCAGAAATTCATCTGTTGCTCTATACATGCCTCTGTGATTCATTTGGTCGATTTATTGGAGTTCAATGTATTAAAGCACATTTATTACCTCCAACGGCAGCATGGTGGCACCGCGTGCCTTTAGAGTTTAATGGTCAATATTCAGGAAGTGGTAACTAGCAGATCCAATATTATATTTCCTTTTTCCTCTTTTACTTATTTGATACAGTGTTCTCCCCGTGACCTGCGTCTCTGGGAGCTCTGGTTTCCTCCCACACTCAAAGACATTCAGGTTAATAGCTTAATTGGCTTTGGTAAAATTGTAAATCATCCCAAGTGTGTGTAGAATAGTGTTAGTGTGCGGGGATCGCTGGTTAGCAGTGACTCGGTGGGCCGAAGGGCCGAAGGGCCTGTTTCTCTGCTGTATCTCTAAACTATTCTGAACGAAAACTAGCACTCAATTTTTTTTTAACAATAGTGTTTACACTTGGGGGAAGAAAAGAATCGAGAGAGAGAATGATTAACTGAATTGTTTGTATATTAACTGAATTGTTTGTATATTAACTGAATTGTTTGTGTAGATATAAGCTGATTATTAATTTGGATTGTGATCTGAGGACAAAATATAAAGCTGCAGGTAGTAACTCTTAAGCAAGACATCATACGAAATAATGAAAGAAAAGCATAGAAACATAGAAACATAGAAAATAGGTGCAGGAGTAGGCCATTCGGCCCTTCGAGCCTGCACCGCCATTTGATATGATCATGGCTGATCATCCAACTCAGTATCCTGTACCTGCCTTCTCTCCATACCCCCTGATCCCTTTAGCCACAAGGGCCACATCTAATTCCCTCTTAAATATAGCCAATGAACTGGCCTCAACTACCTTCTGTGGCAGAGAGTTCCAGAGATTCACCACTCTCTGTGTAAAATATGATTTCCTCATCTCGGTCCTAAAAGTCTTCCCTCTTATCCTTAAACTGTGACCCCTAGTTCTGGACTTCCCCAACATCGGGAATAATCTTCCTGCATCTCGCCTGTCAACCCCTTAAGAATGTTGTAAGTTTCTATAAGATCCCCCCTCAGTCTTCTGAATTCCAACGTGTTCATGTAATGTCTTTTAGAACCTCAGAACTAAATACATTTGTTTTACAGCAAACAAAAAAACTACTGGAGGAAGTGAGCAGGTCAGACAGTATCTGTGACGGGAATGAACAGACAACATTTCAGATCTGGATGTTTCAAGATGAAGAAAGGTCCAGACCCAAAACATCACCTGTCCATTCCCTTCTACTGATGCTGCCTGACAGTTCTGTCCTGACCAGCTCAGTTATTGCATCAAACACTTGGATTTTTACTGGAGATTCCAGCTTCTGCAGGCTCTAGTCTCGCCAATGTTTTGCATCTCATAAAATGTTTAAGACTTTAGCACTGCAGATAAATGACGCTGCAGCTAAAACAAACAATGAGTAATGAGGAATAGGTTGCAGTAATAGGCTTGGAGTTCCCCGAACATTAAGAAGCGACTTAATTCAGATGATTAAAATGATCATTGCATTGCAGTGTGGTGCAGAGTTCAGTACTGCTGTCTCACAGCCCCATGGACCCAGGGTTGATCCTGAACTGGGGCGTTATCTGTTAGGAGATCATACACACTACCCATGACCCAGAACTCAAATTCACTTGGGCTAGGTGGGTAGACACATGGGTGGCTCGGTGCCGCAGCGCCAGAGTTGCCTTACAGCACTTGCAGCGCTGGAGACCCGGGTACTGTCTGTACGGAGTTTGTACGTTCTCTCTGTGACAGCGTGGGTTTTCTCCGAGATCTTCGGTTTCCTCCCACACTCCAAAGAGGTAGAGGTATGTATGCAAATTGGCTTGGTAAATCTAAAACAATTGTCTCCAGTGTGTGTAGGATAGTGTTACTATGTGGGGGTCACTGGTTGGCACGGACCCGGTGGGCCGAAGGGCCTGTTTCTGTGATGTATCTCTAAACTAAACTAAACCATCTCTGACACCTCTCTCCACTTCCCTAATCTCTCTGTCTCCATCACAGGTGATAGACTATTGACTGACGTCTACTACAATCCTACCAGCTGCCACAATTATCTGGACTACATATCCTCCCAGTCTGCCTCTCACTATATCGCAATCCCCTACTCTCAATTTCTCTGTCTCTGCCGCATCTACTCTCAACAGAAGGGTTTCCATTCTAGGGCATCCTCGTACTTTAGTAAAACATGGTTTCTCCCATGCTGGCAAAGATGGACCCTTCACCCGCGTCTCCTCCCACAGTTCTGTTCTTGCTCCCGCTTCCCCCCCCCCCCCAGACGGAAGATGGATGGAGTTAGTTCCCCAGGTCCTCACCTTTCACCCCACCAGCCCCCGCACCCAACAAATCACCCTCCGACATTTCCGTCACCTTCAAGGTGATCCCACCACCGCTCACATTCCCACCACTTTCTACTTTCCGCCCAAACCGCTCCTCCTGCAACTTCTTAGTTCACTCGTCCCTTCCCTTCCCACCTAGACCAGCCCCTCCCCAGTTACTGTCCCCTGTAACTGCAGGAGATGTAACACCTGTCCCTATACCTCCTCCCTCACTTCCAGTCACGGACCCCAACAGTCCTTCCAGGTGAGACAGAGGTTCACGTGCACCTCATCCTCTGCATTCAGTGTTCCTGATGTGGACTCCCGCACATTGGTGAGACCAAACATTGACTCGGCAAATGTTTCACTGAATATGCGCTCAATCCGCCAAGGCCTACTGGGTCACCCGGTTTCAGTCTGAAGAAGGGTTTCGGCCCGAAACGTTGCCTATTTCCATCGCTCCATAGATGCTGCCGCACCAGCTGAGTTTCTCCAGCACTTTTGCCTCACCCGGTTGCAAACCATTTTAATTCCTCGTCCCATTCGCACACTAACCTTTCTGGCCTGGGCCTCCTCCATTGCCAGAGTGAAGCCACACGCAAACTGGAGGAACAGCAACTCAGATTCCACTTGAGAAGAGAGCCTGAGAGCATAAGATTGAAGTGAGGGTATGAAGAGAGAATGCACACCTCCACACAAAGGATGTAAAACTGTGCAACTATCATAAGCTGTTCTATTTGGTCAATTGCAAATTTCAAACTGAGACCATTTGGTTCTAGTTTGGTTTGAGTATGAAAAGAATGGGCTAAAGATACTGCTCGGCCATGATCTAAGTGAAAGTGAAAGCAAGCGTGAGGGACAGGCAACACCACATCAGAATTAAAGGACACACCTTTAGAAAAGGAGATGAGGAGAAATTTCTTCAGACAGAGGGTGGTGAATCTGTGGAATTAATTGCAACAGATGTCTGTGGAGGCCACATCTTTGGGTATTTTTAAAGCAGAGATTGGTAGGTTCTTGATTAGTGTCATAGGTTATGGGGAGAAGGCAGGAGCATGGGGTTCAGAGAGAAAGATAGATCAGCCATAATTCTATACTCAATACTCTGACTGATGATGTGCCAAAAGATCATCTGGGCACGGCGAACACTGGTGGACTGCTTTTCTGATGGGCTAATCAATTCTGATTAGTTTAGTTTAGTTTAGAGATACAGCACAGAATCAGGCCCTTCAGCCCACAGAGTCCACACCGACCAGCGATCCCCTCACATCAACACTATCCTGCACACACTAGGGACAATTTAAATTTGTACCAAGCCAGTTAACCTACAAACCTGTACGTATTTGGAGTGTGCGAGGAAACCAAAGATCTCGGAGAAAACCCACGCAGGTCACGGGGAGAACGTTCAAACTCCGTGCAGACAGCGCCCGTAGTCAGGATCGAAGCGCCCTTGGTCGATGGGGGCGCTGCGAGTCGGCTGCCCTGCCAACAGCGTGTTCGTTGTTTCGACTTTATTTGGGTTTTTTGGTGTGCCTAATGTTAGTTTTGATGTCTCTTGGTGTGTCTTGTGTGGGGGGTGGTGGGGTGGTGAAAAGGGGGGACACCTCCTCGATGGAGAGGCGACTTTTTCCATGTCGCCTCCCTCGCCGCCTTACAGCATGGATTGGAGCGGCCTTTCCCGGAGTCGTGCCCGGAGCATCAGCAGCAGGCGCAGCGTGGACTTTTCCATCGCGGAGCGGGGCGAATCCTTGCCAGAGGTCGCCAGAGAGGAGTGCTCCGATCGCTGGCCTGGTGACTTTGGCATCATGGGGCTGTGGTCTGCGGAGCTTCTTGCCACGGGCGGGGCGTGTACTTACCATCTGGAGTCTGGGGTCCCTTGCCAGGGGTCACCAGAGAAGAGCTCCGACCGCCGGCCTGCGGCCTATACCATCCTGAAGCCACGGTCTCCGGTAGGAAAGTGCCGATTCGGGACCTCCAAGCCGCAGAGTGTGTTTGACGTCAGAGTTTTGATCATCCCGACGAGAGGGCCTCGACATCAGGCCATCCATAGCGGCGACCACGGGTGAACCAAGGAGGAGGACTGGCTGAACTTTGTTGCCTTCCACCACAGTGAAGAATGCTGTGCTGGATGTTTGTGTTAAATCTTCAGATCCGATTCAGATTCAGATTCAACTTTATTGTCATTGTGCAGTGTACAGTACAGAGACAACGAAATGCAGTTAGCATCTCCCTAGAAGAGCGACATAAATATGAGCAGTAAATAAATAAATCTAATAAATCCTGGTGGGAGGAGTGTCCGGGGGGGGGGGGGGGGGGGTGTGATTGGCAGTCACCGAGGTACAGTGTTGAGTAGTGTAACCGCCGCAGGGAAGAAGCTGTTCCTGGACCTGCTGGTCCGGCAACGGAGAGACCTGTAGCGCCTCCCGGATGGTAGGAGGGTAAACAGTCTGTGGTTGGGGTGAGAGCAGTCCTTGGCGATGCTGAGCGCCCTTCGCAGACAACGCTTGCTTTGGACAGACTCAATGGTGGGGAGTGAGGAACCGGTGATGCGTTGGGCAATTTTCACCACCCTCTGCAGTGCTTTCCGGTCGGAGACAGAGCAGTTGCCATACCATACTGTGATGCAGTTGGTAAGGATGCTCTCGATCGTGCAGCGGTAGAAGTTCACCAGAATCCGAGGAGACAGATGGACCTTCTTTAGTCTCCTCAGGAAGAAGAGATGCTGGTGAGCCTTCTTGACCAGAGTTGAGGTATTGTTGGTCCAAGAGAGGTCATCGGAGATGTTGACCCCCAGGAACCTGAAGCTGGAAACACGTTCCACCTCCCTCCCGTTAATGTGGATGGGGGTGTGCATGCCGCCCCTAGACTTCCTGAAGTCTACAATGAGCTCCTTGGTCTTCTTGGAGTTAAGGGCCAGGTTGTTGTCAGCGCACCATGCTGCTAGGAGCTGGACCTCCTCCCTATAGGCCGACTCATCGTTGTTGCTGATGAGGCCAATCACCGTTGTATCATCTGCATACTTGATGATGGTGTTAGTACCATGTACAGGTGTGCAGTCGTAGGTGAAGAGGGAGTAGAGGAGGGGGCTCAGCACACAGCCCTGTGGAACGCCGGTGTTCAGGGTGAGGGTTGAAGAGGTGTGCTTGTCTAACCTAACAGACTGGGGTCTGTTGGTTAGAAAGTCCAGTATCCAGTTGCAGAGGGAGGGGTCGATGCCCAGGTCACCGAGTTTGGTGATCAGTTTAGAGGGTATGATGGTGTTGAATGCTGAGCTGTAATCGATGAACAGCATTCTTACGTAAGTGTCTCTGTTGTCGAGGTGGGAGAGGGCGGAGTGAAGTGCCGTTGAGATGGCATCCTCCGTACTCCTGTTCTTGCGGTAGGCAAACTGATAGGGATCCAACGTGGGGGGTAGGCAGCCTTTGAGGTGTGCCAGGACCAGCCTCTCGAAGCACTTGGCGATGATGGGAGTAAGTGCAACTGGGCGGAAGTCGTTGAGGCTCGCCGCAGTGGAGTGTTTTGGCACCGGCACGATGGAGGTGGATTTAAGGCACGTGGGCACAACTGCTTGGGCAAGTGACAGGTTGAAGATGTGTATTGTGTATTGTGTGGTTTTTTTAAAGTGCATTGCTGCTGGAAAATTCATTTCACTGCACCTTCGGGTGCATGTGACAAATAAAATAGTAAGATTAAACGAGAACTTACCAGTTTGAAGTTTGATCTTTATTTTATGAGGAGTTACGATGAGCGATTACGTGATGAAGGCCGTCAGCCCGCATGCGCGTCAATCTTCAAAGCAGCGGTGTGAAATCACAGATAACAGTAGTTGACCTGAACATAGTAAGATTGGAGAGAACTAGAACTACCAGATGACCTTTATAATATGAGGGTTGGGAACGGTGGGCACATAATCGCTCATCGTTACTCCTCATAAAATAAAGATCAAACTTCAAACTGGTAAGTTCTGATTTAATCTTACTATTTTACTTCGGAGTCACGTGAGTGACTACGTGAAGACTTTAAAGCTCTGTGATTTCATGCCGGATACGAGTCCAGGCGTCACACACTGCATCAATTGACCATGGATGAGTGAAAAAGATTAATGCATTTAGCCATGACATAGTTTGTTAAGAAATGCTGATGCTTTAATCATCAAAAGAAAATAATAGTGACCCCTACCATCCTGGGGGAAACTATGAAACAAAACATAAATGGAATTGGCAAAAAAAAAACCGGTCGGGCAATGGGTTATTATAAAACGTTGGAAAGTTCGTTTGTTTGACCATCCTGCAGCCGCTAGGATGTGGTCCAGAGGAACGTACATAACCCTTGCTGCTAATATTGTAGCAGCTCTAGTGGAGTGAGATAAAAAAATATTAGTATCTACTGCTGCATAAGCCAAAACCCGTTTGACCACCTGGAGATGGTCTGGATTGATACCTTCATGAGGTTTTTAGTAACTAACAAACATTGCTAGTGCAGAGCCTCTAAGGCTCTAGGTGACCTTGACGTATTGTTGTAAATGTGTGACCACAGACAAGCAAAGGTCCATGGGGTATGCCATGAAAAATTGTTTAGGACCTGACACCCCTGGTCTGCTCTGCTTTACTATATCATAAAAATAAAATATTATATTGTTAGCAGATGTAACCATCCTGCCCAGTCACAATTTAAGTAGTGGCTGGACCCGTAGCGCTGAGACTGGCGCCATGAGCATAACCACTTTGAAAGTGGGTTTGACCAGGGATAGAGATGTAGCTGGGCCCTACTGGCGAAGCAGTTTTAGAACCATTACTAACATCCCATATCTCCGAGTACCTGAGCCTGGGAGAATTTGCATTAAAGATATCCTTTAGAAATCTGCATATGAGAGGATGAGACCCAACAGAGTGGGTCCTGATTGCTGCAGCAACTATGATGAGAAAGCACATTGGCACAGTAATGGTACTGTACCTTAATTAATTGTCAAAGACCCATCTGAAAAACGTTAGTTATCCATGCCATATTATATGTAACATTGGCATTAAAACGAAACACTTCCCATCTCCTGATGAGGAAAAATGTGCTGCTTTTTCGGTGCTATCCCTGCACTCTGCAGTGAGCACGTACATTGATCAGTCTGGCAACCGAAGCCGCCGGAACGGTCTCTCAGAGTCTGCAAGTCTATAAATTGATTTTATCATGCAGAGGATGGTTTCCCGAGTCACGGGGTTGAACCACCAAATTTTAGTGTTTAGGATAACCATATATGGTCCTATATTATTCCCAACATTTAGCGGGAACCATGGCTGCATAGGCCAGTCAGGCAGTACGAAATGCCTGAGGCGAGATCTTGCTGGATTTTGTGCAAGACCCGACTGATGAGGCAAAATGGAGGAAAGACATAAAGAACATTCCTCATCAGTGTAGCGAGAATACGTCTATTGCCACTGTGCCACATATTTTTACAATGGTGATTGAGCCTGGATGTAAACATATTGATATTCGGTGTTCCATCGAACCACAATGTCATTAAATACTTTGTGATGCAACATCCATTTTGTGTTGTCATAGATTTTTACGTGATGATATACCAGTGGCAAATGAGGTTAAGTAAATTATCACAGGATATTTAACTTGACTGCACCCTTGTGATTAACATATGCCACCACCATAGTGTATCAACTTGGAGTTGAGCATGCAGATTATGCATATTCGCACAATACACTTTTAACCCATAGAATACACCTAGTGTCTTATAGGTAGTTGATACCATATAACTGAAAAATGGTAATTCATGCAAAGCCCATCCGCCTGCGTAACTAGAGATGGTATTCGTAATTTTTCATCTTTGAGTACTAGCATCAGTTTGTAATATAACTGAATAGTTACTGAGCAAAAGTTACAGGAGCAATGTTGAATACTGTTCGTCCACCATTGTGACTTTGATAGCTTCAGCTGGTAATAGCATAGGTCTGTTAATAATGACCTATATAGCACTGAAGAAGTTACTCCTTTGCACGTTGTAAGTTCTGATAATGCAAAGGTCCAAATGGACAGCTGAAAACACAGCCACTATATTGCCAATTACACTTGATGAATAGAGGCTGCTTCATAACAACAAGGTTGTTACAGGCTATTATTAATTCCAATCTCTTGCCGCAGGGCGGTCACAGTAAATGAATAGAGTTAAAGATAGATCCCAATAATCAATAACTCTAGTTGGTATCAACTTAAACTTAACTGGATGGTTGAGAAACCCCAATTTCTCAAATATAGTGCGCAGCCAAAACAGTTTAATTTTAGCAAAATACAGCGTTTAGAATATCATGTACTTAGGCCATAACAAGTGTTTTTTGATCTCTAAGCAGCCCAAGCACCGGTTTTACTAATTTGGTAAATAGCCTGGGACCTGGTTAGCATATTTTTGCAACGTTTTAACTGTTATCATTGCCCCATCCAGCTAAATTTCAAATATCTCCGGTGATCCCTGTGAATGAGAACTGAACAGTATGCATCTTTGAGATCAATGCATGCCATTACAGAAACACATTCTGTAAAAGGGCTGGATGGTTTGGAGTTTGTAAAATGTGTGCAAGATAGTTTTTTGCAGCAATACATAGAGGTACCTACTAGAGAAGGGACAGTGCTGGACCTCCTGTTAGGAAATGAGACAGGGCAAGTGGCGGAGGTATGCGTCGGGGAGCACTTCGGGTCCAGTGATCACAATACCATTAGTTTCAATATAATTATGGAGAGGGTCAGAACTGGACCTAGGGTTGAGATTTTTGTTTGGAGAAAGGCTAACTTTGAGGAGATGCGAAAGGATTTAAAAGGAGTGAATTGGGATATGTTGTTTTATGGGAAGGATGTAGAAGAAAAATGGAGGACATTTAAGGGTGAAATTTTAAGTACAGAATCTTTATGTCCCTGTTCGGTTGAAAGGAAATAGTAAAAAATGGAAAGAGCCATGGTTTTCAAGGGAAATTGGACACTTGGTTCGGAAAAAGAGAGAGATCTACAATAATTATAGGCAGCATGGAGTAAATGAGGTGCTTGAGGAGTATAAAGAATGTAAAAAGAATATTAAGAAAGAAATTAGAAAAGCTAAAAGAAGATATGAGGTTGCTTTGGCAAGTAAGGTGAAAGTAAATCCAAAGGGTTTCTACAGCTATATTAATAGCAAAAGGATAACAAGGAATAAAATCGGTCCATTAGAGAGTCAGAGTGGACAGCTATCTGCAGAGCCAAAAGAGATGGGGGAGATATTGAACAATTTCTTTTCTTCGGTATTCACGAAGGAGAAGGATATGGAATTATGTGAGGTAAGGGAAACGAGCAGAGTAGCAATGGAAACTGTGAGATTCAAAGAAGAGGAGGTGCGGACACTTTTGAAAAATATGAAAACGGATAAGTCTCCAGGTCCTGACAGGATATTCCCTAGGACATTGAGGGAAGTTAGTGTAGAAATAGCAGGGGCTATGACAGAAATATTTCAAATGTCATTAGAAACGGGAATAGTGCCGGAGGATTGGCGTACTGCGCATGTTGTTCCGTTGTTTAAAAAGGGTTCGAAGAGTAAACCTAGCAATTATAGACCTGTTAGTTTGACGTCAGTGGTGGGCAAATTAATGGAAAGGATACTTAACGATAATATATATAAGCATCTGGATAAGCAGGGTCTGATTAGGAACAGTCAACATGGATTTGTGCCTGGAAGGTCATGCTTGACTAATCTTCTTGAATTTTTCGAAGAGGTTACTAGGGAAATTGATGAGGGTAAAGCAGTGGATGTTGTCTATATGGACTTCAGTAAGGCCTTTGACAAGGTTCCTCATGGAAGGTTGGTTAAGAAGATTCAATTGTTGGGTATTAATGGTGGAGTAGCAAGATGGATTCAACAGTGGCTGAATGGGAGATGCCAGAGAGTAATGGTGGATGGCTGTTTGTCAGGTTGGAGGCCGGTGACTAGTGGGGTGCCTCAGGGGTCTGTGTTGGGTCCACTGTTGTTTGTCATGTACATCAATGATCTGGATGAAGGTGTGGAAAATTGGATTAGTAAGTATGCAGATGATACTAAGATAGGTGGTGTTGTGGATAATGAAGTAGATTTTCAAAGTCTACAGAGAGATTTAGGCCATTTGGAAAAGTGGGCTGAAAGATGGCAGATGGAGTTTAATGCTGACAAATGTGAGGTGCTACATCTCGGCAGGACAAATCAAAATAGGACGTACACGGTAAATGGTAGCGAATTGAGGAATGCAGTTGAACACAGGGATCTAGGAATAACTGTGCATAGTTCCCTGAAGGTGGAATCTCATGTAGATAGGGTGGTAAAGAAAGCTTTTGGTGTGCTGGCCTTTATAAATCAGAGCATTGAATATAGAAGTTGGGATGTAATGTTAAAATTGTACAAGGCATTGGTGAGGCCAATTCTGGAGTATGGAGTACAATTTTGGTCGCCTAATTATAGGAAGGATGTCAACAAAATAGAGAGAGTACAGAGGAGATTTACTAGAATGTTGCCTGGGTTTCAGCAACTAAGTTACAGAGAAAGGTTGAACAAGTTAGGTCTTTATTCTTTGGAGCGCAGAAGGTTAAGAGGGGACTTGATAGAGGTCTTTAAAATTATGAGCGGGTTAGACAGAGTGGACGTGGATAAGCTTTTCCCATTGAGAGTAGGGAAGATTCAAACAAGGGGACATGACTTGAGAATTAAGGGACAGAAGTTTAGGGGGAACATTAGGGGGAACTTCTTTACTCAGAGAGTGGTAGCTGTGTGGAATGAGCTTCCAGTGGAAGTGGTGGAGGCAGGTTCGATGTTATCCTTTAAAAATAGATTGGATGGGTATATGGACGGGAAAGGAATGGAGGGTTATGGTCTGAGTGCAGGTAGATGTGACTAGGGGGAAGTATTTTATTTTTAATTTAAAAAAAAAAAAAAAAAAAAAAAGATTTTAAATGTTCGGCACGGACTTGAAGGGCCGAGATGGCCTGTTTCCGTGCTGTTATGGTTATATGGTTATATATGGTTATAAAGATTCTATGGAAATCAGTTGTTAGACAATAACGAAGTTTGTTATGCTGAAATGTTTATACCGCACATGCGAGTTAATCAATGATGAACGGATATCCTGCATCTTACACAATGATCAGGCCATGCCTGCTATAGTTCCGAGCCTGCCTAGAAAAGCACTCTGGTCATATTTCCGAGCCTGTGTCGAAAGGCAATCCTGGCCATAATACTGAGTGCCTTGAAAGACAACTCTGGCCATCATTCTGTGCCTGCCCATATTTCCGAGCCTGTCTCAAAAGGCAAACCTGGCCATAATACTGAGGCTGCTTCGAAAGACAACTCTGGCCACAATTCCAAGCCTGCTTGGAATCCTCGTATACTATGCAGTATAAATTAATCACATGTTCACTTGTCATTTGTACAAAAATAAGCGTAAATATTACCAACTTGTAAATGATCCACATACTCCATGTTTCGGAAAGAACCAGACCCACCTACCTTCATGGTTACCGGTGGTCTTGTGGTAAGCCCAAAGGCCCCTGATGCGGGTTCTATTTCCGTCCTTGATTGGAGAGTAGGACTGGTAGGGTACGTGGATTCCATATTTTTCCTGAGACCGGCTTGGGCCTTGGCCTAAAGACCTCTGCCCAGCTTGCTGGCTGCCACCAGCTTCAGTGAACTGCTTACTGCCGATGGAGGCGTGGGGTGTGTTGTTGCCGAAACGATGACTGTCTCGTAGTTCTACAGCTTTAGCTCCCTCATGCAGGTCCACCTGTTGAATAGGCTTACCTGAAGAGAAGATTCGGCGGCTGGTTTCATTTCCTGGATTTCCATGCCCCTCCAAAGTCACCCCTGATAGCGCTGTTCACTGCCGGCATTTTCAGGAACAATTTCCAGGTGCATGGTATCTCACAGCCGTCACCTGTTCCTGTTATGACGTGACGTGAGGTTTTGCTGCCAATGGCTGGAACCACTCTTCCTGCAGCTCTCCTTCGCTTACGAGGATGTCGCAAACCTGGATATCATGACAGACATTTCTGTACCTCACACACGTACTCCAGTATGTTCCACGGACATACTTCCCAGTTTGGAGTCAGTTACACACTGACCCCTCGCACTCCTCTCCATAGTGAGGGCGATAGTAAGCAGCCCTGAAACAGGTGCTGCCGCAGGCCCCCGAGGAGACCTGCGCTGATATGGCCCCTCCACGGACCATACCCTTCGTGCCTCGTGGTACCGAACTCCGAGTCAGACAGAACTGACCCTGACTGCTCCCCTCCTCAGAGAGGGAGACACAGTGCAGCCCTGTAAACAGGTGCCACTGCCGCTGCCGCGGGCCCCGAGGAGACCCGCAGTTATATAACTCCCTCCTTGGAGCATACCATTGTGGAGCACCTCTCCATCAGGTGCTCCATGTGGGTTAGACGTCCGAAGACACTACCCATTGAAGGAGGGGATCCTCTCCATCAGAAATCCTCCTGGCCCGACTCGTTTGAGTCAACGGGCCTCTTCCCTACGCTCCCCTCCACAAAGAGGGAGATATAATATAGTGGCTTACCCTCCAAGCGGGTTTGCCAAGGTGCTACCGGCACCAGTCTGAAGCCGCTGCCTCCACCGCCAGCGACTCGGAAGGCGAATTTTGACCGCCGCCCGCTACCCGCACTTCCGCCGTCTCTGTAGCCGGTTCCCCGCGGTCCATGGCCGGGATTCCCCGAGGTCGTGACCGGGATTCCCCACGGTCCATGACTGGGATTACCCCGCGGTCCATAAAGGTTTCCCCGCGGCCCGTCCCGACTTCTCCCCGAAATCCAGCAGGAAAACTCTGTGAGAAGAGATTCCTGTAATAGAAAACACAACCTGGGAAGTTTAAAACTTACCTGCAGATTTAAACTTACCGCTGGCAGGAGCAGCGCGGCTGCCAGTCAGCACGTTGCGCAATGCGCTAGACGTAATGACGCGCATGCGGGCTGACGGCCTTCTTCACGTAGTCACTCACGTGACTCCGAAGTAAAATTGACTTTGACTTTGACTTTGACTTTGAACCCGAGCTTCTAGCGCTGTAAGGCAGCAACTCTACCGTTGCACCACCGTGCTGCCCGATCAGCCGATTGCCGCACAAAAGATGATAACTTGCCAAAGGAGAAAGAAAGACGCCTCCTAGCATCCTCAGTGCATTAAAGCATCAAACTGGAACACAAGCACTAACTCATGGTGTTTCTTAATGAAGTGCTGGTTCAAAGGTTCAAAACAATTCCACTGATATCAACAATGAATGTTACCGCTGGATACTGAATCTGCTGATTAATGTTATACCTTCTGTCCTTGAGGCATTCCAGATGCAGATGTTTCAGTCACTTAAACCCAAGCAGAATTATAGCAATGTCGCCCTTAATTACAGTGTCACATATTTCTGCTTAAACCAGTGTTCTGAGTGCTGGGTCTATTATTACACAGGTCACTATTTGCATTCACACAGAATGTCCAACCACAATCTGCATTCTTTCACCAATACAATTTCCTCTGTGACCTTTTTTGTTCAAGCAAGAGGTATATAGGAAGGTCTGGACAAAGTGTGGCTGTTCTCCTTGGGGCAAAGAAAGTTGAATAAATGTTTGATCAAGAAATGAAAAAAAGCCTTATTCTTTTACAAATATTCTTGGGCATTTTATTACAGAACAAATTACAGATGATGAGGATATTTATAGGCAACGAAGTATGCTGTACGTACAGGCGAATATTCTCTTGCGTAAATTTGGTGCGTGTACAGATGAGGTGAAGATGTCGCTATTTAGAGCATATTGCACACCACTCTATACTGCACACCTGTGGACGAACTACGGAAAGACAAGTTTGCAGAGACTAAAGGTGGCATATAATGATGCCATGAGAACACTGTGAAGGAAACCTAGATGGTGTAGTGCTAGGCACATGTTTGTGGCTGCAGGAGTCAGTACTTTAGAAGCTATCCTAAGAAATCATATGTATAAATTCCTTTGCAGGATAAATGACTCTAAAATTGTAATTATTGTGGCTTTGTCAAACATAAGGTTAACTCTACATGCTATGAATCCCACTTGTGGAGACACTGGTATCGCTGTCTCATTGTAGGATACTGATCTTTCTTTTTTATTCTGGATTTTAAATCATGTATTGTGTTTTTTTAATATATAATTTATGATGCTTTTATAAGTGATATACTAAGATTTTATATGTATTTTATGGAGTTTTTATATGCAATGTATTTTTATGCAATGTTGTCCCTTGTCTGGACCTTGAGTCCGAAATAAATTTATTAGTATTATTATTATAAATAGTTTCTTGGAATGTCTTATTTTCTTATCTCCAACTGTGAGGGCCGAAAGCATAGAGTCATAGAGTGGTACAGTGTGGAAACAGGCTCTTCAGCCCAACTTGCTCACACTGGCCAACATGTCCCATCTACTCTAGTCCCACCTGCCTGCATTTGGCCCATATCCCTCTAAACCTGTCCTATCCATGTACAGTGGCTTGCAAAAGTATTCATACCCCTTGAACTTTTCCACATTTTGTCACGATACAACCACAAACGTAAATGTATTTCATTGGGATTTTATGTGATAGACCAACACAAAGTGGTGCATAATTGTGAAGTGGAAGGAATATGATACATGGTTTTCAATTTTTATTACAAATAAAAAACTGAAAAGAGTCACGTGCAAAAGTATTCAGCCCCCCTGAGTCAATACTTTGTAGAACCACCTTTCGCTGCAATTACAGCTGCAAGTCTTTTGGGGTATGTCTCTACCAGCTTTGCACATCTAGAGACTGAAATTTTTGCCCATTCTTCTTTGCAAAATAGCTCAAGCTCAGTCAGGTTGGATGGAGAGCGTCTGTGAACAGTAATTTTCAAGTCTTGACAGAGATTATCAATTGGATTTAGGTCTGGACTTTGACTGGGCCATTCTAACACATGAATATGCTTTGATCTAAACCATTCCATTGTAGCTCTGGCTGTATGTTTAGGGTCGTTGTCCTACTGGAAGGTGAACCTCCGCCCCAGTCTCAAGTCTTTTGCAGACTCTAACAGGTTTTCTTCCAAGATTGCCCTGTATTTGGCTCCATCCATCTTCCCATCAACTCTGACCAGCTTCCCTGTCCCTGCTGAAGAAAAGCATCCCCACAGCATGATGCTGCCACCACCATGTTTCACAGTGGGGATGGTGTGTTCAGGGTGATGTGCAGTGTTAGGTTTCCGCCACACATCGTGTTTTTCATTTAGGCCAAAAACTTAAATTTTGGTCTCATCTGACCAGAGCACCTTCCTCAACATGTTTGCTGTGTCCCCCACATGGCTTGTGGCAAACTGCAAACGGGACTTCTTATGGCTTTTTTTCAACAATGGCTTTCTTCTTGCCACTCTTCCATAAAGGCCTGATTTGTGGAGTGCATGACTAATAGTTGTCCTGTGGACAGATTCTCCCACCTGAGCTGTGGATCTCTGCAGCTCCTCCAGAGTTACCATGGGCCTCTTGGCTGCTTCTCTGATCAATGCTCTCCTTGCCCGGCCTGTCAGTTTAGGTGGACGGCCATGTCTTGGTAGGTTTGCAGTTGTGCCATACTCTTTCCATTTTCGGATGATGGATTGAACAGTGCTCCGTGAGATGTTCAAAGCTTGGGATATTTGTTTATAACCTAACCCTGCTTTAAACTTCTCCAGAACTTTATCCCTGACCTGTCTGGTGTGTTCCTTGGGCTTCATGATGCTGTTTGTTCACTAATGTTCTCTAACAAACCTCTGAGGCCTGCACAGAACAGCTGTATTTATACTGAGATTAGATTAGACACAAGTGGACTCTATTTACTAATTAGGTGACTTCTGAAGGCAATTGGTTGCACTGGATTTTATTTAGGGGTATCAGAGTAAAGGGGGCTGAATACTTTTGCACGCCACACTTTTCAGTTTTTTATTTGTAAAAAAAATTGAAAACCATGTATCATTTTCCTTCCACTTCACAATTATGCACCACTTTGTGTTGGTCTATCACATAAAATCCCAATAAAATACATTTACGTTTGTGGTTGTAACGTGACAAAATGTGGAAAAGTTCAAGGGGTATGAATACTTTTGCAAGCCACTGTACCTGTGTAAATATTTCTGAAACGTTGCGATGGTCCCTGCCTTAACTTCCTCCTCCAACAGCTCGTTCCATACACCCACCACTCTTTGTGTGAAAAAGTTACCCCGCAGGTTCAAATTAAATCTTTCCCCCCTCACCATAAACCTATGTCCTCTGATTCTCGATCTCCCAATACTGGGATGCTATGCACTTTGGCTTAGCATCTCAAGCAAACATCTGCACTGCCAAGCTACCTCACACTGCCTATAGATACCTTAAGGGCCTGTCCCACTGAGGCGACCTTATTTGCAAGATCAGGAGACTCTGCGCTCGGCACAAGCTCGGCACATGGTCGCCACATGTTCGTAGGTGGTCTCTGGTGAGTCTCCTTCATGGTCGCGAGGAGTTCCTGCATGGTGGTAACTAGTCACGGCCTCAGTATGGTCGCGCAAAATGTTTCAACATGTTGGAAACATTTTCCGCGCCAAAAATTGGTCACCATGAAGAAAATCGATACTTTTGAAGTCGCAGTGCAGTGGTAGTGGGGTTGCCATGTCGTTGTAGGTAGTCGAGGTAGCCATAGGAAATCTCCTTTGCTGACCGGGCAATTCAATTGGCTCATTGGGGGAAAAAAACGTAAGCACGAGTTTTCAGAACCAAGGAAAACCGACCGGTAATGTTAAATGGCCGTTAAACTTCACAGCTGTGTATCTCTGGCTTATTAAAATTTGTCTGGCTTCTTAAAATGTGTTCCCCCCCCCCTTCTCTCCCCCCCCCCCTACACCCCCCCCCCTTCTCACCCCCCCCCCCAACTCTCCCCCCCCTTCTCTCCCCCCCCCTCTCCCCCCCCCTTCTCTCCCCCCCCCATCTCTCCCCCCCCTTCTCTCCCCCCCCCCTTCTCTCCCCCCCCCTTCTCTCCCCCCACCCCCTTCTCTCCCCCCCCTTCTCACCCCCCCCTTCTCTCCCCCCCCTTCTCTCCCCCCCCCCTTCTCTCCCCCCCCCTTCTCTCCCCCCCTTCTCTCCCCCCCCCTTCTCTCTCCCCCCCTTCTCTCTCCCCCCCCTTCTCTCCCCCCCCCTTCTCTCCCCCCCCTTCTCTCCCCCCCCTTCTCTTCCCCCCCTTCTCTCTCCCCCCCCTTCTCCCCCCCCCTTCTCCCCCCCCCTTCTCTCCCCCCCCCTTCTCTCCCTCCCCCCCCCTTCTCTCCCTCCCCCCCCCCTTCTCTCTCCCTCCCCCCCCCTTCTCTCCCTCCCCCCCCTTCTCTCCCTCCCCCCCCCTTCTCTCCCCCCCCCCTTCTCCCCCCCCTTCTCTCTCCCCCCCCCTTCTCTCTCCCCCCCCCTTCTCTCCCCCCCTTCTCTCCCTCCCCTTCTCTCCCCCCCCCTTCTCTCCCCCCCCCCTTCTCTCCCCCCCCTTCTCTCCCCCCCCTTCTCCCCCCCCTTCCCCCCCCCTTCCCCCCCCTTCTCCCCCCCTTCTCCCCCCCCTTCTCCCCCCCCCTTCTCCCCCCCCCTTCTCCCCCCCCCCTTCTCCCCCCCCTTCTCCCCCCCCTTCTCTCCCCCCCCTTCTCTCCCCCCCCCCTTCTCCCCCCCCCTTCTCCCCCCCCCTTCTCCCCCCCCCCTTCTCCCCCCCCTTCTCCCCCCCCTTCTCCCCCCCCCTTCCCCCCCCCTTCTCCCCCCCCCTTCTCCCCCCCCCCTTCTCCCCCCCCCTTCTCCCCCCACCTTCTCCCCCCCCCTTCTCCCCCCCCCCCTTCTCCCCCCCCCCCTTCTCCCCCTCCCCTTCTCCCCCCCCTTCTCCCCCCCACTTCTCCCCCCCCCTTCTCCCCCCCTTCTCCCCCCCCTTCTCCCCCCCATCTCCCCCCTTCTCTCCCCACCTCTCTCCCCCCCCCTTCTCCCCCCCCTTCCCCCCCACTTCTCCCCCTCCGCTCTTTTAAATGACTTACCGTACACTGTGCTAGCAGTCTTTAACCTTCCTGTTCATCGCGGGTATCACCTTGGCTTTGAACTGTGTGAACTCCCCCCACTTTCCCTGGCCCCCGCCTTTGCAATGTGTTAGTGTGTGTGTGTTCCGCGCTGACGGTCGTTCCAGCTCGCGGTTTTTCAGTCGAGTGTCCCCGACCTTGAAGGTCGAAGACAGTCCACTGAAAAGTCGCGTAAGTGGGGACAGGCCCTTCAGGATGATGGTGAGTTGGTACCTGTGATAGACTGGGCAATGTCCATCACTCTCCATAGCCTCCTTCATTCCCGGGTGATCGAGTTACTGAACCAGCCGTGATGCAACCAGTCAGTCTGCTCTCTCTTGTACACCATGTAGAAGTTTAGTTTAGTTTAGTTTAGAGATACAGTGTGGAAACAGGCCCACCTAGTCCGCACCGACCAGCGATCCCCGCACATTAACACACTAGGGATATTTTACAATTACACCAAGCCATTTAACCTACAAAACTGTACGTCTTTGGGGTGTGGGAGGAAACCGAAGATCTTGGAGAAAACCCACGCGGTCATGGGGAGAACGTACAATCTACGTGCAGACTGCACCCGTAGTCGGGATCGACTCGGAACTTTGGCGCTGTAAGGCAGCAACTCTACCGCTGCGCCACCGTGCCGCCCTATTAGTTTGATAGAACTTTCAGCGACATACCAAATCTACTCAATCTTCCAAGGATGTATAGTCGTTAATGAGCTTTCTTTGCGATTGTATCAACATGCTGTGCCCAGGATAATTCTAATTTACTCTAACTTGTCTGCTACTCAACCGCAGTTTTTGAAGTTCAGCCCACATGTAAACTAGAGCCTTATTATATTACACGTTTGAAGAAAAAGGCAATTAAAGAATATGATCAAAAACAGTGTGGGTCTGTGAGATTGGGTCCGCTATTTGCAGAGAACACTTCTTCCTCAATGATCATGAACGCTGGAGTTCCTCAAGGCTCGATATAGAAATAAGGAACTGTAGATGCTGGTTTACACAAAGGTCACCAAGTGCTGGACCGGCAGCAACTCTGGAGAACATGGAGCACACCCTGAAATGTAAACTGCAGATTCTCTTCACTGCTGGAGTCCACCCTGGGGCAGAGGGAATGCACAAATGTCTGTAGCTGAGGAACAGATGTGTTTAAATCTGGGATGGCTGGCATCCGTAGAAACATAGAAAATAGGTGCAGGAGGAGGCCATTTGGCCCTTCGAGCCAGCACCGAGCCAGCACCGAGCCAGGACATTTATTACATTGTAGTATGGCCGTATTCACTTGAATGGGATTGGCATCCCTGATTAAAAAGGAATCTGTGGGGAAGTGGTTTTTACTTTATTTTACTTGTGCAGAAGGGTTCTAAGTTTATTGGTTTAATTTTCTACAGTGGTGCAGCAGTAGAGTTGCTGCCTTGATCTGGGTTTGATCCACACCTCAGGAGCTGTCAGTACGGAGTTTGTACGTTCTCCCTGTGACCGCAGAGGTTTTCTCTGGGTGCTCTGGTTTCCTCCCACATTCCAAAGACGTGCAGGTTTGTAGGTTAATTGGCTTCTGTAAATTGTCTCTAGAGTGTAGGATAGAACTAGTGTACTTGGTGATTGTTGGTCGGCGGGAACTCGATGGGCCGAAGGGCCTGTTTCCTCACTGTATCTCTAAACTAAACTAAATTAAACCATTCCGTTGATTCATAGTTCATGCTTTCCCTTTCTAAAATCAATAATCAACTCCTTGGTCTTGTTAATGTTGAAAGCAAGATTGTGGATCTGGCACCAGTCAATTATCAATCTCCCTCCTATATTCTTACACTTCATTACCCGTTATTCATCTAACAGTAGTATCGTCAGTGAATTGAAAGATGGCTTTGGAGCTGTGTCGCTCCATGTGATCCAGAGATGCTGCCAGTCCCGCTGAGTTACTCCAGCAGTTGGTGACCTTTGTGTAAACCAGCGTCTACAGTTCCTTGTTTCTATATCTAGCCTTGAGGAACTCCAGCGTTCATGATCATTGAGGAGGAAGTGTTCTCTACAAATAGCGGACCCAATGTCACAGGCCCACACTGTTTTTGTTCATATCCTTTCATCGCCTTTTCTTCAAACGTGTAATATAATAAGGCCCTAGTTAACTTGTGGGCTGAGCTTCAAAAACTGCGGTTGAGTAGCAGACAAGTCAGAGAAAATTACAGGAAAGTATAGTGACATTTCATTAATAGGAGCAATTTGCAAAATTCAGTAGGCATATTTATTTTTGTGGAAGAAACAACTTAAGCTGCACAAGCACTTTTAATAATTATTAGAAACCTTTCACAATGCCATTTTGCGGCTCCTGTTGAGAACCAGCTGCTCCTCTGTCTCAACCATCGGCCTTCATTCCTCAGCAAGGGTCATATGGTCAGAAGTAATAGGAGAAGAATTAGGCCATTTGGCCCATCAAGTCTACTCCGCCATTCAATCATGGCTGATCTACCTTTCCCTCTCAACCCCATCCTCCTGCCTTCTTCCCATAACCACTGACACCCGTACTAATCAAACATAGAAACATAGAAACATAGAAAATAGGTGCAGGAGTAGGCCATTCGTCCCTTCGAGCCTGCACCGCCATTCAATATGATCATGGCTGATCATCCAACTCAGTATCCCGTACCTGCCTTCTCTCCATACCCCCTGTTCCCTTTAGCCACAAGGGCCACATCTAACTCCATCTTAAATATAGCCAATGAACTGACCTCAACTACCTTCTGTGGCAGAGAATTCCAGAGATTCACCACTCTGTGTGAAAAATGTTTTTCTCATCTCGGTCCTAAAACATTTCCCCTTTATCCTGAAAAGCGTTATATAAATAAAATGTATTATTATTATTATTATCCTTAAACTGTGACCCCTTGTCCTGGACTTCTCCAACATCGGGAGCAATCTTCCTGCATCAAGAATCAATCTAACTCTGCCTTAAAAATATCCATTGACTTGGTCTCCACAGACTTCTGTGGCAATTAATTCCACAGATTCACCACTCTCTGACGAAAGAAATTCCTCCTCATCTCCTTCCGAAAGGAACGTCCTTTCATTCTGAGGCTATGACCTCAGGTCCTAGACTCTCCCACTGGTGGAAACAGCCTTTCCACATCCACTCTATCCAGGGCCTTCAGAATTCGGTTAGTTTCAATGAGGTCCCCCTCCCCTCATCCTTCTATACTCCAGTGAGTAAAGGCCCATCATATGTTAACCCACTCATTCCTGGATCATTCTCGTAAGCCTCCTTTGGACTCTCTCCAGCGTCAGCACAATTCTCCTCAGATATGGGGCCCAAAATTGCTCACAATTTGGCAGAGGGGGGGTTGCACTCAATTCTTACAGCCCAGAGGGTTGGGTTGTTTCATTCCCCCTCATGTCAGGCCTGGGAGAGACATGGAATCTAGATCAGGCTCAATCCATCCCCACCAACAGGCCCCACCAAATGCCTTTCTAGGGCAGGGCAGCCTAACTCCTGAGACTCATCCTCATGGCCATACTTGTTCCTGCTCTCTGATGGTCAGTGTCACTTGACCTCTGACCCATCGGCATGTATAAATCCCTCTGCTCACTCCCTGATTTCTCTCCCTTGATTCCAGACCAGGATTAGATTTAGATTTAGGTTTAGGTCTCAGTTTATTGTTGTCATGTGCACTGAGGTAAAGAGAAAGCTTTGTTTTGCATGCTATCTAAACAAAATCAGATAATGCTATACAGTGGCTTGCAAAAGTATTCATACCCCTTGAACTTTTCCACATTTTGTCACGTTACAACCACAAACGTAAATGTATTTTATTGGATTTTATGTGATAGACCAACACAAAGTGGCACATAATTGTGAAGTGGAAGGAAAATGATACATGGTTTTCAAATTTGTTTACAAATAAAAAACTGAAAAGTGTCACGTGCAAAAGTATTCAGCCCCCTTTACTCTGATACCCCTAAATAAAATCCAGTGCAACCAATTGCCTTCAGAAGTCACCTAATTAGTAAATAGAGTCCACTTGTGTGTAATCTAATCTCAGTATAAATACAGCTGTTCTGTGAAGGCCTCAGAGGTGAGAGGTGGCGGATGAGGAGTTCTGGTAGGAGAAGCGGACAGAAGCTCCGAGCTGCGATTGAGCCTGGCGACAACACAGGGAGCGACGGGAGAGTGAAACGGGACCGAGTTAGCAGCAGGATTGTATCGGGGTATCGGCCGACGGCCTGTATAGGTCCGGTAAACGGTGCTCTGACACTATTCCCTGCTGTTTCAAAATGATGGGAGAGAGTGGGTCTAGTGGTATGGAGGCCTGTGGAAGAGAGGATAACGAAGAAAGTGTTGAGAAGGAGTGGGAAACCGTGGGAGCACGGGGTAGTCCCAGGAAGAAAAACTGTAAAAGAAGGAAAAACAGTACTGGTGGATCGGAGAGTGAAGACAAGGAACCAGAAAAGGAAATGTCGTTAAATGTAGTGGTGAGGTTTGAAGGAGGAGTAAAGAAGATAGAGCCATTGAAGCTGACAAAAATAATCAGGGCCCAGGTTGGGGAAGTAAAGTATGCAAGAGTGCTGGAGGATGGAAACATGCTAATAGGGTGCAACAGTGAGGCTCAAGTTGAAAAGGCGATGAAAATAAACAAGATTGACAAAACCAAAATAATCAAAGTAGTGAGAGTGGGAGAACGGAGGACGGCAGGGTGTAAAGGGGTTATCTATGGAATCTCTCTCAAAGTTAATATGAGTGAACTGGTTCAGGAACTCAGGAAGAGATGTGAATTAATTATGAGTGCCAAAAGAATGACCAAAGGAGCAAAGAAAGAGGAAACTGAGTTAGTTCTGGTCGAATTCAAGACAGAATCCCTTCCAAAAGCGGTCCATTTTGGATTCATGCGATATAGCGTAAGAGAGTACGTACCCAAACCAATGAGGTGCTTCAAATGTCAGAAATTTGGGCATATAGCTAAAATGTGCAAGGGGGCGAGGAAATGCGCAAGGTGTAGTGGGGACCATGAATATGGTCAGTGTGGAGAGGGGGTCAGACCAAAGTGCTGTAATTGTGGAGGAGAGCATAGTGTGGCTTACTGGGGGTGTGAGGTGATGAAACGTGAAGCTGAAGTACAAAACATAAGAGTGAAGGAAAAGGTCTCCTATGCAGAGGCAGCAAAGAGGGCTGACCCTGCAAAGCAGATGAATGAAAGAAGGATCAGGAGGGAGCAAGATGTGGGCATAATGGAGCCAATAAAAGAAAAAGAAAAAAGTATATGGAAAGAAAAGAAAAACCTGGTTATATTTATAGCAGGAGTAATAAATGTGACAGCAGAAGTAAAATCCAAAACAGAAAGGATCCAAATCATTGTAAAGGCTGCAGTCCACCACTTGGGCATGGCAGGATTGAAGTGGGAGGAAATACATGATGGTCTCAGTATCCAGGCGAGCCAAGAGTCAACATGTGTGGGTTAATAATATTAATGTTAATCCTACAATGGAATGCACGAAGCTTGTTAGCCAATGGGCAAGACTTTAAGCAATTCATAGACAGTAGGAAGGAAAAACCAGATGTCGTATGTATCCAGGAAACCTGGTTGAAACCAAGTTTAGATTTTGTTCTGTATGATTATGTTGCAGTGAGATGTGATAGGGGAAATGGGGGAGGAGGGGGTTGCACCACTTTCATTACCATACAGGGTATTAGGAATTGGGCAGGAACAGGAATATGTGGTAATAGAAGTATGGTCTGAGAGGAGGAAAATAGTGGTATTAAATTACTATAATCCATGTAAGCGATTAGAGGTCAGTAAGTTACAGGAAGTAGAAGGTCAGAGCAAATCTAGTGTTATTTGGTGTGGGGACTTTAACGCACATAATACATTATGGGGCAGTGGAAAGTCAGATAATAATGGGCAGGTAATTGAGGAATTATTAAATGATGGTAATCTAGTATGTCTAAATGATGGAAAGAAGACCAGGGTAGATGTTAGGACAGGGAAGGAGTCTGTGCTGGACCTTACACTTGTTTCTAATTGGATTGCTGCTAAATGTGACTGGGAAGTATATGAAAAGGGTACCATAGGAAGTGATCATCATCCTGTGCTATGCAAAATAAATGTTACTTTAATTATGAGTAAAGGAAACAGAAGTGGACGATGGGTTTTTGGAAAGGCTAATTGGGAGAAATTTAAGGAGGAAAGTGATAGATATGTAAAACCGATACAAGAAGAGACTGATATAGAAAGCTTTGAGAATAAATTGTCAGAAGGTATCACAAGAGCAGCATTAGTTTCCATACCTAAAAGTAAAGGAAGATCAAAAAGGAAAGCTGTGCCGTGGTGGGACAATAAGTGTAAAGAGGTGGTGGTGACTAGAAACAGAGCATTCAGATTATTAAAAAGAACTCATAACTACCAACACATGATTAATTACAAACAGGCTCAGGCAATTGTAAGAAGGACTATAAGACAAACAAAAAGAGCATATTGGAGGAAGTATTGTGATTCAATTGGAAGCACAACACAGGTAGGGGAGATATGGGGGATGATTAAAAAAATGGAAGGTGATAAAAGGGTGTGGAGTTATCCTATCCTAATAAATGGAGATCAAACTGTAGTCTCAAATAAAGACAAAGCAGAACTAATGGTTAACACTTTTAGTAGGATTCACAGCTCCCACAACTTATCAGATGAAGGAAGAAGAGGTAGGGAAAGAACAAGAGAGGAAAATGTTGAGGCCTTACAAAGGAAAGGTATCACAGAGGACAAGTACAATATTCCATTTAATTTGGGGGAGCTAAAGAGAGCTCTGGCCAAGTGTAAGAACTCAGCCCCAGGGAAGGATGATATTTGTTACATAATGATAAAACATCTAAGTGAGGAGGGACTCCAAAAGATACTTGCACTATATAACAAGGTGTGGGAAGAAGGGCGAATACCGGAGAGGTGGAAGGAAGCGATCATTGTGCCTATTAGAAAACCAGGGAAAGATGTAAGTAATCCAGTAAATTATAGACCTATAGCTTTAACAGCACACACGTGTAAACTGATGGAAAGACTGGTAAATGAAAGATTAATGCATCTAATGGAAGAAAAAGGTATCGTGGCTAATTATCAGAGTGGCTTTAGAAAAGGGAGAGGTACTAATGATCCAGTTCTGTGCTTGGAAGATGATATAAGGAAAGCACAAGTCAAAAAAGAATCTGTAGTTACCATATTTTTTGATGTAGAGAAGGCTTACGATATGTTGTGGAGAGAAGGTCTTCTAATAAAGCTGCATTTAATGGGAGTAGGAGGAAATATTTTTAACTGGATAATGGATTTTCTCAACGGTAGAAGTATCCAAGTTAAAATAGGGTCAGACATCTCTAGTAAACGTGTAGTCAAGAATGGAACTCCCCAGGGAAGTGCGATAAGCCCGATCCTATTCTCAATCATGATCAATGATATATTTGCAAACATTCAACCAGAGATGGGGCGATCCCTCTTTGCAGATGATGGCAGCCTATGGAGAAGGGGGAGGAATATAGATTTTATCGTGGAAAAAGTACAGCAAGGGATAGCCCAGGTGGAAGAGTGGGGAGGGAAATGGGGTTTTAAATTCTCTATAGAGAAGACAAAGACAATGGTTTTCACAAGGAAAAAAATTAAAGAGGATGTCCAGTTAAAACTATATGGCAACAATTTGGAAAGAGTAAAAGATTTCCGTTTCCTGGGGGTTCATTTTGACTCCAGATTAACATGGAGGGTCCACATTAAAAAAAAATTAAAAAATGCAAAAAAGCCATCAATGTAATGAGATGCTTGGCAGGTTTAGAGTGGGGAGCAGATGTATTATCTCTTAAACGTATTTATGTATCACTGGTCAGATCCAGACTAGAGTATGGCAGTATAGCTTATGGGTCAGCATCTAAGTCAGTGTTGTCCGAGTTGGACAAAGTCCAAGCGGAAGCTCTAAGAATCTGTATAGGAGGTGTGCGGACGTCACCTGTATGTGCACTACAGGTGGAAACTGGGGAGATGCCATTGAGACTGCGCCGCAGACAACTAATGGCTAATTACTGGCTAAGCCTTAAAGGTCATGGAGAAAGCCACCCAACAAAACAGGTAGTATAGGAGTGCTGGGAGAGAGGGGTGGCTCAGTCTGGAAGCTTCGGCTGGGTTGGAGGAGTTGTGGCAAGGGACATGGAAGTAGAGGACAAAGAGTTCTGCCCTGCAGTATTGCGGCCATCTGTGCCAATATGGTTACTGAACATCCCAAAAGTTGATCTGGAGATATGGGAGCCAAAAAGGAGGAACGAAAATTCAGACCTAAAGACACAATATCATAACCATATAGATAATAGATACAGGGAACACCTCTTAATTTTCACAGATGGATCAAAGGACCCAGTAGCTGAAACAACAGGGGCGGCTGTGGTAGTCCAGGGGATGAATGTTGAGCTTTACAAAAGAACAAATAATTATTTGACAGTATATACAGTAGAACTGTACACTATTTTGATGGCAGTTCGGTGGATGGAACAGATGCAACCATGTAAAGTATTAATATGTAGTGACTCATTATCTGCAATCCAGAGTATTGGGTCTGGTGCATCCCATAGGCGGGCTGACTTAGTGTATGAAATCCTGCTACTATTAAACCAAGTGACAAGGAGGGGCAGTGACGTGACGTTGTTGTGGGTCCCAGCACACATTGGTGTTCTAGGGAATGAAAAGGTGGATAAATTGGAAAAGGAGGCTGTAAAAACAAGAAACATAGAGGTAAACTTACAACTATCCAAATCTGAAGGAAAACACATTGTGTGGAAGAAAATAAATCAGGAATGGCAACAATACTGGGAACAGGAGACAAAGGGGAGACACCTCTATACGCTACAAAACAGAGTGGGCATTACAGCAAGAAGATGGAGGAACAGGTAGTATTATCAAGATTGAGGATAGGACACACTCACCTGAACAGCACATTAAAAATATTGGGAAAACACCCTACTGGACTGTGTGAGGAATGCTATCAGCCAGAAACAGTTCAGCATGCCCTAATTGCATGTAGGAGATATGAGACAGAAAGAGGATTGATGATCATTGAAATGAGGAAAATTGGATTGACAGAACTATCAGTAAAGAACATTCTAGAGTGTGGAGGGAAAGGAAAAGGAATAAAGTTGTTGTTTGATTTTTTGAGGGCCTCCTGGCTTATAAAAAGGATATAGTGTAAAGACATGAGTACGGTGGAATGAAGACAAAAGGTGGCAGCAATGCAACATTGCGGATGCCTGCTGCCGTAAAACTCCAAAGAAGAAGAAGAAGAAGATGGCCTCAGAGGTTTGTTAGAGAACATTAGTGAACAAACAGCATCATGAAGCCCAAGGAACACACCAGACAGGTCAGGGATAAAGTTGTGGAGAAGTTTAAAGCAGGGTTAGGTTATAAACAAATATCCCAAGCTTTGAACATCTCACGGAGCACTGTTCAATCCATCATCCGAAAATGGAAAGAGTATGGCACAACTGCAAACCTACCAAGACATGGCCGTCCACCTAAACTGACAGGCCGGGCAAGGAGAGCATTGATCAGAGAAGCAGCCAAGAGGCCCATAGTAACTCTGGAGGAGCTGCAGAGATCCACAGCTCAGGTGGGAGAATCTGTCCACAGGACAACTATTAGTCGTGCACTCCACAAATCGGGCCTTTATGGAAGAGTGGCAAGAAGAAAGCCATTGTTGAAAAAAAGCCATAAGAAGTCCCGTTTGCAGTTTGCCACAAGCCATGTGGGGGACACAGCAAACATGTGGAGGAAGGTGCTCTGGTCAGATGAGACCAAAATTGAAATTTTTGGCCTAAATGCAAAACGCTATGTGTGGCGGAAACTTAACACTGCACATCACCCTGAACACACCATCCCCACTGTGAAACATGGTGGTGGCAGCATCATGCTGTGGGGATGCTTTTCTTCAGCAGGGACAGGGAAGCTGGTCAGAGTTGATGGGAAGATGGATAGAGCCAAATACAGGGCAATCTTGGAAGAAAACCTGTTAGAGTCTGCAAAAGACTTGAGACTGGAGCGGAGGTTCACCTTCCAGCAGGACAACGACCCTAAACATACAGCCAGAGCTACAATGGAATGGTTTAGATCAAAGCATATTCATGTGTTAGAATGGCCCAGTCAAAGTCCAGACCTAAATCCAATTGAGAATCTCTGGCAAGACTTGAAAATTGCTGTTCACAGACGCTCTCCATCCAATCTGACTGAGCTTGAGCTATTTTGCAAAGAAGAATGGGCAAAAAAGTCAGTCTCTAGATGTGCAAAGCTGGTAGAGACATACCCCAAAAGACGCAGCTGTAATTGCAGCGAAAGGTGGTTCTACAAAGTATTGACTCAGGGGGGCTGAATACTTTTGCACGCGACACTTTTCAGTTTTTTATTTGTAAAAAAATTTGAAAACCATGTATCATTTTCCTTCCACTTCACAATTATGCACCACTTTGTGTTGGTCTATCACATAAAATCCCAATAAAATACATTTACGTTTGTGGTTGTAACGTGACAAAATGTGGAAAAGTTCAAGGGGTATGAATACTTTTGCAAGCCACTGTACATACAAACAATCAAGTCAAACTCAAATGCAATAGATGGAACAAATGGGAAGAGACAGAGTGCAGAATATTGTTCTCAGCATTTTAGTGCATCAGTTTCATAGACAAAGGCCAATGTAGAAGTGAATCAGACAGTAAAGGGCCTGTCCCACGAGCATGCGACTTCATGCGGCAAACGCGACCTAACGTGGTCGCTTGAGCCGTACGGCCTCACGGGACCGGTCCCACTTCGATCGCCGGAGCCGTATGGAGTTGTGCGGAGCTGGTCCCGACATCGCGCGGGGCTCCAATAAACTGACTGTTCAAAAATCCCGCGCGGCAACGGCCTGCCGGCCCGCAGCTGCCTCGACGCCATACGCACTGCCTCGACGGGCGTGTGCAGCGTCTCAACGCCGTATGCAGCATCTTGACGGCATACGCAGCGTCTTGACGCCGTACGTCACGCACGAACTTCCCGCGGACTTCGCTCGAACTTCACGTCACTCACTCGACCTCCGCGCAGCCCCCGCTTCCGGTTTGGTCGCGCTTGCCGCATGCAGTTGCATGCTGGTGGGACCGGCCCTGTACGGGGATCACTCGACCTCCGTGCGACCTCCGCATGGCCCCCGCTTCCGGTTAGGTCGCGCTTGCAGCATGCAGTCGCATGCTCGTAGGACTAGCTTACAGAAGGACCGGTCAGAAGCCTGATTACAGAGAGAAAGAAGCAGTTCCTAAGTCTGGTGGTGTGCACTTTCAAATTTTTGTACCTTCAGCCAAATGGGAGCATGGAGAAGAAGGAATGATCGGGCTGGGACAAGTCGTTGATTAAGAGAGACACAAAGTGCAGGAGTAACTGTGGGACAGGCAGCATCTCTGGAGAGAAGGATTGGGTGAAGTTTCGGGTCAATCTTCGGTTGTCTATCTTCGGTTTAAACCAGCATCTGCAGTTCCTTCCTACACAATGGACTGGGCCACATTTACAACTCTGCAATTTCTTGCCATCTTGGACAGAGATGTTCCCAAACTGCAAACCTGCCTGGATCAGGGAAGTCAGTGAACCTCGGACTGAGAAGGGTGACACTCAAAACCGATGGCTGACAAAAAAGATTTGTGATGGAGGAAAAATATTGCAACGTTTATAATGTCTGAATAATCACAATTTAATTCAGGTTTTGCAGAAACCTATTCGTAAAACAATCCTAGAACAGGTGTTAATGGGCGATCGATGGTTGACGTGGACTCGGTGGGCCCAAGGGCCTGGTTCCACGCTGTATCTCTAAAGTAAATTGCTTCCACTGACTCCATGTTTTGGGACAATCTTTGCAGCCTGTGCAGCCTGATCTGTGCTTGTACTCCATAACTCCATGGTGCGAGGAGAACACTGGGCTCCCAAGTGGGGAAGGAGCAGCACGTGGGAGGACGTCAAGTGGCAGCACCGGGACCCAGGGCTCCTTGGTGTCAGAGATTCATCCTTCTCTCCAGGGATGCTGCCTGTCCCGTTGAGTTGCTCCAGCATTTTGTGTCTGTCTTTGGTGTAAACCAGCATCTGCAGTTCCTTCCTACACAGCCCTGAACTACTATCAGACTATCTTTGACCGGACTTTACTGGCTTTACCTTGCACACAACGATATTCCCTTATCGTGGTATCTGTACACTGTGGACGGCTCGATTGTAATCATGTATTGTCTTTCCGCTGGCTGGTTAGCACGCAACAAAAACTTTTCACCGTACCTCCGTACACGCGACAATAAACAAAACTGAAACTGAAACCCAGCGATCCTCGCTGCCACCAATCTTACCGCCACCAGTCATTTGACTTCTTCAGTCCAGCTTTGTGAATGGACCTTGCCCTCACCTCATATTGCACTTGGGTAACTTACAAGCCATTGAATTTTCCTATTGTAGGTAACTATAACCCCTCCCCTTCCATTCCTATACCATCCCCTCCCCCCCTTTCCCATCCCTCCCCTGTGTCCCATCTGGACTTGTACCAGTTTCCCCCCTCTCCCTCCCCCTCCCCCTCCCCCTCCCCCTCCCCCTCCCCCTCCACCTCCCCCTCCCCCTCCCCTTCCACCTACTTCTTTCCTTGAACATCACAATTTGCAACTCTTCAATCCTTTTGTCTCATCTCTGGCCTTTGTCCAATCATCTGCCTGTCAATAAAATGCCTCATCTCTCTCCACGTATTACTTGCCGGGCTTTGTCCTGCCCCTCCTCTCTTCCAGCTTTCTCACTCGCAGCCCAAAATGTCACCAATGCATGTTCTCCAGAGATGCTGCCAGATCCGCTGTGATACTGCAGCACATTTCGCCTTTATTTGTGAACCAGTTCCTTGTTTCTATCGGAAAATACCAACATCTATTCCATCTGCATCATGGAATCGTACAATGATCACAGCACTAAAGGCCCACGTTACCCGGACAAACTCTCCCAGAGCAAATCATCAGTAACATAACGTCCCACCTTCTTTACTCAGTTCCCTGAACGATGGACCCAAGCATGCCAAAAGCCTTCTTCACCTTATCTACCTGTGATGCCGCTTTCAGGAAACGATGTAGTTTAGTTTTGTTTAGTTACAGTGTGGAAACAGGCCCTTCGGCCCACCGAGTTGCTGCCAACCAGCGATCCCTGTACACAAGCACTATCCTGCACACACTAGGAACAATTTACAAACTTTATCAAAGCCAATCAACCGACAAACCTGTACGTCTTTGGAGTGTGGGAGAAAAGCCAGAGCACCCAGAGAAAACCCACGTGGTTACAGGGAGAACTTGTGATTCTATATCCCTCTGCTCCACACCACTCCCCAGGGATCTACCAGTCACTCTGAAGGCCATGCCCTGGCTGATCTGTCTAAAAATAAACTTCATTCACAGAAAATATACGCAGGAAACACAATGCAATCAGGACAGGTCTTTCTTTAAATTCATTGTGCTATCAAATTCAATACATTCATTGTGCCATTAAATCAATGCATTCTATTTACAACCTCTTGTGTATTCTCTTGAAACAATGCACCCGGGAAGTGTTTGAGAGGCTGTTACACAAACCCTCAGTGCCCAGTGGCGGCAGGTCCTTAGACTGTGATCCTTCTCCACAGAGCCTTTGCGATGGCTGCATTGATCGTCAGTGTGACCCATAACATGTACTCTTGCAGTCTGGAACATGCCAGTCGGCAGCATTCATCTACAGACATCCTGTTTCCTTGGAGGATCAGCAGGGTTCTGGGGAAGCCAGAGTGTGTCTTTCATCATTGAAGATCTTCCAGCAGCAGCTGATCTATTATTTGTTATCGGCTGTGGGAACGAGCCATTAGATCAGAGTCTTCCCTTTAGTTTAGAGTTACTGCGCGGAAACAGGCCCCTCGGCTCACCGATCCCGCACCGACCAGCGATCCCCGCACATTAACACTATCCTACACACACTCTGGACCATTTACACTTATACCAAGCCAATTAACCTGCAAACTTGTACGTCTTTGGAGTGTGGGAGGAATCCGAAGATCTCGGAAAAAACTCACGTAGGTCACGGGGAGAATGCACAGACTCTGTACAGGCAGCACCCGTGGTCAGGATCGAACCCGGGTCTCTGGCACTGTAAGGCAGTAGCTCTACCGCTGCGCCACCGTGCCGCCCTCTTATGAATTTTTATTCGCTGCATACACAGTGGGCAGCAGAGTGGTGTAGCTTGTAAAACTGCTGCTTTACAACACTAGTGACCTGAGTCCAATGCTGACCTCTGGTGCTGTCTGTGCTGTATGTTCATGAGTTCATAAGTCATACGTCATCGGAGCAGAATAAGGCCATTCGGCTCAATGAGTCTATTCTGCCATTCAATCATGGCTGATCTATCTTTCACTCTCAACCTCATTCTCCTGCCTTCTCCCCGTAACCTTTGACACCCTTACCACTCCAGAACCTATGAATCTCCACTTAAAAAATCCCCAATGACTTGGCCTGCACAGCCGTCTGTGGCAATGAATTCCACAGACTCACCACCCTCTGGCCAAAGAAGTCCCTCCGCATCTCCATTCTATGAGCATTTTATTGCCAAATTTGAGGAAGGACATTGAGGGAGTGCAGCGTAGGTTCACAAGGTTAATTCCTGGGATGGTGGGACTGTCATATGCTGAGAGAATGGAGCGGCTGGGCTTGTACACTCTGGTGTTTAGGAGGATGAGAGGGTATCTTAAACTGTGGCCCCTGGTTCTGGACTCCCCCAACATCGGAAACATGTTTCCTGCCTCTAGCGTGTCCAAACCCTTAATAATCTTATATAACATTATTAAGGGTTTGGACACGCTAGAGGCAGGAAATATGTTTCCGATGTTGGGGGAGTCCAGAACCAGGGGCCACAGTTTAAGAATAAGGGGTAAGCCATTTAGAACGGAGAAGAGGAAACACTTTATCACACAGAGAGTTGTGAGTCTGTGGAATTCTCTGCCTCAGAGGGCGGTGGAGGCCGGTTCTCTGGATACTTTCAAGAGAGAGCTAGATAGGGCTCTTAAAGATAGCGGAGTCAGGGGATATGGGGAGAAGGCAGGCATGGATGATCAGCCATGATCACATTGAATGGCGGTGCTGGCTCGAAGGGCGGAATGGCCTACTCCTGCACCTATTGTCTATTGTCTATGCTCCGAAAAGGAACAAAAAACTCCATGAAACAGGTATGTAAACAGAGTACTCAGTAGATACCATAATAAATAACAAAAAATAAGATCAATAAATTAAAAGTTTAGTTTAGTTTAGAGATATAACGTGCAAACATGCCCTTCGGCCCACAAGTCCGCTGGTCGGCAAGGACGGTGGGCTGAAGGCCTGTTTGCACGCTATATCTGTAAACTAAACTTTACGTTTTTTTAACTTCTTTTTTGTTGTTTACATTAACACCATCCTGCACACTTGTACGTCTTTGGAAGGTGGGATGAAACAAGAGCATCCCGGGAAACACACACTGATATGGGGAGAAGGTACACGCTCAGTACAGACAGCAACTGTAGTCAGGATCGAACCCGGGCCTCTGGCGCTGTAAGGCAGCAACTCTACTGCTGCACCACTGTGCCACCCTTAAACATTGCAGCGCATTCTGCATTCTGCAATTCCCAGCAACACGACGTGGAGGCTTACAATGGCTCTGCCACCTTCCCATGCGGAATCTTTCCCCATCTTTCCAGAATGACATTCGACAATAGACAATAGATGCAGGAGTAGGCCAATCTGCTCTTCGAGCAGCAGCTATTCCTTCGAACAACTACGATGTAAGTATTTTTCACAACAGTTATCACTGCTTCCATATCTTGTTACTCCACAGTAACTGTTGGCTTGGCTAAAAACAAGGCCAGATACAGTTGTCACTGATCATGGGAGCAATTATCTGTGTGATGCCCACGGACCTCAGCAACCAAAGAGATAGAACAGAAAATGCCAGGGTAGAAGGTGATGAATGTGTCTCCCCTTGGTATATTTTATTTAGTAAAGACTGCATAAAGGGAATTACATATATACTGAATGGTGTCAAATTGTTAAAAGTCTTGTCGAAAGCCGATTAAAGTGCTATTCCAAATGCCTTACTGAGAGCTTCATTTTCCACAAGTTGGAAAGGAACCATTAAAATGATTTACAAGAAGGACTTGCAATATAAAAGATTAATTTCTTCTGACTGGTGTAGACTCGACGAGAAGCTTTGAAAGAGTTATGGAACTAATAAAGAAATAAAAAGTGCACCTAAAAGCAGTCAATCTCTGTCTTTTTAAACTGTAAAGAAAGAACTTGCATTTATATAGAGACTAAATAATAGTGACTATATAATATATAGTGATTACAGTGTCATGGAGTCATGCAGCACAAAAACAAGCCCTTTTATAAGTTTAGTTTAGAGATACAGAGCGGAAATAGGCCCTTCGACCCACCGAGTCCGCACCGACCAGCGATCCACGCACACTAACACTATCCTACACACACTAGGGACAATTTACATTTATACCAAGCCAATTAACCTATAAACCCGTACGTCTTTGGAGTGTGGGAGGAAACTGAAGATCTTGGAGAAAACCCACGCAGGTCACGGGGAGAACGTACAAACTCCGTACAGACAGCACCCGTAGTCAGGATCGAACCCGGATCTCTGGCGCTGTAAGGCAGTAGCTCTACTGCTACGCCACTGTGCCGCCCTTCGGCCCATCAAGACCATACTGACATTTTGCACCTATTTAGATAAATCCCAACTTATTCTTGCCACATTCTCATAATTTCCCCCCAGATTCTCCCGCTTGCTTTACACACTTGGGGCAATTTTACAGTGGCCAATTATCCAAGCAGAGCGCACGTCTTTAGGATGTTGGAGAAACTTGAAGTACCCAGTGGAAACTAACATAGTCACAGGGAGATCATGCAAACTCCACAAGACAGCTTTGGAGATCAGTATTGAACCCAGGCCTTTGAGCCAGCAGGGGTAATAGTGGTACCACTGTGACACCCCATGTGTATCTTGGTCAATGATGAACTGCTGAGATATGGGAGTTACTGATGGAGGAATCCCACGCAGCCACTTAGCATGGACAGCACTGTGAGGGTAACCAAAACATCTGTTTAGTGATACGGTGACGCAGTGGTAGAGTTGTTGCCTTACAGCGCCAGAGACCTAGGTTCGATCCTGACTACGGGTGCTGTCTGTACGGAGTCTGTACGTTCTTCCCGTGACCGCGTGAGTTTTCTCCGGGATCTCCGGTTTCCTCCCACACTCCAAAGACGTACAGGTTTGTCGGCTAATCGGCTTGCTATCATTGTAAATTGTCCCTAGAGTGCAGGATAGTGCTAGTGTACGGGGATTGCTGGTCGGGCTCGGGCTCGGTCGGGCCGACGGGCCTGTTTCCCCACTGCATTTCTAACCTGAAACTGAACTAAGGCATCAGTTGATGGTATTTATTGGCTAGGACGTTGCAGTGAACTCCCATGAACTCGTTCAAAATGAGTCCATGCAGTATTTTATGCACGCCTAGCTTAATGTCTCATCTGAGGATTCCAATCTATGGTGTCTGTTTTAATGACGTGCTCGGTGTCACTGGGAAGGGTCTTAAACTCAATTATCTGGTTTAGAAGTGAGAAAGTTTCCAGAGTGCCAAGACTGATGCCAGAAGCCCTTCAATAGAACAACTAATTGCTTTGAAACTGAGGAAGGGCGAAAGAATTTCTGGCACAATGGTCTTGCATCCCTCAACGTTATGACTGCTGCTGTTAGAGGCACATACAAGCTGCTAAATCATATCTTTGCCTGACAGCCATTTGCACTATGCTGTGTTTACATTGCCCAGAGTCCAATATAGTCTGAAGTCAGACATCAAAAAGCTGGAGTAACTCAGCGGGACAGGCAGCATCTCTGGTGAGAAGGAATGGGTGACGTTTCGGGACGAGACCCTTCTTCAGACTGGTTAGGGACAAGGGAAAGGAGAGATATAGACGATGATGTAGAGAGATAAAGAACAATGAATGAAGGATATGCACAAAAACAACAATGATAAAGGAAACAGGCCATTGTTAGCTGTTTGTTGGGTGAAAACGAGAACCTGGTGGGACTTGGGTGGGGGAGGGATAGAGAGAGAGAGGGAATGCCGGGGCTACCTGAAGTTAGAGAAATCAATGTTCATACCACTGGGCTGTAAGCTGCCCAAGCGAAATATGAGATGCTGTTCTTCCAATTTGCGTTTAGCCTCACTCTGACAATGGAGGAGACTGACGACAGAAAGGTCTGTGTAGGAATGTGAAGGTGAATTAAAGTGTCCAGCAACCGGGAGACCAGGTAGGTTCAGGCGGGCTGAGCGAAGGTGTTCAACAATCTATAGTCTACAGTCAGAAGATGGGTCCCAAGCCAAAATGTCACCTTCTCGTGTTCTCCATAGAAGATGCTGAGTTACCCCTTGCACCTTGTGTCTTTTTTTGTAAACCAGCACCTGGCGTACCATATATATGCTCAGTCTTTGTACTTCTGTCAAGGCATTATGTTCACAGATACAACCCTTCCCTCGACCCCCATCCCACACCTTAACGTAACCTGCATGCCACCCGGCGGGGGGGGGGGGGGGAGAGGGGGGGGGGAGCAGAGGGTGCATTCCAGTGCAGGGCCGGGCAACATATCCATTCTGCGGAGGGAATGGACAGGCAATGTTTTGGGTCAGAACGCTTCTTCAGACTAATTGTAATAGGAGGCAGAAAGCTGGAAGAGAGGTGGGGCGGCAGGACAAAGCCTGGCAAGTGATAGGTGGATACAGGTGAGGGGGGGGGGGATAGATTGACAGATGGGTGGACAAACGGTAGAGATGAAAAGGAGACAAAATGGTGTCAGATTAGAAGAGAAGGGGTGTGAAATGTTAAGCACTAGGAAGAGAGGGGGGGGGGGAAGGAGTGGTGTTACTTAAAATTGGAGAATTCAACATTCATGTCACTGGGTTGTAAGCTACCCAAGCAGAATATGAACTACTGTTCCTCCAATTAGCAATGTGACACTCTGGCCATGGAGGAGGCCCAGAACTGCAAGGTCATTGTGCGAATGGAAAGAGGAGTTATGATGGTTAGCAACCGAGAGATCCGGCAGACCTTGGCGAACCTGCCATAAGTGTTCAGGCGAAACGGTCACCTCATGCATGCTTTTCCACCTTTCTCCCTGCTACTACAAACAGTCTAAAGAAAGGGTCGTGACCCGAAACGTTGTCTGTCCATTCCCTCCACAGATGGTCCTGACCTGCTGGGTTACTCCAGCACTTAGCGTTTTGCTCAGATTCGCCGCTTGCAGTTCCTTGTGTTATCAAAGAAAGGAACACAACATGGATAGATGACGCTTGCCCCTCCCCTCTTCCTACTTTCCGCCACCTCCGTGCAATCAGTCTAAAGAAAGGTCCTGACCCGAAACGTCACCAATCCTCCCTGTTCGCCAGAGATGCTGCCTGGCCTGCTGAGTTACTCCAGCACACTGTGTCCTTTTTTTGTGTAGTCACCAGCATCTGCAGTTCCTGGTTTCTACTCCTGGTGTAAACACGTCCATTCTGTGCCCCAACAAGAAAGCCGCAGGCCAAGGTTTCTGTCAGTTCCTCCGTTCCAGAAACTCCCCGTGTGCTCTGTTGACATACCTGCACTGACTGGGAGGATGTGGGTTGTTCATTGAAGAGCGACGGAGGACGGAGAGTTTTCGAGAGCATTTGCAGCTGTACTCACTGAAAACACCGGGCAGTGCCGAGGCCCGGAGCCTGCTACCAGTCAGCGCTGGGCGAGGACAGGGTGTGCAGAGTACCACCACTTCCTCACTCAAAACAGACCATGTGAAAGGAACCTTTTCTTTAGCTCGGGCTTAATACAGTTCCAAATTTCACATTAATCCACAACATGGAAAGTTGGTCCAAACAGAAATGTCTGGAAATGCACGGGGTTTCATAAGGTATAGGAGCAGAATTAGGCCACTCGGCCCATCAAGTCTACCAGGTTCAGGTTGAAAGGAGGAAAGTGAGGAGGACAACAGTTCTACTGCAATACTCAATGGGGGCAGAGAGTTTATAATGAGGGCTCTTCCTGCCAACCCCATATCATTACAATCACACCCTGTGTGAGTCACACCCTGGCCACTCCATCTTCCCCCCCTCACCCATCAGGTCAAAAGGTACCGAAGTGTGAAAATGCGCACCGCCAGATGCAGGGACAGTTTCTTCACAGCTGTTATCCGGCAACTGAATCAACCTTCCACAACCAGAGAGCAGTCCTGAACTAATATCCACCTCATTGGTGACCCTCAGACTATCCTTGATCGGACTTTTCGCAGTGTCGTGTATTTGAGTGCCGGATGGTGAAGCGGATGAAGTCAATCAGTTGTGTGTGGGTGCAGGAGGTGGCACCAAAACAATCGTCGATGTAGCGGAGGTAGAGGTCGGGGATGGGGCCCTGGTACGTCTCGAACAAGGATTGTTCAACGTACACGACAAAGAGGCAGGCGTAGCTGGGGCCCATGCGCGTGCCCATAGCTACGCTATAGCCATAGCATGCCCATCTCCTTCGCTCCATAGATGCTGCTGCACCCGCTGAGTTTCTCCAGCATTTTTGTGTACCTTGATCGGACTTTGCTAGCTTTACCTTGCTCTAACGTTATTCCCTTATTATGTATCTATACACTGTAAATGGCTCGATTGTAATCATGTATTGTCTTTCTGCTGACTGGATAGCACGCAACAAAAGCTTTTCACCGCACCTTGGTACACGTGACAATAAACTAACTGAAAAAGTCTTCAAAGATCCTTCCCCACTCCGAAAACATACAGGTTTGCAGGTTAATTGCTTGCTATAGCTGTAAATTGTCCCGAGTGTGTGTAGGATAGTGTTAACAGGGTGGGTTAGTGCCGATCATTGGTCGGCGCAGACACGGTGGGCCAAAGGGCCTGCTTCCACGCTGAATCTCTAAAACTAACGAAAGAGCAGCAACAGCCAGGAAAATGTGTTCACCATCTGGTCATCTCTTCATGTTTCAGTTCCATTCACTGTCTCATTTCCTGCCGTATTCCATTGGGCGCCGTGCAATCTGTGATGACCTGAAAGGGATCATAAGATCAAAAGATCATAAGTGATAGGAGCAGAAATAGGCCATTCGGCCCATCAAGTCTACTCCGCCATTCAATCATGGCTGATTTATCTCTCCCTCCTAACCCTAGTCTCCTGCCTTCTTCCCATAATCTCTAACACTCGTACTAATCAAGAATCTATCTATCTCTGCCTTAAATATATCCACTGACTTGGCCTCCACTGCCCTCTGTGGCAAAGAATTCACAGATTCACCACCAAAGAATTTCCTCCTCATCTCCTTCCGAAAAGAACGTCCTTTAATTCTGAGGCTATGACCTCTAGTCCTTGACTCTCCCACTAGTGGAAACATCCTCTCCACATCCACTCTATTCAAGCCTTTCATTATTCTGTACATTTCAATGACGTCCCCCTCGTTCTTCTAAACTCCAGTGAGTGCAGGCCCAGTGACGTTAAATGCTCATCATTCCTGGGATGTAATGGACGCTACATTAATGAAAATGTGCTATTCACCTCCCTTCATTTCACATTCCCCCACCAGCAAGTTGCTCTGAGTTCAAGAAGCCTCTCTTATCTTATAGCTGTAACCTCCAAGGAGTTTATTTATCATCTTTACGCAGTTTTTCACACAACCTGTAGATCAGCAAACCTGGTATTAAATAATTGATTACTGCTGACAATAGATAAAACAAGCTCACATTGGTCATCAGTCATTCTGACATTTATGTGGTAAGGATATTGTGGGATTTGCTCGCTGTCTTGGTTATTTGTTTTAAATGCTGGGCCTGCAGAGAAAGAGCGATGCAATGAAAGCATGCATTTTGCACCAAAATGTTAAACTGGCAATAAATCCAATCCCTTGGATCTAATGATTAGGGACTGGATTTTTCAGTAATAAAATGTGAGTTCTGAGGTGCCTCAGAGCACTGTGATTAAAACCACCAAACGTTTAGAAATAAGGTTTAGTTAATAATACAGTGGCCGATCACGAGAAATGAAAGTTCCTTCCCCCATCCCCACCTCACCTCCTCCCCAACCCCCACCCTCCATTCCTGGCTCCATCAGGCCATTCCTTTTCCTTATCTGGTTCTACCTATTGCCTACCAGCTTTTGTCTCATAGCTGGGCGGCACGGTGGCACAGCGGTAGAGTTGCTGCTTTACAGCGCCAGAGACCCAGGTTCGATTCTTACTACGGGTGCTCTCTGTATGGAGTTTGTACCTGGGTTTTCTCCGGGTGCTTTGGTTTCCTCCCACAATCCAAAGACGTACAGGTTTGTAGCCTCTGTATATTGTAAATTGTCCCGAGTGTGCATTGGATAGTGCTAGTGTGCAGGGTTGGCACAGACTCGGTGGGTCGAAGGGCTTGTTTCCACGCTGTATCTCTAAACTAAATTAAACCCCACACTCCTCCACCTTCCCATCTCCCTCCATCAGTACATCGACCCCTTCTTCAGCTGCTTTCCCCCCCCCCCCCCCACTATCCCGCACCAGTTCCTCTCACCTCTTTATACTGGCTATCTTCCCTCTTTGCTCTCATTCCTGGCTCTCTACTGTAACGTCCATGCACCCCTTTGCCTCCACAGATGCTGCATGACCTGCTGAGATCCCAACACCACCCTCCCCCTCACATGTGTCCACCTATCACTCTCCATGCCTTGTCCCCGCTCCCACTTCTTTTCCAGCTTTCTCCCCACTACCACAATCAAGAGGATGATGACTGAACTTTATTGCCTTCCATCACAGTGGGAAACGTTGATTCCGCTGTGTGGGATGTTTATGTTAAACTCTATCGTGTATTGTGTTCTTTTTATTCGTATGGCTGTATGGGAACTCAAATCTCACTGTACCAATTGGTGCATGTGACAATAAATGTGACTTGAACTTGAACAATCAGTCTGGAGAAGTTCCCTGCCCAAAACGTCGCCTATCCAATCCCTCCAAATATGTTTCCTGACCCAGAAGCTAGACACAAAACGCTGCAGTAACTCAGCGGGTCAGGCAGCATCTCTGGAGACAAGGAATAGGTGACGTTTCAGGTCGAGATCCTTCTTCAGACTCACCGCGTTCCTCCAGCATTTTGTGTTTTGCTCCACCAGTTTGTTTTTTACACCCTAGCTTTGCCCTGCTGCGTCAGTCCTAGATTCTAGACTCTGAACTACCTTCCTTGTGGTCCGTTCATCGGTGCGGTGTGTGAAAAAATAACCGCACTGAATGAAGGGAGAGAGCAGCCTGACTTCAATCCGGGCCTCCTTGTTGAGACAGGCGTAAATTGGGATCAGATTGCGGGATCGCCACTTCTTCCAGTAAGCACTGATGATGAAGACTGGCTGGTAGAGGGGCCTCTGTGCTTGTCCTTGGCAGGCGGGATGCGTGCACCTTCTGAAGCTGAGACCTGTGTCTCGGTCCCATTCTGCATGGGTCAGATGCTATCGCCATGGCCGCCTCCGGCTTCCTTAACGTGTTGTGTAACTTTCCACAGCAGCGTTGGCTCCTAAACAAACACGGGTCTGTAATAAATAGAACGAGTCAGGATTCTGTGGAAAGCTACATGAAATGGAGCAATAAAAATGAAAACGAGGTACCAAAGAGTAAACAAAACAGCGCTAAATCCCTTTAAAGATTCGACGAAATAAAAACATCATTCATGCTTTATACTGTAGACTATGCCCTGTACGGAGTACCAAGTTAAAAATATTTTCTTTTCATCCAGGAACTCCTGATGTATCTGTGCTGGGATATTTGGGCGCTCCGATTGAGAAAGTCCCAAATAAAAACATAAAAGTTCAGATTGGCAGGCCGACTTTCTTATTAGTCCAAATCAATGGTTAAGGGGAAGTACTGCAAGATGATTCCAGTAATAGGAAAAGGGCCCACTTCTTTATCGTACATCAGTTTTGAAATGTCCCTGAAGAGCTTCACAGCTGGTGAAGTACTTTTAAAAATACATATACAGCATGGAAACTGGCCCATCGGCCCACCATGTCCACGCCGGCCATGATTAGGGCCATATTATCCCACTTTCTCATCCGCTCCCTACACACTAGGGACAAGTCGCAGAGGCCAATTAACCTACAAACCCGCAGGTCTTTGGGATGTAGGAGGGAACCGGAGCACCCGGAGGAAGCCCAGGCAGTCACAGAGAGAATGTGCTGCAACCCCCACATACAGGGCAGCACCTGAGGTCAGCATCGAACCCAAGCCCCTGGCCCCGTGAGGCAGCAACTCTACCAGCTGCGCCACTTGTTGTTTTAGAGTATGGGAAACCAAAGTAGTTAATGTACACACACAGCAACCTGCCAGAAACAGCAATGAGCAGAGAGCATTGCTCTCGTATAATGTCGGGTGGGGACTGAATCTTTGCTTGTACAGTGCTGTAACTTCTTCCAAGTGATGCAATAGAATCTTTCACATCCACTAAAGAGAAGAGTTGGGGCCTCAGCTGAAAGTTTTATTTGAAAGCTAGCACCACCAACAATTCTGCACTTCACAAGTTCACTAGGAGTGTAGAGTAGAATGAGGCCATCGAGTCTACTCCGCCATTCAATCATGGCTGATCTCTGCCTCCTAATCCCATTTCCTGCCTTCTCCCCGTAAACCTTGACACCCGTTCTAATCAAGAATTGTCTATCTCTGCCTTAAAAATATCCACAGACTTGGCCACCACAGCCCTCTGTGGCAATGAGTTCCACTTGCCAGGACAATGCCTCGGGTGTCAGACCAGACATAAGTTCATAGGTTGTCGGAGCAGAATTAGGCCGTTCGGCCCATCAAGTCTAATCCACCATTCAATCATGGCTGATCTATCTTTCCCTCTCAACCCCATTCTCCTGCCTTCCCCCATAACTCCTGGCACCCGTACTAATCAAAAATGTAATCAACCCGGCGTGCACAATCAAATGAGATCAAATAGAACAAGTTGTCCTACAACTTTAGGCTGTGCACGCCATATGCAAGAAGAAGACTCTATGACTCTAAAGAAAAAGTCCAAAGTGCGGTCGGTCCATATGCCAGAAGTACTGGAGCACTCCTGATCAAGGTAAGCCCAGGTAAGCCAGGTAAGCCAGGTAAGCCCAGGCTGCTGCAAGCCCGTGACCCGGCCACGTCACTCACTTTTATCTAGCCCGGCTCATCCCACAACCAACGCGACATCCTTTTTCTCGCCCGGCTCATCCCACCAACCAACGTCCCTCCAGTAAATGTATTTTATTAACAAAAGTGCTAGCTGACGTGGCCGGGTCACGTTTTTACTGCAGCTTTCTTCTGAACAGACAATTTTCTACCTATGCAGTAGCCCAGAGAACATGAACCCAATCTTAAAAGGAGTGACAGTAATGAAGCTGCAATTATTGTCGACCAACTGGTATTAATATAACATACTACCCTCACACTACTTTCATTTTAATTTAAAAAATAAACTTTATTCAGAATAGAAAATAGAAACAAAATAAAACTCGTGCAAAAACTCAGATTCCCAATCTCCATACATTCAATAATGTCATGGAT